>OX419610.1:2135842-2270550 GCA_948473455.1 Teleiodes luculella | reverse complement strand
TCAATCACAGGAAGGGAGGGTTCCTCTAATTATAAAAGTCCACAAAATTTCCCCTTACTGCATGGAATTTTGTAACTTTGCGAAAAAAAAATATGTTGTAGTTTTGGGTTAAATGAACTCAAAAAAAAATTAAAAAAAATCTAGTATTATATTTTGATATTATAATTCATGATTTTAATAATTTGCATATATGGTACGGTATGCATTAACTTGAAAAAAAATGTTCGTACCAAATATGATACCCTATGCGTCCAAATCAACCAAGTTTAAGGTATATCACAATGTAAATTATTTAATAGTGAAATATTACAAGTTTTATTACGGCCTCATAAATAAAATAATTATATAATTAAGTAAATTGTCAACTTCAAAAATAAAGCCTCTTTATTGTACCATATCTAATTACACACACACATACTTACTAATAATAAGAATTTTATGTAATTTTATTTTATGTAATAGAAATTGAATTATGGACAAAATGTATATATGACTATGTATACTGTCTGAAATAAAACATTATTTATTTATTTATTTAAAATCAGACATTACTGCATACCGTGTCATATATGAAAATAGCAGATTCACCCACAACTGCATGCGGTTTCATATTTGAACAGTACAATTATGTCAACACTTCATGTGGTCCCTAAAGCCCGCTCTACACACTCCAGTTTTGTCGAGAGGCCAAACTTTTGTCGAAACACGAGACATTGGCGTTCACACGAGACCGCTACTCCACATTCTCCATTCGCTCAGTTGACAATAGGCTATCGTACGGGGTGGGCGTCATGTGCCGCTACTGTAATATTCGCTGCAGCGTATTATATATAATATAACTCTCCAGATACGAATGCAAATCGGTGGTTACAACTAATTACTAAATATTTCTTATGAGGAAACTGAGAATCTCTTAGTTTTGAAATGAATTTCATGAAAATAAAATAACCAAAATTGATATATATACCTAACTATTAATTTAAAATAATCTGTTTAAGGCTCATATACCTATTTAATTATTTTTCTTCATGTTAAACTAAGAAAGAGTATATAACAAACAAACATACATCTATAATACCTACCCACTAACAAACTTTCGCGTTTATAATATTGGTAGAATTATTATTACATAACTATTTATACATCCCTGAATGAAAAGTACTTAATTAAAAGACGCTGGAAAAAGTGTAGCAGAACGGTAAAATAATTAAATATCGTGCGCTCACTTCGGCGACTGTTAGCCAACTGGCACGAGAGGCATCGAGAATCTGGAGCGATAGTTTTGCCTATACACAAAACTTGACAAAACTCCTTTGATGTACCGACACGGGACGGATAGACGGCCAATATAGACGAGACATCTCCAATATAGGCCAATACTCCCTCTACACTCTCGTATTGGCCATGTCTCGTCTAGTTTTGTCGAGTGTGTAGTGCGGGCTTAATATGCACACAAAAATATCGGTCAATAATTCATAATCCATGAAGATTTCGGTTAGTTTTTTTTTATGTATATGTTTATGTTGAATGGTTTTATCAGTAGATTTTTTTACAAGCCGAAATATTCATAGAATTTCGAGAAATTTGGTTCCAAACACGGAGCTATTCACCTTTCGGTTACGGTCGAGTTCAAACTGAATTTTCTTTTTTTACCAAGGCTGCCAACATGATACTGCCACTAAATGTCAAAGTTCATAATATCTTGTCTATGGATTTTAATACTGCCAGCACTTTAAGACGCAAAATTTCAAATTATTAAACAAAAACTTTTTTGTGCTAATTTGGGACGCGATGCAGTAAGGGGTTAAGCATGCGCCGCGGACCTCCCCGACCAGGAGCTCTATTTCTCAAACGTTCGTATGACTTAGCGTAGGCGTATGCGACATAAGTCACAGTCGACTTCCAAGTATAGATGGGCAACGACCCGGGTTATAACCCTCATGAGAGTAATAACCCATTATTGCCCATTATCGCCCGGGTTAAAACCCAAACAGGTGGGCAAAAACTCAAATACACTAATAATGGTAATTCAAGTGTCTATTATTGCAATAAACATATGAATATACACGAAAAGCATAGTTTAATTTTAAAAAATAGCCTACTACACTCGTAACAAAGGTAACTGAAGATTTTACACTAAATTATCCCTACTTATATTATAAATTTATGCAAAAGGAACTGTGTCAATCTGTTTGTTACGCTTCCACGCCAAAACCACTGAACCGATTTTGATGAAACTTGGTACAGAACCAGAATAGACCTTGGGGAAGGACAAAGGCTACCTTTTACCGCGGTAAAATACCTTTTTCCCACGGGAAAAATGATAGCGCAGGAGGAAAGTCTCGATGAAACTTGGCACAGAGATAGAACGGACCTAGGGGATGGATATAGGCTGCCTTTTACCGCGGGAAAATACATCATTCCCACGGGAAAAATGGTAGAGAGGGCGGATTATTTTGATGAAACTTTTTACAGAGATAGAATAGACCTTAGGAAGGATATATTCGTGTAGTTTTGAACTTTTTTGTTTTTAGCCTAAAAAATGACGAATAATAATTTGAGGACAGAATTGGAAAAAATGGCCGATATTTTGATATTATTGCTTTTCAAATGATTGCTTTGAAAGTCGATATCTAAGGCTCCCAGTGGTGTCCAATGATTAATCTGAGGTAAAAAATGGTAAAAATGCCCGCCAGTACCTATGTACATTTTTGTTTCTGAACGGATTGCTTTCAAAATTGATATTTAGGGTCCCCCAGTGGTGTCACATGACGAACCTGAGATCAAAGTCGGTAAAAATGGCTGCCATTTTGAACTTTTTTGTTTCTCAACGGATTGATTTCAAAATTGATATCGGTGGTCCCCAGTGGTGTCAAATGACGAACCTGAGATCAAAGTCGTTAAAAATGGCTGCCATTTTAAACTATTTTGTTTCTCAACGGATTGATTTCAAAATTGATATCTAAGGTCCCCAGTGGTCTCCGATGACGAATCTGAGGTCAAAATTGGAAAAAATGGCCGCCATTTTGAACTTTTTTCTTTCTGAACTAATTACTTTCTTAATCGATATCGGATAGTATTTAACCGTACCTCAAATTATTCTCTTGTTCCACCTAAATATCTTCACCAAATTATACTCTTGTTCCACCTAATATACTAATTGTGCACCAAAATAATATGCAAACTTGAGACTTCTTGAGTTAATCAACATTGAAAAATTCAAAACTACAGCAGTCGCCGGCCGCTGCCCCGGCACGCTCGCTCCGCTCGCTCGGCTCCCTTCGCTCTGTTATTGACATCAGTCTAACCTAACCTAACCAACCGATTCGATTCTGGGTAGATTTGTTTTTTTTTACCCCCGAACCCCCCCATTCCCCCGCTTCGTTTCACGCCCTTGGATATTTGGTGCAAGATTAGTATTTTTAGTGCACGAATAATATATTTGTTGTAAGATTGGATTTTTTGGTTTTTCGATTTTTTGGTTAACAGAAAATTATTTTCCATCGATATCTAGGGTCCCCCAGTGGCGTCACATGATAAATCTGAGGTCGAAATTGGAAAAAATGGCCACCATTTTGAAGTTCTTTGTTTCTGAACGAATTGCTTTCATAATCGATATCTAGGGTCCCCAGTGGCGTCACATGATGAATCTGAGGTCGAAATTGGAAAAAAATGGCCGCCATTTTGAACTTTTTTCTTTTTGAACGAATTGTTTTCAAAATTGATATCTAGGGTGTGACCGATGAAGAATCTAAGGTCAAAATTGGAGAAATGGCTGCCATTTTGAACTTATTTTTTTCTGAACGAATTGCTTTCAAAATCGATAGGTCCCCAAAGTTATTCAATAACGAATCTGACGTTAGACTTGAAAAAATAGCCGCCATTTCAAACTTTTTTGCTAGATTTTCATTCCTAGTAGTCTCTAGACTCTAACAAATCTGACGTCAGAATAAAATTTTCCCAACCCCCACACTAAGAAAAGAAAGTACAAAAAAGCAGCCATTTTTTCAATTTTGACCGAAGATTCGTAACCGAACACTACTAGGGGCCCTAGATATCAACTTTGGAAGTAATCCATTTAGAAACAAAAAAGCTCAAAATGGTGGCCATTTTTTCAATTTTGACCTCAGTTACTGCATCAAACACCACTGGGAACCCTAGATATCTATTTTGGAAGCAATCGGTTCAGAAACGAAAGAGTTCAAAATAGCGGCCATTTTTTCCAACTTTGCTCTCAGATTAGTCATCGGACACCACTGGGGACCCTAGATATCAATTTTGTAAGCGATCCGTTCAGTAACAAAAAAGTTGAAAATAGCGACAATTTTTTTCTTATTTTGTCCTCAGTTTCGTCATCGGAGACCACTGGGGACCCTAGCTATTAATTTTGAAAGCAATCCGTTCAGAAACAAAAAAGTTCAAAACGGCGGCCATTTTATTCTAACTTTGACCTCAGTTTCGTCATTGGACATCACTGGGAAGAACCCTAGACATTAATTTTGAAAGCAATCGGTTCAAAAGCGAATAAGGTTTTAATTAAATTTATAAGCGGTATAAGGTAGCCTTTATACATCCTGAAGGTCTATACTAGCTACCTCTGTGCCAAGTGTCAGCAAAACTTTTGAAGTGCGCCACTATTTTTCCCATGGGAATATTTTTTTCCTGCGGTAAAAGGTAACTTTTCATCCCTAGGATATATTCTATCTTATTGCCAAGTTTCATAAAAACTTTTTCGCCCCTCAGCTTCGTTTTTCCCGTGGGAATTAGATATTTTCCCGCAGTAAAAGTTAGCCTATGTCCTTTCCCAAGGTCAATTCTATCTCTATACCAAGTTTCATCAAAGTAACTTAGCCCTGATTTGAGTATCATTGATATCAGCCCATAAACGAAAACAATGAAAATTATTTCGATTTTTAACATTGAAATTTTCAATTTGAAGCGGCGCTAAACTGATGCCGAGTTTGTATGTGTGACTAATTATCATAAATTAACAAATCCGATTGTTTTTTTCTTCATTTTTCACATTTCTGAGTTTTTGCCCACCAAAAAAGTAGATAATGGGTTATTACTCGGTCTTTGGGTTTTAACCCAGTTATAACCCGGGCGGAATGAAACGGGCAAAAACTATTGCCCATCTCTACTTCCAAGTCGAAGGACGCTGTTTTTCCGTATTTCTGAGTCACTCGTCTTCGATGTGGTGTTTTTTTCATTTTACGCAGATAAAACAAAAACCGGTAGTTTCCGAAACTAAAACGGAACGTAAATCTATGGTCGCTCCTCTTTGCGGATTGTCGCTCTCGCTCTCACTCCCGTGTCGATCGTATAGGCGTCTCTTTCATGTCGGGGGTGTCTGTGTGTGTGTGATCCTAATGTCAATCGAGCGAGAATGTCATTGTTGGAATATAGACGTTATTGCCTGGCGTTTAATCTATCACTCGCTTGCTGCAACGAGTGCTTGTGACTTGTGACCACTCGTTGCAATCGAACGATCCAAAAATGCCGTTTTTCGTTCGACGAGCGTAAATCAGTAGAAATCGAGCGATCTTAGCGACACGAACGTTTGAAAAATAGAGCTCCTGGAAAAAAAACTCAACATAATTATTGCAGAATTTCAATAGAATTTGAAAAAGTAGGTCTATTCCTAGCCACTGGGCTAAGTAGTAATAACAATAAGTAGTTTAGTGGTACTTAATTTTACTAATTACTGTAAGTAAATTAATGACAGTGCAGCCAGTAACGAGTTTTAAAAGTTCCCAATAATCTCCCATGTAAACACATTTCTTCGACAGATATTTTTTATATTTACCTTTTTATTTTTTATATTTTTGGTCAGACTTTACTTTTTGGGAAATTAAGATTGTGTATACGGGCAACACTGTATCAGACAATATGAATGAGTCAATCAATCTATGATCTTCCTTCACGTCAATCAGTAGGTACCTGTTATGTTTTTCATTCATTCATTCGTTCGTTTTTGTTGTTGATGAGCTGTGAGATACTACTGACGCCTTTTTCGTGTTAATTTCTTCAATATTTCTCAATAAATTAGCAAAATGTCTGCACAAAATGTGAATGTTTGTGACATAGGCGACGACGTGAAGGAAGCACTAAAGAAATTCCGCTTTACGAAGCATACTTCCAACTCCGCGTTAATTCTTAAGGTACGTACCCAATACCTTACGATTTTCCTATTAAATTAGCGCTAGACATGAGTTACTTACATGAGGAAATTTACAACATTGAATATTTATACTTACCGCTAATCCATTTCATTTGCATACTAAGTGACCCAACTTTAATACCAGTTTCAGAAGACTATTTATAACGCTTATTCCTACAGATTATTTCTATACTATAAAACAATTGTGATACCTACATATATTGTTATATTCTATTCTATTCTATGATATTAATTATACAGAAATGAGGAACATTCCAAGCCTATCAACTAGTAGGAAACGTAATAGAACATACAGTTACATAGCTGTTTTTTGGTCATCATAATGCAGTCCCGTTCTAATAATAAATTAAATATAATGCACACTGACTTCAAATGGCTTGCTTTTGAATAATATACACTCACATCATAAATTGAAATTGATTTCTTGTTTGTGTTATTCTAATATATCACTATGTAAAGTTTAATTAAAATCCATTTATGTATTGTTGTTATTTTGCAGGTGAACAGAGAGAAGCAAGCGCTGGAAGTGGAAGAGGAAGTAGAGGCTCAGCAGCTGGAAGACCTGCAAGATGTGTTGCCAGCACACCAGCCACGATTCGTAGTCTACAGGTTTGTTTGATTTTTGTGGCAACATATATTATTTTTTGCACACATCGCGCGAACCTGCCAGTTATGTTCAAACTGATATCGCATCGCCTCTTTTAGATTGTTTGATCTCTTTTTCATTGCTTAGACTTGTACTATCAGCAAAGTTGCCGCTAGCCCACCTTAAGGGATAATATTGTGTGCAGTGGCTCGAGATATAGTATGCTAGGCCCCGCCTTGCTGTTTTTTTTCCGTCATAAACGTTATATTGACATACTCAACTATAAACATTCTTTTTTGAGTCTTCATTTCTTCAGCAATATACTTCAAAAATCATTGGTAATTGGTAAACACAACACAAAAAGGCGGGGCTAGAGAAGATCGTCGCGTGCAAGGGAAATATTTTTAAACTGGGCTAGCAGGAACTTTGCTGATAGTACATTGTTTGAGACGAGAGCTGGTCTTGGTTTGAGGCAAAGCTTATTAACTTCAGTTTGGCACATATTTTACTGGCGACAGAAGACAAAAGACGAAAGGGACGCAGTTATGCGTTAGAATGAGATACAAGTACACCGCGCTCACTCTTGCGCATAACTGCGTCCCTTCCGTCTTTTGTCTCTGTCGCCAGTGAAATGGGTGCCTAGGCACATATTACATTGTCAAAGATCTAGGATCAAAGATCTATGAGTCAAAGACGAGAAAAGGGACGCAGTTATGCGTTAGAATGAGATACAAATACACCGCGCTCACTCTTGCGCATAACTGCGTCCTTTTCTAATCTTTGCGTCAAAGATCTTTGATCCAAGATCTTTGACAATGTAATATGTCCCTAAGACGCTAGTGTGGGTGTCAAATATTTCAGTTACAAGTTAGAGCACGACGATGGCCGATCTTCCTTCCCGCTCTGCTTCATATTCTACACGCCGAGAGATGCTCACATGGAGTTGCAGGTTAGTTTATACTTTATATTCACAGAGCATAAAGCCGAAATTTCGCCTCTCAGTCCCATGTTTTATATGCGAGAAGTTGGATCGTTTTCCCAAACCCTTTAATTCCGCGTAGCAGCAAATTTTCCACTAGACTACATAGTAATGAATTTAAAGATTTATGCATATTCGTTATTGGACATTTTTGTAATTGGACATTTTGCATTTAGTCATTTTGCAAACTGGACATTATGCTAATTGGTATTTTTCCACCACTGGAAGTTTTTGCATCAAAATGCAGAGATAAAGATAAACAGCAGCAGCAGCATTTAAGCTTTTAAATAAATCATATAAAAGGAGCAGTTAGTTGCAAGTGCTACTGCTTCTGTTCGGTAAGTTTAGATACAAAATGTACAGGTTGCAAATGTCAAAGACGCAAAATGACCAAGTTGCAAAATATCCAAGTCCTGTTACGGGTTAAATTCAATAATAAGGTACATTTTTGCTGTGTAGTTTTATCATTATCTTCATTATTTCAGCCTGTAGACGAACACTATTGAACAAAGGCATGCTTGCTTTCCATTTTCTATGGAAATATCGCAAACTTTTATATTAGTGCTATAATAGATATTTATGATACTAGTGCGGAAAGTATGTGATTTCCGATGAGTGTATAAGCCGACACGAGTCGGAAATCATCTTTCGCACGTGTATCATACAAGATTTTACTATGCATTGTGCAAGAAAACAAACAGTTATTAAAAAGGAGTATAAAATGGCGGGCTTCGTAAACAAAACACATTCGCGCTGAAAAAAACATCTACTGCGCATGTGCAAAGCTGTCGAATCGCAATAAGGCAATGAGTAAAATATATTCAGCCACGCAAATTTTTAATTAATATTTGAACTTAATTTATCAATAAAAATCAATTTCTAAAGTAATTATACTAATTATAAACGCGTTTATTGAATTGTTATTTTTATTGTTCCCTTTATATTAGTAACAATTGGTAATAAAAATATCTCAAATACTGAAATGTTAGATTGACTGGCTGAATGACAGGCTGAGCAAAAATTAAAAAAAAACTGAAAAGTAAAAAGCACTAGTGCGGAAAAGTGTTACTTTCCGCACTGTTTGGCTGTTTAGAAAACGCTCTTTTCGAGCACATGCATTGTAAAATATTATATGTGACGTTCCACGTGCAAAGGAACCTTATTAATAGGTTATTCAAATCCAAAAAGATTATCTTTTTTGTACTAAAACCCGCCAAAAGGCCCCTTTGCACGTGGAACATTACATATTATGGAAATTGTATGTATAACTATGCAATTACACTTATAAGAGAGTTGAATGTCCTTTATTATGTTCAGCAATGTTGACTCAATTAGGCCTCGGCATTTTATAAACTAATATTGACATTTTCCTTATGTATGTGATGTGATGCTGAAACTAGTATCATTGATTGTATTGAAATGGTATATTGTTGTGCGGTATCCAAAAAGCGATATTTCGTTCACTGTTGTTTGTTGGAGACTTTTGCTCTAAAAGAAAGACAAAATAACTGTGATATACAGCCTAATCTAATGTGAACTACATATTTACTTAGCGCCTAAAAACGACGAAAAAGAGGGCTGTTATAAGTTGACTGTGGCTGTCTGTCTGTCTGGCATCGTAGCTCCTAAACGGATGCGCCGATTTTGATCTAGTTTCTTTTGTTTGCAAGGTGTCACAATCGAGAGTGTTCCTAACTATGATCCAAGAAATAATAATATCTTCAGCCATTTGAAGATTATCAGTCATTTCTAGTTGTTGAAATGATCTAGTAACGGTTTCGTGTCGGGGGTTCTTAAAATTTTTCATTTGTGAGACTAATGACCAACGAAAAATTTTCTCCAACACGAATTAATTTTGTCTAACACTATAATTGCGTCTGAGGGGTGCGGAGAAGTGAGACGCAGTCGCCGCCGCAGCCGCTATCTTTCGACAAAACGGGGACTCTGGCATTTGGACATACCGCGCGACGGACGCATTCATTTATTTATCGCGTTTTTGTAGAAATTGCAATATAACCCGTTCTTATTATTAGCAACCAGCTGTAACGAGGTGCATTGCATGCTACCTCGTTGCCTCGTTTCTACTTCATTTCTCATCTCATTTACCATTTCTTTCTCGAATATTTAATTTTGGAATTCATTCAAAAATCATCCGTCAAATCATCCATTTTTATTTTCACTTTTCATCCAGCCCGCTTCAAGGCCACTCTCGTTATGTATTTTATATTTACCTAATGTTTTGAAACAGTTGTATTAAGTTTAGAAATTGAGTTGTTACAGTGATCAATATAAAAGTTCTGTGCTTGCTTATTCATCTCCAAGCTGTGTTTTCTATTCATCTCCAACTACCTTCGTGATAACGCAACGCAGGCGCGCCTAAGTCCTAGGCGTGCCGCGGGCGTAACACAGCTTTGTCATTTATTCTCCCTCATCTTAGCTATCGAAGCGTCCAACACCAATTTAGTCCAACAAGATTAATTTAATGTTATTTATGAATCCACAGGTGATGTATGCGGGCACGCAACGCGCTGTGTGCGCAGCCGCCGGCGCGGGCCGTCTTCTAGAAGTGCGCGAGATCGAAGAACTCAATGACGAGTGGCTCAGAGAGAAGCTTGTCAGGTAGACGGTACTTGTTTGACGCAGGTTCTACATTCTCGACAAAACCCAAGAGCCGAAAGGGACGCATTTATGCGTTAGAATGAGATGCAAATACACCGCGCTCACTCTTGCGCACAATTGCGTCCCTTTCAACAATACAATACAATATTGATAAAGTTAAATAAGCATATTTTTCATATTTTACTATCCAAATATATTTAGGTAGAAATTTGCCTACATTTTTTTTTTCAAAAATAACTTGACTTGTAAGTATTCCCTATTATTTTGGTGGTTTAAAATTAATTTATCGTCGAAAATGGTAATAAATTTGGTCGACTATACATACACAAAAGTATTTTTTTGGAATACAAGGCTTTCGGCTCGGGCTTTAAAAGGTTTTTGTCGCAAATTTGCTATTTTAAACCCTCGAATTTACTCTACTATTCTAGCTTAGCACTATGTTTGAACTAACATGTATTTGGACAGCAAATTTTAATAAACATTGGTAATTGTTCGCACTTTTATTTGAAGCGTTCTTCAGGATAGTTTCATCCATCCATCAAAAATGTTTGCGTTCTCTTTCGATAAGTTTTACTCAAGTAAAAAGAATATTTTTTTATTGACATGTATTCTTGCCTATATCTATTTAGGATATCTTGACAAGTTTTTCAACTTCGATATACTCACTCCAAACCTGTATTTTTTCTTGTTCTTCCAGTTCTAAGCATTTATGTATAAATTAATTTATAAAGAAATTACTCTTGATTAGCTGTTAAGATTACCACCAAAATTACAAGTAAATACAGTAGAAGAGCGGCAGCAAAAACAACTTTGCCATACAAAGGTATTTTTGCCGCTTCGATTGTCTAACTTGCTTTCGCGCGGTTTGAAATGGGTGCGCCCTTGGCTGCAAATAAACTTGGTAATCGTTTGCACGTTATTTTGAAACTGTGATTACTTTTAGTAGCTTCATACAGCACTTACAATTATAGTAGGGTGGGGATCAGGTGTAAAAAAAAATTAAAAAATAATAATTTACAAACCCCGCCACAAAACCGTTACTTGATCCTTTCAACAACTATAAAATAGCTGATAATCTTCAAATGGCTGAAGATATTTTCTTGGATCATAGCTAAGAACACTCTCGATTGTGACACCTTGCAAACAAAAAAAACTAGATCAAAATCGGCGCATCGGACAAAATCGGACATACGATGCCACAGACAGACAGACAGACACACGTCAAACTTATAACACCTCTCTTTTGTCGGGGGTTAAAAAGGGGTATATATTTAAAAAGACATTAGAATAATTTATATTATTCCTTTAGGTTTAAGAGGCAGATAATATTATTAAGAGTACTGTTAGAAAGTATTAAGTAATTTGTAATATATACTTCTCATCAAAAAAATCGAAACACTTCCGTACTAAGTTTGTTTGCAAGGTGTTTCGATTTTTTTGATGAGAAGTGTATATTAATTTCTAATGAAAGAGAGATAAATTAATTGTAAAAAATATTTTTTATTTTATTTTACGATAATTTATTTATTTTGATTGAAGGAAAGCTCTCTGTTTTAAGAAATAAATTAATGAAGCATTTTTTTTAATTATCGTTAATGCTATCAATTGGATTGCTAAAAAAACATCTGTATTACAACAAAAACAGGTAAACATGCGTTGAGCGTGTGTCTAAAAATATTTAATTCATCATACAAGTCTTATTAGACAAGCATGCAAACGTGTGTTATGTCTTTTAAGATTATATATTTTTATTTTAAGTTCTTCAATCCGACAACATCATTCTAAATGAGCGTGGCCGCGGGCACTGTTCGCTATGCAAGGTGCAAACGATCCAACTTACCAAATGGCCATGCCAGCAAATCGTCCTAATCCCGAAATGTCCAAGTTGCAAAATGTTCAAGTCGCGAAATCACCAATAATGTACAAGTTGCATTTATTTCACTAAAAGTGTGGTAATTATGTTTTATATACGTATCAATATGATAGTTTTGACATTTAATAATAATTGCACGACATATTTTTCGACTTGGACATTTTACACGAGAGACTGTGAAAATGACGTTTTACAACACGGGGTCCTTTTGGAACTATTGAGAATATTTATCATGTCCATTTAGAATATTTTAATGTGCAATTAGCTTGCCTTTTTCGACCGTCGCATCGCATAAACCAAAGTATTGTAGTCAGCAGAGTATAAAAAAGTAGTATATAAATGTAATATATTTATCTGCACTTCTGTCTTAATGGGCTCAATTCTGCGTGGCCGCTAAAATATCTAAAAAGTTGTTATGTCTCTTTCACGTTCTTAAGAACGAAAAGGGACAGGTGATTGCCAACCTACATAAATCTATCTAAATACACGTCAAACATCAATTTTACGCGTAATTTAGCAGGAATTTAAAAACATCCCGACTAAATTAAGCTGAATTATCTTATTATTTTAAATATCATTCATTCAAAATTAAATTCATTCATCTCCCCATCCTTTTCGATTCCCATATGAATGAAAGAGACCAACAACTTAAATTTAGAGATTTTAGCGGCCACGGCAGAATTGAGCCCAATTTCCATCTAAAAGTTATTTAAAAAGTTTATACGTAAGGCCGAATATTGTTTACAAACAAAAGATATATAATAAATTATGTTTTATATAGAATTTGTCTAAATTTTCTGAAAATTTCTGAAAAAAAACTTTTTGTAATAATTAATATCGATTTAAAAAGGTAATACATAAAACCAAATAATATTTACAAACAATCAACTACAAAGAAAGGATGACTGGATAGGAAAATTATAGCAAAAAATGTTGTTCATAATATTAGGTTTATACAAACGGCGAAATGTTATGCACTATTTATTTCATATTCTCTGAAAATATGTGAACAATGAGAGTATTAGAAGAAGAAAAATACCTAAAAGGGTAGATTCTCTGTTCTGTCCTAGGCCAATATTAATTTATTTTATACAAAACTGTATAATAATAATAATAATTTAAAAAAGCGAAGTAGGCATGTCTAGTAGACGTTTACTAAAGAGATTTTGTAAGCATTTAAAATTTTGATAAATTGTATTTACAGTCCTGTAATAGTTATTTAAGATTTCTTATAGCAATATAGCATTTATTTACACAACACAATTTATTGTTTTATTTAAATTATTTTTAATACAGGTCCACAAAACAGCTGCCATTACTGAAAGTTCACTACAGGCGGGTTGGGAATTGGGGAATGCAGTTGTTATTTTACACAAGTAAAGGCAGCATACAACTTCTGCAGGGCGAGTTGGAAAGCTGGCATAGCAACCACACCTCCAGGAATTACAGAATAAAATAAACTCAAAAACTACTGAACCGATTTCAAAAATTCTTTTCCCATTAGAAAGCTGCATTCACCCTGAGTAACATAGGCTACCTTTTACCACGGGAAAATGCCTCATTCCCACGGGGAAAACTGTTAACACGGGCGGAGCCGCGGCGGAAAGCTAGTAATAAATATTTAAAGAAATTTACGAAGAAACCACAAAATTAAAAAAAAGGAAGTAACTAGGTAGGTTAGTGTTTGTCCAGCTAGTTCGCATTCGTGATAATAGGTGGCGCTATTATCAAACATTGCGGAACATGAATGGAGAAGATTCTAGGAAATCCATTCTACTGTGCGGCGACGACATCGGCATAGCATCTAGGTTATTTATTATACATTGCTGCCTATATTGCTATGTAAAAATTAACCAGAAAAATTAAAAACCTGCTCTGGGGGTGCCACGTAGGTATAGGTATATCTCAAGATGTTAATTGATATATTATATTTTAAAGAAATTAATACATTAATTAAATACAGTCAATTAATAGGTCAAACAATACAGAGTAATAATCAAACTCAAAAAAATGTTAATTAAGTCTGTTATCTATGAACAAAGGGATATTTTCTGACAGCTTGAAATAAAAAATAAAAAGCGTTATTTAGGATTTTCAATATTTTTCATAGGTGGCGCTGCTAAAATAATGAAGCCAGTGAGATTTATTGTACACTTTTTGTCTTTTTTTTATAGTAAGCCTACTGAATGTCCGTCTACTAAGTACCTACCTAAGGAATGGAATGAACATTCTCGACGTACGAAGTTATCGTGTAAGCTATCTCTGATTCAAGATGAGAGGAAAAAAAAAAAAAAAAAACGAGAGCAAGTAAGGTAAATCTATAACGAAAAGAGCAATGTAACATACATTGCGGGTTTAGAGAGGTAACGAATTATTAAATATCTCGGAGAAAGTTCAATATACTTGTAACTTCCAGATAGAAGTGTGCTAATAGATATGAAATAGATAGATTAGTTAAAGATAAAAATATACGAAAACGCCATGAATGAAATGGTGAACATACGAGTAGATAGGTAGGTATAGGTATGAACATATTATTTTTATTACGTAAGTAAAATATGGCACAGTTTGATTATTATTTTAATATAAAGGATTTTAGAGAGAATACAATATAGTAATTAGCATTTATAGAAGCAACAAGAGTAGGAAATAATCAAGAAAATGGTTCATAATCGTAATTAGAACTCTAACAACAACTGCGAACCCCAATCTGCATCTACTGAGTGTGAGCGGATATATCATTATTTGTAGTGATTAATGACACCCATATTATATACCTATAGGAAATTCTTATTCCAATCTAACTATGCAATGATTTATTTATTTATTTTTATTACGGCTTCACATCTTGGGGAAGTACTTCGCCAATGATTATTAGAGGCTTAATAATTCTGACTTAAGGGTTAATGAGATCAGTCAATGAACCTAAAATAAAAAAAATAAAAATATAGTTAAGCTCAAAGGTGTCGCTATATTTCAATTAGGTACATACTTTAAATAAATATTGTCTATTAATAGGTAACATTTACCTGTGACCTTCTTAAAAATGTTAAAGAACTAGAATGTAGTGTTTTAAAACCTAACTTCAGTCAGTGAAAGGTTGATAGTTGCACTTTTCTAGCCTGCAAACGAAAAATCGATATTTCCTTTGACGTACACGATTCACGTCTACGTTTTAAAATTGCCGCGGGATGACGTACAACTCTGCTATGACGTCACGCGCTGAGAACGAAGCGATCAATTGTTGCTTCATCTCTTTCTAATACTCTATTAATGAATCAACGGAAAAGAGATAGCAACGTACTAGTAAGATTGTGAATCGGGCTCGTTTTTTTATGAGAGTGGAGTACTCTCGTTTCGACTATCATCGGCTGATCTATTTAATCTAAGCGAATACTCACAACAAAATAAAAATAATAAAATAATTATTTGTAAATATTTATAAGTAATAATATTATGCATATATTTTTTTATTACTTTTATTTCAAAATCTTAATAGAAATACAAAGAGTTAGTAGATCAAATTTTGATAAAAAGCTGTACCTAGACACTAAAGTATACAATCGAGTCCTTGCCCCAACACAATGTATTTCTATTCGCCTTTTTGGGCGATCAAATTAACAAATACGTATAAAATGTATAACAGTTGTACCGAAGTGGAACACTTTGTCAGAATGTTACTGCTTTTACAATATAAAAAAAAATGTTTTTATTTTATTTGAATAAACCACCTAGTAAAAAAAATATTATGTTAAATTTTAGTTTTGAACTAACAAATTGTACTTTATAGATAGAGGTAGAATGTTTCTACTGCTTAAGTAAACGTAAATAACGATTATATAATGTAAACATTCATACATTATTATTATATTTTTCTTTTTATTCTATTATGTATGTATGTTTATGGTTTAAATTGACGTTGCTTAAAACGTCTGTTAAGACGACAAGGCCAATGATGATGATGATGATTGATAATATTTATGGTATTTATTTAAAATTTTCAAGAAGGTAAGTTCTTGAAAACAAAAATAATTTTCTTACATTATTTTTTTAATAGTGTGTTATTTCTATTGGTTATTTCATATTGTCATGTTACGCAATTTGAAATAAAAACTTTAAATTAGAGCCTGACCAGACAAACAAAAAACCTGCTTTGGGGGCGCCACTTGTGTATTTTTGTGTTTATGGCTCAGAAGAAAATAAATAGTACTAAGTACCCGGTTTATGGCAACAAAATTCCTTACGTTCCCTTGAACGGCAAAAGATATACTAGAGGTACTTACATTGGAAGCGTTGGAAGCGAGTCCAGCCATTAAAAAATAAAAAATCAATACAAAATATCCAATAGGATATTATATACGACTACCGACCCGCCCCGGCTCCGCACGGGAAAATGGTTATTGTGGGTTATCCTTAAGTATATTATGCATGTATTATATATATATAAACCTTCCTCTTGAATCACTCTATCTATTAAAAAAAAACGCATCAAAATCCGTTGCGTAGTTTTAAAGATTTAAGCATACATAGGGACATAGGGACAGAGAAAGCGACTTTGTTTTATAGTATGTAGGTAGTAATACGACACGTTCTTTGTTTCATACCGTTGTGGTACCGATCTATGCTATGAAATAAAATTATTATGATTTTTTTTTAATCCGGATGCATTTATTTATAAACTACGTAAAAAATAAACTGTCACATGTTTCTCATCGTTTAATTCTTAGACATTGTGAAAATGGTAAAAAGGCAAAATAAAAATCAAGCTAAACATAAATCTCTGTGCACTTTTGCCGGAAGTAAGTTATTCCAAGGTAACTTACTTACGACACGTTTTTACCAATAAATTAGACGCAACGCGAATAGACCTAGCTGAATGACGTACGTGAGCGAATACAGCGCTCTGTGCGGCCGATTTGCGTACTAACCGAACAGTGGTGGAGTGGAACTAGTCAAATCGTGAGACGAAATACTCGACAGGCGAGTTTTCTCGCGATTTTCACAAAAATGGCTAGCAATATTAAAACAGTTAAACCAAGCAAACACTTCCCGATAGACCAGCTATTGTGTGTCGGCAATTATGAGCTGGAAAAGACAATCGGAACTGGCAATTTTGCGGTTGTAAAACTCGCTACACATATTATTACTAAGTCTAAGGTGCGTACATATCATAGTTTCTCCGTGTTTAGCTGTGTTTTTTGTGTTCCACCAGTGCAGTTTTTATCCCAAATGAGTGTTTTTGAAGCTGTGATTCAATTCGGGCCGTGTTTTGTGTTTTTTGTGGATGTTTACCGTGGTACAGCCAGTTGGGATTTTTCCACTGGTGTCTTCGATGCAGTAAGTTTTCAACTAGGGCCAAGTCAACGAAACGCTGCTATAAGAACTATTTTCTTACATTACGACGGGGCGAAACGTGTTTGATAAAAAAATAACATAACACAACCAGTTTGGAGTAGCTGTTGTTTACCACACCACATGCCCTTGATAACTGGCTATTGTATTTAGCCGGTTTATAATTCGAAATTCAAAGTTTCCTCATTAATTGAAAAATAACAAAACGCGTTGTTGTTTTCTTCTTTTGTTTTAGAGTAACGGCCAAGAAATGTTAACATTTTTGGCATTTTAAATTAAATAGTTGACCTCCAATATAATATGTTTTTGCATCAATTACATCAATTGAGGAGACTCAATGAATCAAATGTCTTGAGTCAATTACTACAATAGGGCTAGCTACTGTCTGTATTCACTTATTCTGCGCTTAGCATAGCTTACAAAATGTTACAAATTAAATTACCTACAATTACAATGGTTTTTTTCTGCAAAATGTTGAAATTTAATTTGAACTACACTTGTAAGACATATTAACACTTATTTGATTATTTTGATTAGAGAATGCCAATATACCTACAAATAAAATAATCACAGTAAGCCCGGTAAAATGTCTTGTAAGGGCAATGATAATTACAGCGAACATTTTAAATCAGGATCCGTGTTGTGTCCACTAGCTTTACATCCTGCAGCTCCGCTTATGGTAAAAATATTTTCTTACTAGACTCTTTCTAGTCCATCGAGAATATAACTTAACCACATTACAAATATAATACAATACTTTACAATACCTAATTAATATTGTGGACAATTTCAAAAAAAGAGTTAAAAAAAATTACACAATATCTTAATTTTTTGTAGTCTATATTGTGTTATTGATGATGAGATGTATTATTTGTAAAGTTTCATTAAAATCCATTCAGTAGTATTTGTGTGAATGAAAGAGTAACAAACATCAATCCATACATACATCCATCCTCACTTCACATTCATAATATTAGTAGGATAATTAAGTCTTTATGTATCCATTTTTCTTTAATGTAAAACACACTGCCTCATATTTATTTAATACTAGCTTCCCGCAGCTTGAGGTATTTTCCCATGGTAAAAGTTAGCGTATATTCTTCCGCACAGTCTATTCTTTCTTTGTGCCAATTCTGCCTGCTTTAACATTTTTTCCATGGGAATGAGAAATTTTCCCGCGGTAAATCGTAGCCTATGTTCTTTCCCAGGTCTATTCTATCTTTGTGCCAAGTTTCACCAAAATCGGTTCAGTAGTTTTGTAGCCTATTCAATTATTAGGAATATTTTAGGTATTTTTTACACTTTGGGTTACATTATTGAAGTTTTAGTAAGGATCCCTAATTTTTTTTTAAATACAATATAGCCTATGTTACTCAGGGTGAATGTAGCTTTCTAATGGTAAAATAATTTTTGAAATCAGCACAGTAGTTTTTGAGTTTGTTCATTACAAACAAACACACACACACACAAATTTCCTTTTTATAATATTAGTATAGATTGTAAATCCTATACCCAAAAAGTAGGTTGATTAAAACTGCTACCTTGCTAATAAGGCTGTCTTTTATACATGTTTGTTGCTATGAATTGTGTTTTCCTTGTAAACAAGTCCTTTTTGTGTCCAATTAATTCAGTATATTTTTACAAGGTTCTAAGTACTAATTATTATTTTGTCATTTGTTAAAATGTAAATATGACAAATACTTTACTAAAAACGAATATCAGGCTAACATGCCCGTCCACACATGACAGACAAAATTTTGTCGTGAGTATTCTCTTATCCCGTTGGAGGATATTTCAATATGGCAGGTTTCTAGCAACTTTTTTACAGTTAAATGTGCGACAAACTTTTGTCATAGCACTTCTTTTTATGGGGAAAGTATGGTATTATTATAATTTAATAATCATTACTTTGTAGCTTTGTAGAGATGACATAGTGAAAGTAGATGGGAAAAACTGGACAAAGAAAGCTTGCTTAAACAAAATGTTTGCATTAAAATTTAATACCTATGCATATAAAATACTAGCTTTCCGCCGCGGCTCCGTGGTAAACAGTTTTTCCCGTGGGAATGAGGCATTTTCCCGCGGTAAAAGGTAGCCTATGTTACTCAGGGTGAATGTAACTTTCTAATAGTGAAAGAATTTTTGAAATTGGTTCTTTAGCTTTTGAGTTTATTCGTTACAAACATACACACTCACACACAAATACAAATCTTTCCTCTTTATAATATTAGTATGATTACTTTGGAGAGATGACATAGTGAAAGTGGATGAGAAAAACTGGACAAAGAAAGCTTGCTTAAACAAAATGTTTGCATTAAAATTCAATATGCATCTATATTAATAATTTCGTCAAGGGGTACGGTAGACTCGATCGAAACCTTATATGAATAACAAAACATAAAAAAATATTGATTTCGAGTCGACAACATATATCCGCAAAATTCGGATTATGGAGAATTTCGTTAAATTCTAATAACACTGACAAACAAATCGCAGTCGCCATGATATACAAACCACAGTCGCCATGGAAACATTGAGTGAATCATAACCAAGGATGTTGTACGTAACTTATGACATACTCTTTGTTAGGTGCTTTTTACTACTGACAGAAGCCATAATTATAAATATTGAATTGAATTCAGCAGTGATTTTATTTCTATAGAAGAAGAGCAAGAAAACATTTCAAATGGCTGGCAGACGTAAATATTCAAGCAGGTTTTGTACAGAATATCAACTAACCCTACTATGTACAGTAGCCAGCACATGCGCCTGGACATGTTGACCTTGAGAGCGCTTGTATTCCGTAGCGGTAGGGGTGAGTTTCGTAGTGCAAGTGTCCAGCCGCATGTGCTGCCTTCTGTACCTATATTTAGCACTTTCAAATAACACCATTCAAGTATCAGTACTTTATGTATGTGTTTATCTGATTCTAGAAATAACATATGTAGAAGCAATATAATGACGTCCTTACAAATAATGTTCAATGAATTCAATCCTTTTGTCAAAATATAAAAGCTAACAATTAAAAGCAGCCTAAGAAAATGAACCCAAATACCTATTTGGTATCAATGCAGTTTTATTACATACTTAGATCTCTTGATTTGCGTGGGTGTAACACTGCATCATATAATGAGTTAGCGGTCATCTTTGTAGGAGAAAACGGCTAACCTCCATTAATGTTGAGATTATATATCAACCTATTCTATACTCAAATCAACCAGTCCCAGTAAATTCGTAATTTAGCCAAGGCTAAATAAGGAAAACCTTTACTTTTTCCTAATGGAGAACTTGGAGGGTATGAAAATCTTCAACAGAGAGTCGAACTGCTCGAAGCCATCATGTTACAATTTTATCAGTACCTAATTACCTATAGACTTGCTATTCGTCAAAATTGGCCTATGTTAGGATTGAATCTCAAAGATTATTGTTTCTTCGAATGAATCAAAACAGCTCAGAGCTGACAATTATAACAATTTAATGGATAGCCTGTACAATAATGATAGAGAAACGGATAATAAAATGATAATATTGCCATTAACTTATGTGGAAAGTCCCCAGCATATGATGCAAAATTATCTATATCTATATAGAATTCCATGGCAATTGTATGCAAGTATGGTAAATCAGACTTATTTATAACATTTACGTGCAATCCGAATTGGCAGGAAATGTTAGATAATTTCCAAGGCATTAAAAAAGAACATAGACCCGATTTAATTGCCAGATTTTTAAACTTAGATGACATTACAAGAAAACATATTTTTGGAATACCGAGTGCGTGGTTTACATATTTTTAGAATATGGAGTGCGTGGTTTTACACCATTATCTACTCGCCAAAGTAGAGAAAAGACACTGAGTGCTTAAAACAAAGAGGTTTACAGAGAATAAACCTTAACAGTTTAATGTTTTATTAATTTAAGTTAGTTTATTTTGAATGTTGATTTAAAATAAACATTATCTGTGGAAAAACTATTGCAGTTTTTATTTACTATATTTACTAAACACAATGAACGAAGCTATACGAATCTATGCCTTGCTTACCTTTAATATTCCTTGAGAAGCGATGACTACAGAAATATCTAATCTACCTACATTTTGTACCTAGATGTGTAATTATGAGTCACATTTCACCCGAGCGAAGCCGGGTTTTCATCTAGTCTATATTAATAATTTCGTCCAGGGGTACGGTAGACTCGATCAAAACCTTATATGAATAACAAACCATAAAAAAATATTGATTTCGAGTCGACAACATATATCCGCAAAATTCGGATTATGGAGAATTTCGTTAAATTCTAATGGCACTGACAAACAAATCGCAGTCGCCATGATAAACAAACTGCAGCCGCCATGGAAACATTGAGTGAATCATAACAAAACTAAATACTTTTCTTCAGTCGTTGACTTTTCGCGAAAATATTGTTTTTGACACTTTTTTATGATATACTCTTTGTTATAATGTGTTTTTTCACAAGTTTTTTCATCAGTGATTTTATTTCTATCTTTAAAGGAGTAGTAGTTTGGTAGTAGTTATTCCGTGATGAAAACCCGGCTTCGGTAGCTGTTCTTAAAAATTTTAGGCCATATTTTACGCCGTAAAACTTTTTCATGACTATTATGTCTTGGCCTATATTACGATTGAATAAGATTACTGTTTCTTCGAATGAATCAAAAACAAGGCTCAGTCTTTGACCAATGTGTGTGGCCGGTGATGACATATGGATCTGAGACGTGGTCGCTTACGGTGGGCCTCATAAGAAGGCTCAGGTCACCCAAAGAGCGATGGAGAGGGCTATGCTTGGAGTTCCTTGCGTGATCGAATCAGGAATAATGAGATCCGCAGGCGAACCAGAGTCACCGACATAGCCCGAAGAATCGCGAAACTTAAGTGGCAGTGGGCTGGGCACATTGCACGTAGAACCGAGGGCCGTTGGGGAAAAAAGGTTTTTGAATGGCGGCCACGCGCCGGAAGACGTGGCGTGGGCAGGCCCCCTACAAGGTGGACCGACGATCTGGTGAGAATGGCGGGAAGCCGCTGGATGCGGGCAGCGTGGGACCGATAATTGTGGAGATCTTTGGGGGAGGCCTTTGTCCAGCAGTGGACGTCTACTGGCTGAAATGATAATGATGATGACAAGGAAACATATTTTTGGAATACGGAGTGCATGGTTTTACACCATTATCTTCCCGCCAAAGTAGAGACAGAGATTGAGTGCAAACAAAGAGGTTTACAGAGAATAAACCTTAAAAGTTATATGTTTTGTTAATTTATGTTGGTTAATTTTGAATGTTGATTTAAAATAAAAAAAATTCGTGTAAAAACTATTGAAGTTTTTATTAACTAGGTATATTTATTAAACACAAACGAAGCTATACGAATCTATGCCTTGCTTACTTTTAATATTCCTTGAGAACCAATGACTACAGAAATATCTACCTACATTTTGTACCTAGATGTGTACCTATTATGAGTCACATTTCACCCGAGCGAAGCCGGGTTTTCATCTAGTATAAAATAATTTCGTCAAGGGGTACGGTAGACTCGATCGAAACCTTATATGAATAACAAAACATAAAAAAATATTGATTTCGAGTCGACAACATATATCCGCAAAATTCGGATTATGGAGAATTTCGTTAAATAAATGTTACGGACGTGGGGTTCGGGATTTGTAAGAAAAGCCGAATAACTTGATTTGAGAATTTATTCGACGATAAACAGGTCGCAGGTCCAATCACAACTGTAGCCAAATCGCAGAGTCGCTCGTAGTCCGTTGGTCACGCTGAGTTCGCAGATGTCTTCAATCGGTCACTCCAATCACGTTGTAGCCAAATCACAGGGTCACTCGTAGTCCGTAGGTATCGCTTTAGTCGCAGGTTTCTTCCACTGATCGCTTGTAGATCGCTTGTTGAGATCGCTTCCGTAGCTCAGAAATGAACTGGCGTTGGCCGTCGTCTCGGGCGTTTATATACCCCCCACGAAACAATGGGTTGTTTACGCGATGCTTGATTTCTGGAGTAATCCCATTGTAATCACGTAATCGGGAAATTACTAGAACGTTTCCTTTGTTCTCAGACAATACTTGTCACAGAACAATGGGCGCGCGAGGTCTCCGAATTCGAGTAAACAAGTGGCTTGCTTAGGTGATTTTGTGCCTTGCGGCGTTGACAGAAAGTCCATCTTCGTTTGCACCGTGATCCCTCTGTTGATGCAATTGGAATTTCCCATACTTTATAGATGTATAGATGTACTTATATCGAATTTGAGTAGCGATCTCTCGAACTTTATGGCAAGTTCGTGACACTGCCCTCCTCTTAGAGATGCTCGTCCCGAGCTTCTTCATTACTGCCATGGTAACGCGCCAAGCGGTCGACGTGGACCACTTTTAGTGCTCCTCTCGGATGTCGTTGTATCCGATACGTTACGTCATTGATTCGCGTAACTACCTTGAATGGTCCTTCCCATCTCGTCTGTAGTTTGGGTGACTTTCCTTTTCGGCGTGTTGGGTTATGGAGCCAGACTAGTGTTCCTTCCTCAAATCCACTGGTATTTGCTCGTCGGTCATATCTAGTCTTCATGTTTTCGCTCGATTGTAGACCGTTTTCTCGTACCATCGCATAAATCTCCCTCATTTTGTCTCGCAATTCAGACACATAATCCTGTAAGGTGATGGGGTCCTCTGGTGTTCCTCCTGTTAGAAGATCAACCGGTAATCTTAGCTCACGTCCGAAGTTCACATATGCCGGGGTGGCCTTCGTGCTCTCATGTTCCGAGGTTCTATAGGCGAGAAGGAAAAGTGGGATGTATTTGTCCCAGTCTCTCTGGTGGTTGTCTACTAATTTCGCCAAATGTCTCTCCAGTGTTTGGTTAAACCTCTCCACCATGCCGTCGGACTGTGGGTGATACGGGGTAGTCCTCGTCTTGTGCATGCCCAGTATTTTGCATACTTCTTGGAACACGTTCGACTCAAAGTTCCGGCCCTGGTCCGAATGGATTTCTAGTGGTACACCATATCGGCATATGACTTCTTCCACTAATTTGGAGGCCACGGTCGTAGCTTCTTGGTTGGGTATAGCAAATACTTCTGGCCATTTGGTAAAGTAATCCATAACCACCATAAAGAATTTGTTTCCCGACTCCGTCACGGGGAATGGTCCGGCAACGTCTACTGCTATTCGCTCCCATGGTGCACCAACGTTGTAAAGTTGAAGGTGTCCTCGGCTCCTGGTTGCTGGACCTTTTACTGCAGCACAAGTGGTACATTTTCGGCACCAATCCTGCACATCTGCTCGACAGTTTAGCCAGTAAAATCTTTCCCGTAACTTCGTCAAAGTTCTTTTGACACCCAGGTGACCACCTGATATGCCATCGTGTACTTCACGAAGAACATCCTTGATCCGTTCTTTTGGCACGACCAGCTGCAGATGAAACTCTCTACCGTTGGGTTTTTCCCATTTTCGGTAAAGTATCCCGTTCCGCAGGACAAAACTGTCCCACTGTGCCCAATATGCTTTGGTGATGGTACTCGTAGGCGCAACTTCATACCATTTTGGCTTTTCCTCGCCACGTTGCTTCCATGCGACGATAAGTCGTATATCTTCGTCGTCTTCTTGGGCTTCTCTCATTGACTCGTCTTCCCAGGATCTAGGAGGACTAGTCCTAGTAAGTTGCACAATTTCTTCCTTAGACTCTTGCTTGACGCAGTGCTTGCATTCATCTGAACATGGTCTCCTTGAGAGGGCATCAGCATTTCCATGAGTCTTCCCGCTGCGATGTTCAGTGATGAAGTCATATTCTTGAAGCTGTTCGATCCATCTTGCAACTTGACCTTCGGGATTTTTAAACTGAAGCAGCCATTTTAAAGCGGCGTGGTCGGTACGAAGCGTGAACTTCCTGCCGATGATGTATTTGCTGAAGTGATGAAGAGTCTTAACCACAGCCAAGAGCTCTCTTCTCGTCACACAGTAGTTCCTTTCAGGCTTCGATAGCGACTTGCTGAAGTAGGCAATCACAACTTCCTTGTCCCCTTGCTTTTGAGACAGTACTCCACCAATCGCTGTGTTGCTTGCATCCGTATCGACGATAAACTGTCCATTCGCTTGTGGGTATCCCAAAATTGGTGTCTCACATAGGCATTTCCTCAATTTTTGGAAGGAATCCTCGCAGGCCTCGTCCCAGCAGAATGCTCGCTTGTCTTCAGTCAGGCGGTGTAACGGCTTGGCTATCTCGGAGAACCCTTTAACGAAGCGCCTGTAGTATGAGCATAGACCCAAGAATGCACGTACTTCTGTTTTGTCTTTAGGAGTTGGCCAATTCTGTACGGCTTCTATTTTAGCTGGATCAGTCTGTATTCCTTCACTGGTGATCACGTGGCCGAGGTAGTTCACTTTCTTTCTAAATAAAGTGCATTTCTTCGGATTTAACTTCAAGTTGGCTCCTCGAATCTTCCTCAAGACTTTCTCCAGGTTAAGCAGATGATCCTCGAAGTCTCGACCCATAATGATGACGTCGTCCAAATATACGAGGCAGGCTTCTCCCACTAATCCTGCCAGTACACACTCCATGAGTCGCTCGAAAGTGGCTGGCGCGTTGCACAATCCGAATGGCATTACGTTAAACTGCCATAAACCTTTCCCTGTAGAGAATGCCGTCTTTTCTTTATCCTTCGGATGTATCTCCACTTGCCAGTACCCAGACTTCAAATCCAAGGTCGAGAACCATGTCTTGCCACTTAGGGTATCCAGGGTGTCGTCAATGCGCGGTAGTGGATAACTGTCCTTCTTAGTCACATCGTTGAGTCGCCGATAGTCCACGCAGAACCTTGTACTGCCATCTTTCTTCTTAACTAGGACGACAGGAGAGCACCATGGACTCGCAGATGGTTCGATAATCTTATTTTTCTTCATGTCTTCCAACATGTCTTGAACTTCTTGCTCCTTTGCTATCGGTATTCGCCTTGCTCGCTGTCGAATAGGTCCTTCGTTTCCGGTGTCTATCTTGTGTTGCACTAAAGATGTTCTCCCCAAATCTCCTTCTTGAGACGAAAACACGTCTGCAAACCGCTGAAGCAGGTGTTTGGCTTTCATGCTTTGAGAATAGCTCAGGTTTTGTTTGCTTCCTTCGAGAAGTTCCGCGATTATAGAACTTTCCTTGGTTTTCGTCGTATTCATAGATGATTGGCACTTCTTTACCCAGACAGCTTCTTCGCATTTACCTATGACGTCGCCCTCCTTTAATTGTATCTCGTGATCATCTAAATTAACAACTCTGACTACTGCAGTGGTGTTTCCTTTGACAAGTGTCCTGGCCGCCAGAATCTTCTGTGTCGATTTTCCTCGGGTATCCTCTATCAGCACACATCTATTCTTCTTAGCACGTGGTAGCTTCACTGGTACTTCTGCTTGCGTGCGTCCTGGTATGCAGATCTTCTTCAAGCACGTCACTTTTCCCACGGGTCCTCCCAGGATAAAAATCTCTTCATTGCCACATTTCAGAATTCCGTTGGTGACGTCGATTCTGCACTCGTATCTTTTCATGAAGTCCAGGCCCAGTATGCAGTCATCCATTATATCGGCCACGATAACGTTGTGAGTGTAGGATGTTTCACCCACTTGAATTGTGACCGAAATTTCTCCTAGGACGGGTATCCGCTGGCCGGAAGCGGAAAGAAGTCGACACTTGATGTTGTTTCTGCGCCTGATTGCGGCTTCTACTAATTTTGGCTTGATTATTGTCCTAGAAGCTCCTGTATCCAATGTCATCTTGCAGTTTATTCCGTTCACTGAGCCGTGTACCATCAAGCTGTTTCCGTTGCACGCCTGAGAGACGATCGTTGTCGGGGCTCCTTCCGCTCCAGCCAGTACCCGCCCCTTAGTCCTGGCTGTTACTCGTTTCCCTGACTCCCAGCAGAAGATGGGGTCTCCTGCTTCTTGGTCACTTCGTCCAGGCGTTCTCTCAGCTTGCTTATTTCCTCGGCTAGTTTCGCTGTTTGAGTCTCCTTCTTCGGGCAGGTGAATTGCAGATGGCCCCTTTCTCCACACTTATAACACATGGGCCCGGTTGTTTTTTTCTTGGGCGGGAACGACGTCTTTATCTCCTGTACTTCCTCTATTACTTCCCGCACTTTGTGTGTTGGGCGTACGTCACGGCGCAGGGCTTCAATTTCCAACGCGTGCGCTAGGGCTTCTTTCAGGGAGACATGATGGCGAAGTCCCACTGCAGCCCTAATCTCCATGTCACGAATTCCATCGACGAATGCCTGAAGGGTGTTGGAGTCCACCATCTTCGGATCAGCAGACGGGTAGGCCTTGCGCACGAGCTTTTCTATTTCCAAAGCCCACTGCTGAAGTCCTTCTCCTGGGCGTTGAATCCGGTCACGTAGTTGGGCGCGGAAGACGTGTTCCAAGTGACGCTCTCCATAGCGAGCTTCGAGTGCCTCCATAAGTTCTTTAAATGTGCTACCCGAGCCTGGTAGCGCCTCCAGAACAGAAAGGGCTGAACCTCGAAGAGCAACGGTGAGAGCTGTCAGGCTCTGCTCCTCTGTCCACCCATTTGCAGCAGCAACGGTCTGGAATTGCTGCCGATAGGCGGTCCAGGATGTGGTGCCGTCGTATGACGGTACTTTTATCCTTGGCGCGTGGCTGGTGCAGGCGTGTTCACTCGATGCGGCGGATCCTGCTATTTGCAGATTCAGCACCTTCTTCTTAAGTCCGGCTAAGTCAGTTTTTACGCCATCTACGTCGGTTTCCAAATTTCCAACTCTTTCTTCTACTTGGTCGACGCTCTCTTCTAATTTTTTCACAGTGGCCGAAACTGATGAAATGGCAAGCAGCATTTCCTCCTGTTTGTGGCTCAGGTCCCTCCGCATTTCTTCTTGTTTCCGGCTCAGGTCCTTGCGCATTTCCTTTTGCTCCTCTTGCATGATGTCTTGTTTCAGGCTCAGGTCCTCGCGCATTTCCTCTTGCCTCTTTTGCATGATGTCTTGTTTCAGGCTCAGGTCCTCGCGCATTTCCTCTTGCCTCTTTTGCATGATGTCTTGTTTGAGGCTCATTTCCTCCATCATTTTCATAAGACGGCTGAGGTCAAACGTTGATGCTCGGGATTCCTGGACGCGGCTGGTAACCGGAGGTGTCGCTCGATGGGCGGTAACAGTAGGCGGGGCTAGTTGTCCTGTTGGTTGGGCTTCTGGTTCGGTGGGCAAGGCTTCTGGTCCAGCAGGCGGGGTTCCTGGTCCGGTGGGCATGTCTTCACGGGCTGTAATCATGGTTTCCGCAGCTAGCTGCGCCCTTGTTCTGACGCCGTCAGTATTCTCCCTCGGAGTCACTGGCATTTCCAAATCCCACACTTCTGACACCAAATGTTACGGACGTGGGGTTCGGGATTTGTAAGAAAAGCCGAATAACTTGATTTGAGAATTTATTCGACGATAAACAGGTCGCAGGTCCAATCACAACTGTAGCCAAATCGCAGAGTCGCTCGTAGTCCGTTGGTCACGCTGAGTTCGCAGATGTCTTCAATCGGTCACTCCAATCACGTTGTAGCCAAATCACAGGGTCACTCGTAGTCCGTAGGTATCGCTTTAGTCGCAGGTTTCTTCCACTGATCGCTTGTAGATCGCTTGTTGAGATCGCTTCCGTAGCTCAGAAATGAACTGGCGTTGGCCGTCGTCTCGGGCGTTTATATACCCCCCACGAAACAATGGGTTGTTTACGCGATGCTTGATTTCTGGAGTAATCCCATTGTAATCACGTAATCGGGAAATTACTAGAACGTTTCCTTTGTTCTCAGACAATACTTGTCACAGAACAATGGGCGCGCGAGGTCTCCGAATTCGAGTAAACAAGTGGCTTGCTTAGGTGATTTTGTGCCTTGCGGCGTTGACAGAAAGTCCATCTTCGTTTGCACCGTGATCCCTCTGTTGATGCAATTGGAATTTCCCATACTTTATAGATGTATAGATGTACTTATATCGAATTTGAGTAGCGATCTCTCGAACTTTATGGCAAGTTCGTGACATAAAGTTAAATTCTAATGGAACTGACAAACAAATCGCAGTCGCCATGATAAACAAACCGCAGTCGCCTTGGAAACATTGAGTGAATCATAACTTAACAAAACTAAATACTTTTCTTCAGTCGTTGACGTTTCGCGAAAATATTGTTTTTGACACTTTTTTATGATATACTCTTTGTTATGTGTTTTTTCACAAGTTTTTTCAGCAGTGGTTTTATTTCTATCTTTAGTAATAGTGTTCCGTGATTTCTATAGAAGAAGAGCAGCAAGAAAACATTTCATTCAAATGGCTGGCAGACCCGTAAATATTCAAGCAGGTTTAGTACAGAACATCAGCCCCCCAGGACTAACTATGTATATTTAGCACTTTCAAATAAAATAACACCATTCAAGTATCAGTACTTTCAGTTGGTTCTATGATTAATGAATATGATTATCTGATTCTAGAATATGCATATTATGTAGAAGCAATATAATGAGGTCCTTACAAACAATGCTCAATGAATCCAATCCTTTTGTCAAAATACAATACAATATACTTTATTGCACACAGAACATTACAGTGAAAAATTTACAAAAAAGGTATATAGAAAGTGTACATATAGGCGGCCTTATTGCTAAGTAGCAATTTCTTCCAGGCAACCATAATCCAACAGAATATACAAAAAGGTGGCTGCAATTTTAGCTAAAGAGGAATTAAAAGCAGCCTCAGAAAATCGACCCAAATATTCGGTATCAATGCAGTTTTATAAACATAAATCTCTTGATTTGCCTCGGTGTAACACTCCATCAAATAATGAGGTAGCGGTCATCTTTGTAGGAGAAAACGGCGAATCTCCATTAAATATAGACTTTTCTGTACAAGAATATTCTCAACATTTAACTACACTCAAATCAACCAGTCTCCTAGCTGTTCGTAAAAAATTTAGCCCATTATTTTACGGCGAAAAACTTTTTCATGACTATTGTGTCTTGGCCTATGTTAGTATTGAATCTCAAAGATTATTGTTTCTTCGTATGAATCAAAAACAGCTCAGTGCTGACAATTATAACAATTTAATGGATAACCTGTACAATAATGATAGAGAAACATGTCAAGGCACTGGTAAAATGATAATATTGCCATTAACTTATGTGGGAAGTCCCCGGCACATGATGCAAAATTATAGATCCAGGATTCCATGGCAATTGTATGCAAGTATGGTAAACCAGACTTATTTATAACATTTACGTGCAATCCGAATTGGCAGGAAGTGTTAGATAATTTAAAAGGCACTAAAAAATAACATAGACCCGAATTAATTGCCAGAATTTTCAAACCTTTTAGATGACATTACAAGGAAACATCCGCTACTCCGCTTTTGAAGTTGTAGACCATTACGTCTACCTGGGACAAAAAGTCCAGTTAGGCAGTTCCAACTTCGAGAAGGAGGTCAATCGTTAAGTCTAAAGTCTTTGACCAATGTGTGTTGCCTGTGATGACTTACGGATCTGAGACGTGGTCGCTTATGATGGGCCTCATAAGAAGGCTCAGAGTCACCCAAAGAGCGATGGAGAGGGCTATGCTTGGAGTTTCCTTGCGTGATCGAATCAGGAATGATGAGATCCGCAGGCGAACCAGAGTCACCGACATAGCCCGAAGAATCGCGAAATTTAAGTGGCAATGGGCAGGGCACATTGCACGTAGAACTGATGGCCGTTGGGGAAAAAAGGTTTTCGAATGGCGGCCACGCGCCGAAAGACGTAGCGTGGGCAGGCCCCCTACAAGGTGGACCGACGATCTGGTGAGGATCGCGGGAAGCCGCTAGATGCGGCAGCGCGGGACCGATCGTTGGGTGGAGATCTTTGGGGGAGGCCTTTGTCCAGCAGTGGACGTCTACTGGTTGAAATGATGATGATGATGACAAGGAAACATATTTCTGGAATACCGAGTGCGTGGTTTTACACCATTATCTTCCCGCCAAAGTAGAGACAGAGACTGAGTGTAAAAAGAGGTTTACGGAGAATAAACCTTAAAAGTTATATAATTTGTTAATTTATGTTGGTTAATTTTGAATGTTGATATAAAATAAAAAATATTTGTGTTAAAACTATTGAAGTTTTTATTTACTATATTTATTAAACACAATGAACGAAGCTATACAATCTATGCCTTGCTTACCTTTAATATTCCTTGAGAATCGATGACTACAGAAATATCTACCTTCATTTTGTTCCTAGATGTGTATTATGAGTCACATTTCACCCGAGCGAAGCCGGGTTTTCATCTAGTATGCATATAAAATAAGTAGCATACACCAAACTTTATGTCATAGTGCATTATGTGACAGTTTGCCAACTACAAATAATACATTAATTTCATTTTAAAATTACGTATTAAAAATCATCTGAGATAATTTCTCATATAAGATCTTGCCTTGGTCAATGACAGAGAAATTATTTATGTCTTTCTGTAAGAAATTTCTTAGTAAATAATTTTTCCCATTGGATATTGCTCTATCTTGAAATATGTAAATAGAAAGTGGAATTTTAGGCAGATTCTTATTGGATTATTTATATTATCCATCAATTTTGCAATATAAAAACCTACGGATTAGAATAATAATAATATGTGGGGACATCTCACACACGGCCATCTGACCTCAAACTAGGCAGAGCCTGTACTATGGGTGTCAGACAGCTGATATACATACATATATAAATATACAACATCCAGACACAAGGCAAACACAAGTGCTCATCACACGAATGTTTGCCCTGGGCGGGATTCGAACCAACACCCTGTGCTCAGTAGGCAGACGTACTACCAACCAACTAGGCCACGGGGCCGTCATTTTAATGAAACTTAACAACAATATAGCTTATACATCAGAATAATACATAAGCTATCTTTTACCGAGGGAAAGCCCCTCATTCCCACGGGAAAACCTATGGGCTGAAAGCTAGTAAATCATATTTGCCAAAGTTAATGTTAAGAATCGCTACGCATCTAAACAAACGAATATACGCTCCCCGATCTTTGTATTTCTTAGTGCACCTAAGCTACGCTAATTTTACCACTTCCAAAAGGGGATATTACACAAACTTTGAATTACTTCGCAGGTGTGTGCAGGTTTCCTCACGATGTTTTTCGTCACTGTAAGAGCGTCGAATAAACGTACATATGAATTCGAAAATAGAAAACACATTGGTACGTGTTGAGGTTCGAACCCACGCTTTACGAATAGTTCTAGCCAGTTGGCCACCGACGCTTTTTAACCCCCGACGAAAAAGAGAGGTTTTATAAGTTTGACGTGTGTGTCTGTCTGTCTGTCTGTGGCATCGTAGCTCCTAAACGGATGCGCCGATTTTGATCCTTTTTTTTTTGTTTCCGAGGTGTTACAATCGAGAGTGTTCTTAGCTATGATCCAAGAAAATATCTTCAGCCATTTGAAGATTATCAGCTCTTTTCTAGTTGTTGAAAGGATCAAGTAGGTAACGGTTTTGTTTCGGATGTTTTTATTTTTTTTAATTCTATGTTATATCACGTTTATATTAAGACAACAGAGCTGGGTAATCATTTCCCAAGGTTTTGAACCATCGGGAAGTCCAGGTACGTTTCCAATGGAGCCAATATTTATATTCAAAACAAAATATGAAATATCGCTAAAGTTTCCTTTGGCCGAAGATCAATAATTATATATAATATTCTTGAGTAGCATAAATATTAATTTGATATTTCAAGGCTTATGAAATTTTCCGCTAACCCCGATTCGGAAAATCGACATTGCTATCGCCAGTGGCGTAGTCACTAAAATGTTTTGAAAAGATGCAACGCCTGTAGAGTTTCTTCCGGCGAGTTCTTCTCCACAGAAGACAGCCTAATTGTGAACTCGCCTCGACGTTGAAAAGTGATTTGTAAAATCCAGAAATCTTAGTTCGAACAAAAACTTTTTTTTTTATATTTTTTTTTATATTGATAAAAAAAACTTCACTAGTACTCAGATCTTCACTAACATTGCATTAAATACGAATACAGTTTTCAACTACAAATACGCTTAAAAACAACATTTTTGGCACTTGTTATTTTTTTTTACACAATTTAAAACTTAACAAAATCTTCATTAGCATTAAATTATTCAATCAGATTAATCAGAAATGCCTTAAATGAAATATCTAGCGAAAGTTGGAGCCCTGCTATGGTATGTACAGTAGCTAGCACATGCGGCTGGACATGTTGATCTTAAGAGCGCCCGTATTGCGAAGCGGTAGGGGTGAATTTAAATTTTTGTAGTGCGAATGTCCAGCCGCTTGTATGCTGGCTTATGTACGTACGTGATTAACGACGGCCCCGTAGCCTAGTTGGTAGTACGTCTGCCTACTGAGCACAGGGTCGCAGGTTCGAATCCCGCCCAGGGCAAACATTCGTGTGATGAGCATTTGTGCTTGCCCTGTGTCTGGATGTTGTATATTTATAATAATATAATGTATGTATATCAGCTGTCTGACACCCATAGTACAGGCTCTGCCTAGTTTAGGGTCAGATGGCCGTGTGTGAGATGTCCCACATATTATTATTATTAGTATTATTATTTATTAAGTATTTTGTATTGTATTGTAAAATCCAAAAAGCAGAGAACCGACCAGCATTTCATTTAATAGGAAAAAAAAACAGAGCGCAAAGTTACTTCACTATACATAGTATAAAACAAAGTCGCTTTCTCTGTCCCTATGTCCCTCCCTATGTCCCTTTGTACGCTTAAATCTTTAAAACTACGCAACGGATTTTGATGCGGTTTTTTTTAATAGATAGAGTGATTCAAGAGGAAGGTTTATATGTATAATACATGCATAATATACTGAAGGATAACCCACAATAACCATTTTCCCATGCAGAGCCGGGGCGGGTCGCTAGTAATGAATAAAATGATTTTGTAATTTTAAATACAAAGCAAAACAAACATTTTCTTTTATGTTACCTAACTCTTTATACAACTAAAGCTCAACAACTTTCCTTCAGAAGCCCTTCAATCTTTAAGTTGGGAAAACTTATTGTAAGATTCGTGGTAACGTAATTTTTTTTTGTTATTTTTTTTGTACAAAGAAAGAACAGACCCTTACAAAATGAATAATAGGGCTGACTAGCTGTCCGCTTGACTTTTCCGTGCACAGTTTCCCGTAGGAATGAGATATTTTCCCGTGGTAAAAAGTATCTAAGATGTTGAACGGGGATATAAGGTACCACCATGCAAAATTGCATTTAAATCGGTCTAGCAGTTTCGGAATTAGCCCGTACAAACAGACAAAGAAGCAAAAAAATCTGGATTTGTTCTATTTTATTTCACTTACATCTGCCTGACTCGAATTCTAGATTTTTTTATGTACGGACATTTGACCTACAGTTTTATTAAATTATAGAAAATATATGTAGATGATTACATAACTCATGCACTAACGTTTGCGATTGTCAATTTAGTTTTAGAGACGTCAAACATCGATTTAACGCGTCGAAATTTGTCTTTTAATAGCCCGCGTTTATAGTTATTCCTTTGACAATTATGTATACATATTCCCGCGGTAAAAGGTAGCCTATGTCCTTCTCCAATGTCTATTCTATCTTTGTACTAAGTTTCATCAATATCGGTTCAGTTATTTTGGCGTGATAGCTTATCAGACAGTTACTTTCGCATTTATAATATTAGTATGAATTATTCGAAAAGATTTTGACGATACTCCGAAATACTCGTAATATTACAGTGGTTAACGTAACGAGTAGAAAGATTTCCTCAACCACGCAATTCCGTAAAAAAAAAAACAATCGCCAAACGTAAGGTGTGCAAAAAAGACCGCCATTTACTTTCTTACTCCTTCAAGGTTAGGAGCCAAGGCTGGTCAATCACCTTAGTTTGACAGCCTCCGTGGCCGAGTGGTTAACGCTCGCCTCGCGTTACAAAGGTTCCGGGTTCGAATCCCGGTGGGGGACTGACAAACAAATATCACTTTATGAGACTTTCCCCAGTTTGGTTGGGACATTGCAGGCTGGATCACCTGATTGTCCGAAAAGAAAGATGATTCCGTGCTTCGGAAGCAAAGAGTATTAATTAAACACTTTTATTTATGACTAGCTTCCCGCCGCGGCTCCGCCCGCGTGAATAGTTTTTCCCGTGGGAATGAGGTATTTTTCCGCGGTAAAATTTAGCCTATATTCTTCCGCAAAGTCTATTCTATCTTTGTGCCAATGTCACTCGCCTTAACAATTTTCCTGAGGGAATGAGTTATTTTCCTGCGATAAATCGTAGCCTATGTTCAGTAGTTTCGAGCCTATTCAATTAACAAACAAACCTTCTTTATGAGTGCGATACCTAACCACGAAATACGTAATCTCAAACCACAGTTCGCAGAAAGAACACAAGGTGGAAAATCTGAATGAAGAAAACACTCGACTTCGAATCACTATACACCGCGCTCACGATATCACGAATTTATTTTAGCTAAAACGAACGCTTCACCCACGTCTAAACCTTACATTATTATTGCACACCGCCACATTTTACTGTTAAATAGTAAAATATAAATAAACCCTAAAAATAAGTCAGTTAGGTAAGTTTTCAATTAAATCGTCCTTTAATACATTTCTCTTTAAGTTTTCACAGGCGTTTGTTTTACTTTTAAAATTTATGTAGTAGAAGTACTAGACATAAAAAAAGTTGAGGGTAGGGAAAAAAATCTGAGATTTTAAGTACTATTATTGTTGTTGTCTAGGTCATTACGAACTTATGAGCCAAGCAAACGGTATACAAAATGGAATCGGTGTCGTTTATTAAGTCTAAAAAAAATAAAGATTTATTAGTTCTCGATGGGTATACGTTTTCTTTAGAAAAAAAACGTGAAAATACATTTTATTGGTGTTGTTCAAAAAGGTGGAAACTTCAATGTGATGGAAGAATAGTAACCAAAATTAACGAAGATGGAATACATAAAATTATTAAAAAGCAGTGTGATCATAAGCATACACCAGAACCAGAAAAGATTTTAAACGCAAATCTAAGAAAAGCACTTAAATCGAGAGCTGCCAACAGTATGGATACTGCTTCACAAATTATTCAAGCAGAGATTCAAAAGGTACCTATATGTAATGCACCCTATATGCCCAGCACGCATGCAATGCGAATGGTTGTTAACCGCGAGAGGATGAAAGGTTTGCCTAAAATACCTACTTTAGTAGAAGAAGTGCAAATACCTGATAAATACCAGAATTTCCTATTAGCGCACTATATTTGCGATCAAGAAAGTATTTTATTATTTGGAACTGCTGAAAACATGAAGATTCTTCAGAAATCTAAATTTTGGATTGTCGATGGAACTTTCTTAACTTGCCCTGATCCATATTATCAGGTATATACAGCAATGCTATTCTGTAAAAACAAAATCGAAAGTCACGCGTGAATTCGCAAGTGAGATTATGATTTGGTATTCTGTAACTTATGTAGTGCGATGCTAGCGCCTCCACGTGAGAGTGGCGGCGAGATGAACTGTTTCAAGTGAGATTTTGACGTTTCCTAATAAAGTACCTATTACACTGTATTGTACAATACCTATGTAATTTATTTTGAATTTAAATTTTCAAAGTATTACTTCCTAGCCTCCCGCCACGGCTCTGCCCGGGTTAACAGTTTTTCCTGTGGGAAAGAGGAATTTAGTCTATGTTAGCGGGGGATAGTATAGCTTCCCAACAGGAAAAGAATTTTTGAAATCGGATTAGTAGTTTTGGAGCTTATTCAATACAAATTAAACAAACAAATAATAACATTTTTTCTTTTTAATATTAGCATAGATAATTTCAATTTTAGTAGGAATCATTTTTAGAGGTACATTATAACATTAACTTACTGAATATCTTTATATAAATAAAAGTTAAAATTATTTTCCATATTTTTTATTAATATAATTAACGTAGTATATTCCAAAATATTGTGTAGTCTAAAAGGCCTTTTAAAACTCATCTTTCGACTCATCTTTCACTTCGATCGTAAACTCACATGTATGTATTTCGGTATTCTGTAACTTCTAAAAGGTCAAGTGATGTGAGGTGAAAATCAAAAACTTTGACAAGTTCTAGTGATGCGGTTAATCTTTGCGCTTTTAAAATCGATGTGTCATTCTAATTTTATTCGTCTAGTTACAAAGTTTTCGGCTTAATATTATATCTTAGTATAATATACAATAATCATTGAGCTACAGTCAATGTTTTTAGAAATAAAATATAAAAAATTACATAGTTTTTATGGAAAGAGTTTTAAACTTTGAGATTTAAACATCAATCATGTTGCCTCTCCTTGTAGTAAAAAAAGTTTGAAACGTCGACTTGAAGGGTGATGAAGTGTTTTTTTTGTGTTATTTAATTTCAAATTCATTGCGATATTTGAATTAAACGTAAGTATTTTAAGTTTTTTACAAGTGTATTATTACTATAGTTATCAAATAGCAGTGTCGTCATTAATAAAAAATAATTGTAAATTATAGCATGGAGTCGCGCTCTACGCACCCCTCAGCCGCGCAAGTTGAGACCTTGATCCAATTTTTGGAAGCCAACCACTACCTGGCTAAGAGCTACTCAAGGAATTCGGGAGCGAAAAGCCGTTCCAATTTAAAATGGGAGGCTCTGAAAAAAAAACTGAATAGTGTTTGTGGATCGATCAAAACCAAACAAAAATGGATAAAGGTATGAGAGAGAAGTTTATTTTTCTTATATACGCTTTTTGTGGCTGAAAATTTTTGTCTAATTATTTCTTTTCTGCAATTAATAAACGTGGTTTGTTTCAACTTTAAGACAGTATTAGACTGATAAAAAAATGCAGTTTATTAAAAAATCCGCAGCTAGAAATGCTGCTCGCCGTAGAACTGGTGGTGTGCTGGAGGTTGTGCCTAAAATAAAATAAGATACGTTGGACGTGTTGGTCCACTTCTAAGCCAGGAACAATACAAATAAGTAAAAAGCAAAGTAGTATTACACATTGTTAATTTATTTAATTTCAGAGCCACGCAGTCGCAGAAGAGGGCTTATTCGGTCTCCTCCCTCCCAGCGCCGGTCTCATTTTGAGAGCCTTACCGAGAAATTTCTCAGGGTGGAGGAACAGCGCTTGGAACTGGACCGTCTCGTCTCATAGTGGTTTTAGAGCAATCTGGCGAGCGAGAACGCTTGACAGCGCAAGCGAATATAGTACTGGGAGAAGGCCTAAAGGCTCTTGCCGAAGCTATTAATTCTAGGCAATAAAGTGTTGTTTAATATTATAATGTACAATATTATTATAAGTTAGAACCTAGAGCGCCATACTCATTTATTTGTACAAAAAGACAGCGAAATCGACCTTTCAGTACTGATAAGGTCCTTTTAACAGTATTTCGCGCTGTTGCATTTAGTTTGTTATAATATCCATCAGGAGTATTTTCCTCAGCTCCAAGAACTGGAGTCATCATGTATGTTCGTTGTGCGTACCCAGAATCCCCTGTAATGTATAAAGTAGACATTTGTTTCTGAATAATGTTAAATAATTTTCATTTATAATTATTAAAATAATTATTTACCTAACAGATATACAACTTCATCAGAGTTTGTCAGGTCCTCCAAATGGTTTTTTAATAGGCTGTTATTAAATATAAAGCTGTCATGACTAGCACCACAGAGGCATCGACATGCAGTATATTTAAATCAGCATCAACAATCTGTAACAAATAAAATAACATTAAGCTTTCCGCCCCGCGGCTCCGCCCGCGTTAATAATTTTTCCCCGTATGGATGAGGTACTTTCTCGCACCAAAAGATAGCCTATTTGTTGTTCAAAAGTATAAGCTATATTTTTGTAAAGTTTCATCAAAGTCCATTCAGTAGTTTTTTCGTGAAAGAGTAACAAAGATCCATCCATACATAGATCCTCACAAACTTTCGTGTTTATTATTTTATTAGGATAGGATAGGATATCACTAAATGTTGTAGTATTAAGTTTATATATGTAAATATTAAATTCTTGGATAATAAACTTGTTGTGTTTGTTCTTACTATACAATTTACTTACCACTTGAACATTCCATGCATGAGTGACGCATAATTTTCCCAAACATCGTCATTCTGCCATCATTAGAAGTGTGCTACATAGAAAACCGACCCCCTCTTAGTAACAGCAACTAAGAAAAGGGGGTCAATTGTCCATGCAAATGACCGTACAATAGCGTTACGTGCCCGACACCCTAGCTAGTGGAATGCAGTGAATGAATGTACTCGTACCCTTGCGGCAATAAAATCTTTCTTCATCATCTTTAGGTCTCACAAGGGTTACAAATGTTAATGCACATAGTAACTGAAATAAAATTTGTAATATATTTTTACATTGAAAATTTAATTTTCTTCATTATCGTGTAGGTATTACCTACTTAACAGGCATAACAAGCAAACCTTGATCCTTGTGGATAATCCTTTTCCTTTTCGCCTTGTTTCTCTTAGTAAAGGCGCTATATCATTTTCTACTTGTTCAATTAGATATTCAGTGAGACGATAAACATCGACATATTCATCCGCCCTGGCAAATAGAACAAGGTTTCGCAGGATTTGCGCTTGCCGACGACTCCTTGAAATATCTATTTTGTAAGCTTCCTTTAATAAGCAAATCTTAGAAAATGAACGAGCCATCTAAAACAATCGCAAACTTAAATTAAAATTATAATTATAATTTAACTATAACTTCGTATTGTTTTCTGCACTTATTTCTTGATATTTTACGATGCTTACCGAAGCTTTCTTCCCAAATTTATAACAAACACACAAATTAATCTTCTTTCACATCTAAATCCGTAACAACAAAGTTGGTGAGAATTTTGACATGTAAAATCGAAAGTGAGTTGCGATGTGAAACGTGAGATGAGGGCGAAATCCTTACAGAATACCATTTAACGTCAAAAATCTCACTTGAAATAGTTCATCTCGCCGCCACTTTCACGCGGTGGCGCTAATATCGATCTACAGAAACAAACTTTATTAACTACACGGATAGGCAAAATGTTTGATGTTTATACATCCAAGTTTTAAATTTTTCCAAAAAACTATGGACATTTTTACATTTTATTACTTAACTTGCTTTCCGCCGCGGCTCGGCCCGCGTTAATAGTTTTTCCCGTGGGAATGAGGTATTTTCCCGCGGTAAAAGTTAGCCTATATTCTTCCGCAAGGTCTATTCTATCTTTGTGCCAACTCCGCCCGCTTACAGTGGAAGTTAAATAAAAGCTTTTAAAAACATTGACTCTTTCTCAATGATTGTATTTAAATATAATATTAAGCCGAAGAGTGTCTAATTAGACGAACAAAATGAGATTAACACATCGATTTCAAAAACGCAAAGATTTACCACATCTCTAGGTCCCGCCAAAGTTTTCGATTATCACCTCACCTGTCTTGAGCTTACAGAATACGAAAAACCGTACGTGCGAATTTACGATCGAAGTGACTGTGAAAATCGAAGTGAAAAGTGAGATGAGTTTTAAATTTTACAGAATAGCATTGCTGTACATGGTATCATAGGAGAACATGCCACAGAACAAAAAGTTGTGCCTTTAATTTATGGTCTGTTATCAGGCAAGAGCGAACACATTTATTGTATGTTTTACGAATTAATAAAATCAGCTGCCTTAAGAAATGGTATTATTTTCAACCCAGAAGTAATAATTTCTGACTTTGAAATTTCGGCTATTAATGCGACCAAGCGAGCTTTTCCAAATAGTAAGCACAAATGCTGCTATTTTCATTTAACGCAGTCGATTTGGAGGCGAATACAAAAATGCGGCTTATCAAAGAAGTATGGCGAATCAATTGAGTTTTCTCATAAACTGCGCCAGTTAGCTGCGCTAGCATACTTGGATTCTAAAGAAATCCCAGAAGCTTTCAGTGTTCTTCAAGAACATGTATTGCCTAAAGAGGCACATGAAGTGACCGATTGGTTCTCGAAATATTATGTAAATGGTACATACAAGAAAACAAACATTTCCGGCAACAATCCCACAAAACTGTCTTTCAAGAAAATGAAGCCTCGATTTCCACCTGAGTTGTGGTCCATTAATGATTGTATAGGATCAGTTATTCCAACCACACAAAACGAAATAGAGAGCTGGCATCATCGCTGGAACGTTTTGTTGGCCAGAAAAAAATGGAACATTTACAGAACTATAGACGAATTTCATAAAGAGCAGATACATACTGAAATAACCGTTAAGAAAATAGCAACTCAGATGCAAAGTACTAACAGAGCTCAAAAAAAGAATACGAAAGAGCAAAAAATTATCAAGCATTTTGAAAAAAAGGATCAGTTGGATATAATTGAATTTTTAGATCAGCTGGCCTATTTTTAAAATTATAATCTGTATGTTAAATGCAATTAAATTATTTTTTCTACCCTAAGAATAATATTATGTTTTTGTTGGATAAAAAAATATGATTTGTTTCTTTCTTTATTATAATTAAAAGTTGGATTTTCAAAACTATCGTTTAATTTATACTACGTTACAAAAATATATAAGTATTATAGCATATTTTCATTTCGGTATTTAAATACAGAACCCATCCATCGTCTTCTCTCTGTTAAAAGCTATTTTTTGGAAATCTTATTTGTTTTTAACAATAAATGAAATGAAAATTTTATTGTCAAATCACTTACTTCAGTTTACTTTTCTGTCAAAATATATAATATCATGATAAATAGTCTAACCATTCTTATTCATTCATTAATAAATAGTCTAACATTCACGTGACATTCTGTCCTTTACTAACGCACGTAACTTAAAACGATGCATAGTTATATGCACTTGTTTCTATTAATTTATTATAGTGACTTTTAAGATGTCGTGATTATGTTAATTTTGTGATGATTATGACGTAGTTTCGGTATATAGGGGGATTGTGCTTTCGCTTTTACACATTTCCGAGTTGCGTTCATTCGTGATAAAGTAATTTCGGTGTATAGTGATTCGAAGTCAAGTGATTTCTTCATTCAGATTTTCCACCTTGTGTTCTTTCCGCGAACTGTGGTTTGAGATTACGTATTTCGTGGTTAGGTATCGCACTCGTAAAATCTTACTTCGAATAAAAAACTTTGACTTTTGACTTTTGAAAATCAAAAAAGGTATTTTTTCCGAAGTAAGATTTGACAAATCACTTTTCGACGTCAAATTTTAATGAAGTTATTAAGTTTTGCTCTCAAAGCTGGCTCTCGTCTCGTAATAATGAAGTAAATACTCTTAAAATTTAAAGAAGCGATGCGATATTAGTTTGAACCACTGGCAGGTTCGCGCAATGTGTGCGTGTGCGCAATGTGGAAAAGAACCCGCCGAATAAACTCAGTTCTGTAGGCCTACTATGTAAGTAGTGACAGGCTCGAGAAGCTGTCAAACGCGACATAGTGACATTAGAGCCATAGTAGTTCTGTTCTGTCAATATGTCGCGTTTGACAGCTTCTCGAGCCTTTCGCTACTTACATACCTATTAGGCCTACTGTAGTTATCGTTATCATTGTTGGTTTCGAACAATTTCCTTAATTACTAAATTAGTCAACTCGTGAATAATTGTTGGCTGTGTATAAACTTTTTATCAACACACCAAAGCCAAAATATATTTTTTAATTTGACGATGTAGCATAAATGTATGATGTTGGTCGTTGACCTTAGAAGCCACACGAAGAACAAGAAGACTTTTTACCTTGACTGTACGTTATCTATCACTCTGCTATCACTGTTATCACATCCTCTTATCTATTGTGCAAGTCGTGGAATGTATTTTCAGGGTTTCGGGGTTTCGGCTTCCGTTTCGTTATGTGGTTTTTTATTTCCGCTCATTTTTAACCCCCGAGGAAAGGGGGTGTTATAAGTTTTATGTGTGTTTCTGTCTGTCCTCAACGGATGCGCCGATTTCGATCTAGTTTTTTTTGTTTGCAAGGTGTCACAATCGAGAGCGTTCTTAGCTATGATCCAAGAAAATATCTTCAGCCATTTGAAGATCATCAGCTCTTTTCTAGTTGTTGAAAGGATCAAGTAACGGTTTTGTGTCGGGGGTTATGAAATTTTTTAATTTAGTGTTATTCCTGTAGGAATGAGGTGTTTTCCCAAATTAGCCGGCTCAATGATTCTGACCCTGGTGTCGTCGGGTTTTCGTGAGGTAGATTAACCTCAAACCCCATAAGTAGCAGTTCCTATAAACAGTGAAATTTTACTGGTTGTTCATCCGCAACATAGTGGTAGTACCCACAGAACATTTAAAAGAGGTTAGAATGGCGATAATGCGCCGTCCGTATGAAATCCGGTGTCGCCGATTCCACCCCACCTTTCACCTCCACTACATCTGTACTTCAATAAAGATGAAGTTTACGCACATATTTGCAATTTCAAATCTAGCCAATCATAGCGCCGCTCAATCACGCGATTTCAAATGGAAACGAATCATACGCATGCACGCACACTGATGTAGATTTTTATAGCTATGTGTGAGTTAGACAGCGCGATCGTTTCTTTGCGTGAAGTATGAGCGTTTTGCTCATAGTTTTGGCGCGCCGGCCCCGCCCACATCGCCTTTCTGTAGTACCTACTCATGAAACTGAACAACTTTCCCTAAGGAACATAGGTTGTTTGAAAAATGTTTTTCAACTTTGCGTATAAACTTCAGCCAACTTCAACAACCAGATAAATTTCTCGGTAAAGGCCTATGATGTCGCCAGTTGCTTTTCGAAATTAATTTATTTTACAAAAATCGATACGATACAATAACGAATTACTCAAGAAAGGATAATAATGTAGAGATACATTTTTTTATGACTAATCGATATGATTACATGCAAATTGCCGCAGTGTCTCAAGTCAAAAGACTTTGACCAGTGTGTATTGCCAGTGATGACTTACGGATCCGAGACGTGGTCGCTTACAATGGGCCTCATAAGAAGGCTTAAAGTCACCCAAAGAGCGATGGAGAGGGCTATGCTTGGAGTTTCCTTGCGTGATCGAATCAGAAATGATGAGATCCGCAGGCGAACCAGATTCACCGACATAGCCCGAAGAATCGCTAAACTTAAGTGGCAGTGGGCTGGGCACATTGCGCGTAGAACCGACGGCCGTTGGGTAAAAAGGTTCTTGAATGGCGACCGCGCGCCGGAAGACGTAGCGTGGGCAGGCCCCCCACAAGGTGGACCGACGATCTGGTGACACCGACCCGGCGCGACCTCATTACTCTTGAATTTTTCTGCGTAATGTCATGTTTTTGGTCTAATTTAGATTCTTTTTTTTGTTCCAGGTTGCAATAAAAATTATAGATAAATCAAGATTAGATGAAGACAATTTAAAGAAGACTTTTAGGGAAATAGCTATAATGAAGAAATTGAGGCATCCACACGTAGTCAGGTTATACCAGGTAAGATTTCACAAAACATTTCCACTTCCTACATCCATCTTTTGACTTTACCACAGAAGAAAATAATAGTACTAACCCGTACCAGAAAGGACACTTACCCCCCCGCGCCAAAATGAGTTTTCCGCCCGATATAGCGCCCCACGCCCCGCACCCCGCAGACTCTGCCAGGGGTGTTCGGGGGTGTTTTACATAGCGCCTAGCGCCATTGACTTGTAGTTGATATTCAGTTGTTATTCAAAAAGAAGTAGCTTGTCAAAACGCGTTTGCTGTGTGGAGCGACCGACCAGTGACTTTACTGAGGTTCTTGTGTCGAATCGCTTTATTATTTACAACTAGCTGTCTGCCTGTGGCTACGCCCGCGTTGATTTTCGACTTTTCCGTAGTAATTTTCACCTATCCCACGGGAACTTTAATTTTCCACGATTTAAAGTATCCAAGATGTTGGCCGGGGATAGAAGGTTTCACAATGCAACATTTTCATTCAATTCGGTCTAGCAGTTTCGGAGATAAGCCCGTACAATGTGCTGAGCCGTATATATGAGTTACTAAAGTTTTTTAACTATCTCCCGGGAACTTTTGAATTTTTCGGGATTAAAAGTATCTAAGATGTTGACCGGGGATATAACCTATGCAAAATTTCATTTAAATTCTTACATCCTAAAATCGGTTTTCAGAATTTTTTTCTAGGTATAGATTTTCGACCTCTACAGTTTTATTATATACAAAATCCAACTTAGGGCACATTCCAAATTTTATCAAAATCGGTCCAGTTTTTGAAATATGAACCACAACGAGTAATACTTCTCCGAAACTATTGATTCAGTTATTGATTTTATTTTGCAGGTTATGGAAAGCACACACACAATATATTTGGTGACGGAATACGCTCCGAACGGAGAGATATTCGGTAAGTTATTTGCAAGAAGTAGGATATACCTCCTATCTATAAATCGAAGCGAAAAAAGAAAAAGATTGAGCTTGGGCAGGGACTTGAACCCGCATGCAAGTTTATATGTCATTTTAACCCATAAACTAAAGTTGTTTACTGTGGTTTTAAATAATTATGCTTATTTATTTGGTTATCTTATAGTGTATGTTTAGGAAATACGTTTTAAATATGTAGGTACTCGAGACCAATAAAGTACTCGAGTCCTGACCTAAATAGTAATAATAAAATAAAATAATAATTTATAAGTTTGTAAACTATTTTGAAAAGATGCAACGCCTGTGGAGTTTTTTCCGGCGAGTTCTTCTCCACAGAAGACAGCTAAATTGTAAACTCGCTTCGACGTCGAAAAGTGATTTGTAAAATCTTACTTCGAATAAAACATTTGAATTTTGAAATTTATTTTGACCTAAGTACTCGAGTACTTCTTATTCGAGTCTTCTGACCGCGAAATCACAAATTACGTACAGCGGCGGCCTACGCCTAGACAGATGGCCCACTCGGAACTAAGCGCCATATTTTTACGCACACATTGATCATTGCGTCTACAGGCCGCTCGGAACCCGGTCCATACAAGCTCGGACCACGTGCAGTCGTCGCTCTCGCGAATATTAACAAAGTATTGATGTTTGGTGTGCTAAAAAAATTGATGTGTTCTTATTAATGTTGTAGTGTAATTGGCTGTTTAAACACAACACAAAAATGACGATACACGTTTTTTAAGGAACCAACTAAGTTTAAGTAGTTAATTTCAAGGACGGCGGGAGTGGACTTTCTGGAAACTTTTTATTTTGTGGCGAAATAGTAACATTTGAAGTTTTTCCAGTATCTAGCTATTTTCTTTTGCAGATCACCTAGTGTCCCGCGGCCGAATGCCCGAATCGGAGGCGGCGCGTGCGTTTGCGCAGATGGTGGCGGCGGTAGGATACTGTCACGCGAACGGAGTTGTGCACAGGGACCTAAAGGCTGAGAACTTACTGCTCGACAGGCATATGAATATTAAGGTAAATGCTTGCTTGCTTAATATTATTATATAATTTATTTCGGATTTACATCCATAAATGTTAGTAAATACAAGAATTCTTAAAAACTACTGTTAGTAAAACTACAAATATACACTAGGCCACAGAATAAATAATAGTACTAGGTACAGAAGGCGCACTCTCTGATAGCAAACGTGCGAATTTAATTCTAACTACCACGCCACTAACGTTCAAATTCCATGGAACGCGTCGAACGTGACCCTGGCTATAATAGCATACCGTTTGTCGTTGCGCTCGTATTAAAATAAAATGCATCTTAAGACCGCGCCGCGAGAGTCCGTATCACCACAGACTAAATAATAGCGTCTTCACAATCGCGCGCGTTTTTCCTAGTAACTGGTCGCGTAATCGGGACCGCCCGGCGTAGGGACATTCTGGAGCTCTGGCGCGGAGTGCATAGGGCCTGACTAGGCTTAGGGTTTATGTGCAGTCTGGTCCAGTGTTCAAGAAAAGGACCCTGGACCATGCCTGCGACAACTCTAAGGAGACTGTTGCCGCTGCCCCGCACTCTGCTCATCAACGATTAGTGTTGTAAAAAACTCAAGTCTTTTAGTCTTCATTTCGAGACTCAAGTCGAGTTTCAGGGCTAGGACTCGTTAGTCACATGAGTCCGAGTCCTTTAAGTCCTCTGAGTCCTTTTTGAGTCCTCTTGAGTCCTGAGTCCTCTCGAGTCCTTCTGGGTCTTGGACTTGAGTTGGTGTATTATAATAGGTAACACTGGGAAATAAGAGGTTTTTTAAATTAACACGTTGTATGATAGTTTCATATCCATTAAATAAATAATTTACTACTTGCTATTTTATTTACTTTCAACTAAGGATTAAAAGAACTCAGTCATGAGTCCTTTAAAAAAGACTCAGTCTTTGAATCCAAGACTCACATTGAGTCCTTTTAAAAAAAGACTCCAAATTCGGAAGGACTTGAGTTCTAAGTATCATTTATAAGACTCGAGACTTCAAAAAAGAACTCGAGCTCTGTCAAGTAGGACTCAAAGACTCGAGTTTTTTACAACACTATCAACGATGCCACTCTCTTCCGCATAATGGCTGGAAAACCATCGACATGAGCCTCAGCGAACATCCCTGATGCACTGCAGAAGCGCGGCAGCCGCAACAGTATCCTAAACATATTATTATACAATAATAATAATAATAATAGTCTTTATTTGCGTTAAACACGGTATAAAGGTCTTATAGGGTAATAGTTGGAGTAAACGCCGCCTCTTCCCCTTCTGGGGAGAGGTGTGGAATAAGCTTTATGCTCACATAATAATAATAATAATAGTCTTTATTTGCGTTAAACACGGTATAAAGGTCTTATAGGGTAATATAGTACAGACATGTTTAGCTAAAATTGAAATAGCATGCAAATATTACAAAACAAATAAATTGTCAGGTATGGCGCGTATCTAGAAATTCTTTAACACTATAGTAGTTTTGTTTCTTAAGCCATTCATGTAATTTTCTTTTAAATAATGTCAAATTATATTTTTTTAATTCATTAGGGATATGATTATAGATCCGAACACACATAGATAAACAATTCTTATTATACTTTGCATTTTTAGGTACTTCACTTAAAACCAATTGGAAAACATTTCTTCGCGATCTTTGATTAAGATCGCTTGCGCATACAGTACTCTTATAGAGTTTAAAGCTTTCTGAGTATAGTTGATTCACAGGCTGCAAGTGTAAAACGGCTTAGCGTGTGGGTTTCGAGGTTAACCTACCTCACAAACCCTGGTGTCGGAATTATAGAACCGCCTTAGGCTTCCGACATGGCTCCTATAACGACTACATCCGTAGATAGTAGCCGGGACCAACGGCTTTACGGGCCTTTCGAAGCACGGAATCATCTTTCTTTTCGGACAATCAGGTTCAGAGAGTTCAAAGAATTTATTTTTTAACTTTTGGATGTTACATCACTTAGTTATGTCATTTAAATTATCTTTTTGATTGAGGTGATTCGGCCTGTAATGTCCTAACCAAACCGGGGAAAGTCTCACAAAGTGATATTTGTTCGACGAGTCCCCACCGGGATTGGAACCCGGAATCTCCGTAACGTCAGGCGAGCTTTTGACTCTCAGCTACAACAAAGCCCCGAGAAAACACCCCATTCCCTGGAAAACACTCCATTCCCTAGAGAACACGTAAAACCACGTCACATTATTAATGAGTTTAAATTTGCTTTTGTTCTTACAGCTAGCAGACTTCGGATTTAGTAACGAGTACAGCCCTGGCTCGGAGCTAGCGACGTGGTGCGGTAGCCCGCCCTACGCCGCCCCCGAGCTGTTCGAGGGGAGGCGGTACGACGGGCCCAAAGCCGACATCTGGGTGAGTTGAGCTCATTCATTTAGTAACGAGTACAGCCCTGGCTCGGAGCTAGCGACGTGGTGCGGTAGCCCGCCCTACGCCGCCCCCGAGCTGTTCGAGGGGAGGCGGTACGACGGGCCCAAAGCCGACATCTGGGTGAGTTGAGCTCATTCATTTAGTAACGAGTACAGCCCTGCCTCGGAGCTAGCGACGTGGTGCGGTAGCCCGCCCTACGCCGCCCCCGAGCTGTTCGAGGGGAGGCGGTACGACGGGCCCAAAGCCGACATCTGGGTGAGTTGAGCTCATTCATTTAGTAACGAGTACAGCCCTGCCTCGGAGCTAGCGACGTGGTGCGGTAGCCCGCCCTACGCCGCCCCCGAGCTGTTCGAGGGGAGGCGGTACGACGGGCCCAAAGCCGACATCTGGGTGAGTTGAGCTCATTCATTTAGTAACGAGTACAGCCCTGCCTCGGAGCTAGCGACGTGGTGCGGTAGCCCGCCCTACGCCGCCCCCGAGCTGTTCGAGGGGAGGCGGTACGACGGGCCCAAAGCCGACATCATTTATTCATTCATTCATTCATTCATTCATTCACCCATTCAAATTTAAATTCAAATTTAAGGTCACGTGACTTCAGTTGATATAATATGTGATAATATTATGTTAAAGCCTGACCAAAGAAATTAGAAACCTGCTCTGGAGGCGCCACGTGTATATTTTTACGACTATGGCAACAATTTCCCTTATAAAATTAGTTCCATTGAAATTCCGCAATATGGCGAGGTGTCATATTTCTTTGGTCGGGCTTTAATATTATGTTAAAGCCTGACCAAAGAAATAAGAAACCTGCTCTGGGGGCGTCACGTGTGTATTTTTATGTTTATGGCAACAATTTCCATTATAAAATTAGTTCCATTGAAATTCCGCAATATGGCGAGGTTTCTTTTTCTTATTTCTTTGGTCAGGCTTTACAGAAATTATATTTTATATTTAAATTTCATTTATTTCATACATTTCCTGGCGATTTTAGGCATTGTATACATTTCCTAGGAATTGTATGTAATGACGGATTTCATACGTTTCCGTTAACACATATCGTATGAAAGAATAATAGAAAATTATTTTTGAGATTTCAACCTATGTTCCTTAGGGAAAGTTGTTCAGTTTCATGAGTACTACCACTATGTTGCGGATAAACAACCAGTTAAATTTTACTATATATAATAATGTGTAAGTGTGTTTGTTGACAGTCGCTGGGCGTGGTTCTGTACGTGTTGGTTTGCGGCGCGCTACCGTTCGACGGGAGTACGCTACACGAGTTAAGAAATGTTGTGTTAAGCGGCAAGTTTAGGATACCATACTTCATGTCACAAGGTACGTAACAGCCTATATGAATCGAAGTCCCACTGAGCTCTAACCTATCTATCTATTACTATAATAAAACTGACGAATCGGTATCTCTATGTAATCTTGATTTGTTTTTAAAAATACTGATTGATGGTGATAAAGGGAGTGCAGCTGAACACAAAAATACAATTTTTGAAAAAAATTGCCGTCTCTGTCTGTTTGTGCACGCTTATCTCTGGAACTACTGGACGGATTTTAATGAAACTTTACAATAATATTGCTTATACATCAGAATCCTATGGGCTACTTTTTACCGCGCGGAAATACTTCGTTCCCACGGGAAAACCTGTAAACGCGGCCGGAAAGCTAGTACTGAAATTAATGTGCCTCATTCGTGTGCGTCTGGATTGAGGGCCCATTTTTTAAAAGTTTACAAAACGATTTGAGATTTACAGGGTATGTAATAAAGAATAGTAAAATCATGAGGCACAGGGTCACGAATTTCTTAAACATAAATTGAAACTGTGGTGATTAAATAACTTGGGCTCTCAATCCAGATGCTCGGCTAAAGTGGCATAGTTCAATTTATGTTTAAGAAATTCGTGACCCTGTGCTTCATGTTTTTACTATTCTTTAATACATACCCTGTAAATCTTAAATCGTTTTGTAAACTTTTAAAAAATGGGCCCTCAATCCATATGCACACGCCTCATTCGAATATTTTGTTGGTTGGTTGGGTTGGTCACGAGCACACAACCTTTGAATTACTTCTAAACTGGCAATCTCCTGTCCGCTTCTTGTTCTTAAAAATGTGAAAGTGACGTAAAGACTTAAAAGCCCGACCAGAGAAATAAAAAACCGCGCCATATTGCGGAATTTTAATGGAACTAATTTTGTAAGGGAAATTGTTGCCATAGTCGTAAAAATGTAGGTTTCTTATTTTTTTGGTCATGCTTTAAATTACAACAAGGATCGGGGCGCCGTTGTTGGATCTTAATTTTCACTTATATTTAAAACAACTCCGCTGAAGCGTTGATACGTTGATTTTGCGACACAATTTTTAAACTGAAAGATGAACCAGATTTATTTGTATTTCAGAATGCGAACACCTAATTCGCCACATGCTTGTAGTGGAGCCGGAAAAAAGGTTGTCATTGCGAGCCGTGGCGAGACACCGGTGGGTAACACAGCACCACCCCGGCCCGCCTGACACCTGTGAGTAGTTACCGACACATCCGACAGATGGCGCTGTCAGTTTAATAAATGAGCTAAGCTTATAAATGATTTAAATGATTAAAATGATTAAATGATTAAAATGATTAAATGATTTATTCAGAAAAAACTTATCTAATACAAAGTGTCCGTACTGACACCCACACTAGGGTACCTAAACTAATAGATGGCGTTGATCGAGGCACCGGTGGGTCACACAGCACCACCCCTGCCCGCCCGACACCTGTGAGTAGTTGCCGACACATCCAACAGATGGCGTTGTCAGTTTAATAAACGAGCTAAGCTTATAAACTAATAGATGGCGTTGATCGAGGCATCGGTGGGTCACACAGCACCACCCCGGCCCGCCTGACACCTGTGAGTAGTTGCCGACACATCCAACAGATGGCGTTGTCAGTTTAATAAACGAGCTAAGCTTATAAACTAATAGATGGCGTTCACAGTTATAATAATTAGGGATGCATCCGATACCGATACCGATACCGATATATCGGCGATACTTCGGGTTTGCCGATATATCGGTATCGGCGATATTTTTATGGCAGATTCAACGATACTTTCGTCGTTCGTTTTCTGGCGCCATGACGTCTTATACCCAAACTTGAAAAAATGGCGCAGAAGTACTTTAGTTTCCAAATGAGTTCTGTCGCATCTGAGACTATTTTCCACCGCAGGTCTTATTCAAACAGACTTGCGAAATCGCCTTTGCCCGCAAAACTTAAGAATACTTTGTTTTTTAAATAAAAATCTTATAAATTTAAATTTTGATTACTAAAACTATTAATTAATTGTGTTTTATTTATTCTACCTTACTTTTTGAATTCAATAAGCGTATCGGTATCGGTATCAGTATCGCCGATATTTTTATAAGAGTATCGGTATCGGTATCGTATCGGCAAAAAGGCGTATCGAGGCATCCCTAATAATAATGATATAAAAAGGTTTTCATTGCGAGCCATGGCGAGACACCGGTGGGTCACACAGCACCACCCCGGCCCGCCCGACACCTGTGAGTAGTTACTAAGACATTTAACAGATGGCGTTGACAGTTTACTAAAAAGAAAAAAGAGGGCTGTTATAAGTTTGAAGTGTGTGTTTGTCTGTCTGTGGCATCGTAGCTCCTAAACGGATGCGTCGATTTTGATCTAGCTTTTTTTGTTTGCAAGGTGTCACAATCGAGAGTGTTCTTAGCTATGATCCAAGAAAATATCTTCAGCCATTTGCAAATTATCAGCTCTTTTCTAGTGGTTAAAAGGATAAAGTAACGGTTTTGTGTCGGGGCTTACAGTCTGTCTAAAAAGATTAGAAATTAAAAAGTAGCAACACTGTATTGTCGTCTCATTTTTACTATTAGTTGGCTGGAAAGAGACAACACTACAGTGTTGCTACTTGAATCCTACTAATCACTCATGGTCTAAGAAAACAAGGTCTAACCATTAGACCACGTGTTAGACCACGTGACTGACACAAGCCTACGTCATTTTGCCTATTCATCCTTGTCAAATGCGTGTAATAGACACGTGTTAGACCACGTGACTGACACAAGCCTACGTCATTTTGCCTATTCATCCTTGTCAAATGCGTGTAATAGACACGTGTTAGACCACGTGACTGACACAAGCCTACGTCATTTTGCCTATTCATCCTTGTCAAATGCGTGTAATAGACACGTGTTAGACCACGTGACTGACACAAGCCTACGTCATTTTGCCTATTCATCCCTGTCAAATGCGTGTAATAGACACGTGTTAGACCACGTGACTGACACAAGCCTACGTCATTTTGCCTATTCATCCTTGTCAAATGCGTGTAATAGACACGTGTTAGACCACGTGACTGACACAAGCCTACGTCATTTTGCCTATTCATCCTTGTCAAATGCGTGTAATAGACACGTGTTAGACCACGTGACTGACACAAGCCTACGTCATTTTGCCTATTCATCCTTGTCAAATGCGTGTAATAGACACGTGTTAGACCACGTGACTGACACAAGCCTACGTCATTTTGCCTATTCATCCTTGTCAAATGCGTGTAATAGACTCTACTCTTTTTGGGCAGACTGTACAAAAATTTTTTAGAGCGTCGATGGCCAAGTGGCTAAGCCCGTTGACTTTCATTCAGAAGTTCGCGGGTTCAAACCTCGGCACGTACCAATGTGTTTTCGATTTTCGAATTCATATGTACGTTTATTCGACGCTCTTACGGTGAAGGAAAACATCGTGAGGAAACCTGCACACACCTGCGAAGAAATTCAAAGGTTGAGTGTTCGTGACCAACCCGCACTGGGCCAGCGTGGTCGACTGAGGCCTATTCACCCTTATATCAGGGTAGGCTCGAGCCCCTCGGTGGGGACGTATATGAGCTGTTAACGTACATCAATTACACAATTTTATTGATTGAGTGTTTTGTCCCCCACCAGTGGGCGAAGCAGCAGTGGGGGCTTGCACCTGCCACTCCCCTCAGGATCTCTCTTCAGCCGTTCCGAGCGAGACAGTCATACAACACATGCTCAGCTTGAGAGGACTCACAGCTGAGCTTATCCAACAGGTATACTAATTAAACTTGTAACGTGGTGTATGCCACCTCGTTGCCTCACCCTCATCTCATTTACCATTTCCGTCTAAATTCGAATATATATAATTTTGGAATTCATTCAAAAATCATAGTTAGATAGATAGATAGAACACTTTTATTCTCAACTTAACACTTTACAGTATTACAAACACATTGCAAAATTACACTTAACTTCATACGAAGGGAAATACTGAAGGTACACATATTTAGCGAAGAAAAAAACAATTTTTGATTCAGAAACCATAAGTAGAAATTAGTGTGCAGGCATGACGGCAAAGTTGAGAAAGGGTACTGACTCAGCATGTGCTGTAGTTACCCACAGCGCTGTTATTCTGTCAGACCCCGTCCGTCAATCATCCGTCAATCATCCATTTTTAGGGTTCCGTAGCCAAATGGCAAAAAACGGAACCCTTATAGATTCGTCATGTCTGTCTGTCTGTCTGTCTGTCCGTCCGTCCGTCCGTCCGTCCGTCCGTATGTCACAGCCACTTTATTCCGAAACTATAATACCTATACTGTTGAAACTTGGTAAGTAGATGTATTTTGTGAACCGCATTAAGATTTTCACAAAAATTAGAAAGAAAAAACAATAAATTTTGGGGGGTACCCATACTTAGAACTGAAATTTTTCATCGAACCCATACGTGTGGGGTATCTATGGATAGGTCTTCAAAAATGATATCGAGGTTTCTAATATATTTTTTTTCTAAACTGAATAGTTTGCGCGAGAGACGAACGAACTACAAGAACTTTTATATTATATTACTTGCTGATTCGGAACCCTTCATGAGCGAGTCCGACTCGCACTTGGCCGCTTTTTTATGATTCATTCCTTCTCTTACTCCTGGCCACGATTTCTTTTATTATTTGTGCATCTTCATCTATTACCAACACGTAGTTACCCCGCAGGCTCATCCAGAAGCAAGGCGAGCCGCGGGTGTGACAAACTGAAGTATACAGAACCTACCCATGAAACTAAACCATTTTCCTTGTAACAAAGTGCTTCGTAACCTCGTTTCCACCTCATTTTCTCGTCTAAATTCAAATATTTAATTTTGGAATTCTTTCGTCATTCATACGTCATATTCGTCCATTTGTTTGAAAATGAAAATGAAATACCTATGTTTTATTCGAAGTAAGATTTTACAAATCACTTTTCGACGTCGAGTTTTTTGGGTTTTCCCTTGACCTTGGCCTAGACGGCCGTATTTCGTAATTCATTTATCACTATCACTACATAGTATAAAACAAAGTCGCTTTCTCTGTCCCTATGTCCCTCCCTATGTCCCTCCCTTTGTACGCTTAAATCTTTATAACTACGCGACGGATTTTGATGCGGATTTTTTTAATAGATAGAGGGATTCAAGAGGAAGGTTTTTATCTATAATACAATATACTCAAGAATAACCCACAATAACCATTTTCCCGTGCGGAGCCGGGGCGGGTCGCTAGTAATTTTATAAAGTTAAGCTGTTTATACTGCCGAGTTTTAACAGTACCTAGTACCGATTACCTTGTCAATAAATACTAATTTAATTCAGTGACTGTTCTGCTTTATTAATCCACCGCGCCAGTGCGTAAACCTTCAATCCCTGTTCCTGCTGGCTCGCCAAGGACCGTGGTAAGCCGCGGGCGCGACATCCGTAAGCCTCGGTCCAGCCTTGTGATTATTTAAACTATAGATTTTTTAATTATTTATAATTGTATTCTGCTATGTTATTTATTTACAGTCGGTGAGCGAAGCACGGTACGACCACATATCAGCAATATACCACCTCTTGTTGGACAAATTGCAACATCGCTCCAGCCTCATACATAGAGGTATGATTCTAATTCAATTTAACTAATTAATAAATTACATCATATCGTATGAACTTCTCAACCGACCTACCAGCTAACGACCAATCAACCTACCAACCAACTTATTAGACAACTTATCAGTCATATAACTTACTAATCATCCAACTTACCTATTTACGCCATATTAAAGGAAATACACAAACTATTTGAAACGTATGAACTTCTCAACCGACCTACCAGCTAACGACCAATCAACCTACCAACCAACTTATAAGATGGCCTACCAATCATCCAACTTATCCACCAATCAATTTACCTACCAGCGTACATTACATTGTTTACCAGCGATATGCCACCAATCATACAACTTACCAATCGTCTCCTTTACACCGACCAACCAAACCAACTTAAACAGCCAGCACATGCGGCTGGATATTTTGACCTTGAGAGTGCCCGTATTCCTTAGCGGTAGGGGTGAATTTTGTAGTGCGAATGTCCAACCGCATGGGCTGGTTTCTGTACCTTCTATAGTTGGACAAATTACAACCTACTGGCAAGGACTATTAACCAATCTTCCTAACACCAGTCAGCTGATTTACAGGCCAATATACCAACCAAACTCCTAACACCGATCAATTGACATATCAACTATCCTACCCCAAACACAAATCAACTGCCTTATGTGTGAAAATAACGAGAGGAGGTGATGCTATTTTGTTAATTATTGGATATTGTTTATACATAGACAGACTCTGATATAATATTAGTTTAAAAAAGACATTTAAAAAATTATGTTGATTTAGTGATTTTTTTTATCGTTTACAGATTCATTGGACTCTAGCACAGGCCAACCCCTAGATCTCACAAGTACTAAGGTAATTTATAAATTTTACCCTTTAATTATTAACCCTTTTATTTTGACAAGCTCATTTGACTAGTAGTCAACATCCTTATTTATTTATTTTAAATATTTTCTTCTGTGATATAAAACACACATTTAACGCATGTCTATAAAATTATATTATGATAATTTTACATCCAATTTTTTTCCAAATATTATAAGGGACCCATGAAACTGAACAACTTTCCCCAAAGAACGTACCTCCAAATCTCAAAATTTAAATTTATTTTTTCATACAAAGTCGCGTGACACAAGTTGTATTGTAAGTAAAGTTGTTTTTTTTTCTCTTCAGTTTCATGGGTAAGTTCGTGCCTTAAAATATTGTGCGCTAATTTATTTACAGCGTGTATATAATATGCATTTTTTAAAATTTTAATTAGAAGTGAAAAATGTAAAACGTTGAGCTCGGGCAAGGACTCGAAACCGCATTAGTTTTGTAACGTGGTGCATTACCATGCCACCTCGTTGCCTCATTCTCACCTCATTTACCATTCTCGTCTAAATTCGAATATATTTAATTTTGGAATTCAGTCAACAGTCATCCGTCATTTCGTCCATTTTTCTAGTCACTTTTCGCTTACCCCTCGGCCATGCCGGCCGAGCTCCAAATTTCTGTGTAAACGTCTAATCATTTTTAATCTATCCTTGTCGACAAGCAGTTTTCAACCTTTACCTATATACATATAATACATATTTATCGTCTGTGCTTTTGTGTTTTCATCTACTTTTCATCGTGTTTTTCACTTCTTGTGCGCGCTCGCTGGCTCGCCCATATCTGGCGAGCCGCGGGTGTCACAATGGCGCCCTCCGAGGAAATCCCCCCACCGCCCACAATGCCTAAAACCTACGTGCAAGAATGGATTTGTGACGACGGGCGCGTCACAATGGCGCCACAATGGTGCTCCTCGACCCATTTTGTAAGTTCCAGATGGAAAAAACCGCTGGCAGAAAGGCCACAATGGCGCCAACGGATAAAAACTCTACGCCCTGGAGGTAATAAATCTCTTCTTCATTGGCGTAAAAACCGCCGGGCAGAACGGCCCGCGGTTGATGTAGCAGCCCGGACCCCTCAAGCACCCCACAGCACTCAACAGGTCGACGACGGCTGCCTGACAGCGGACGGCTGCAGCTGCTGCTGTGCCCGCTGGAAGATCCTGACGTCGCAGTGAGAAGCCTAGCTGCCTACTGCCTACTGCCGGATGCCTACACCCGGATATGAAGAAGAAAGAAGAAAGAAAAACTACACACTAAAACGTTATTAAAGTTTTATTCATTTTAAACTGTATTAGGTAGGGTTTGTTGTGTTTATCTGCTTTATTTGTGTCCTTATTTCAATCATCATCACTACCAGATTTTCATTTTCATTTCCATCTCCCATTTATTATATTTATTATACATTTCACCTGCAACACAAACATATTATTACTTTACAAGCACATTACTCTCATTTTACAGACACAAATACCTCCACGTTACTTGGGTTGGTCACAAATGTGACTGATACTAATACCCTTGTAACGGCGGAAATACATACACTAAGATGCTAGGCTCTAGAGGCCGACTATCGCATCTTAAAATAGGTACTCACCATCATTTTAACAACGTTTAGTATTCCATATTTGTTCGCATAAGAACAAATTTTCGAAAAGTAACTTTCTCGAAAAGACAAAATTTTCACGACAATTTTTCTTAGGACAAAATATCGTAATATATTATGTTTATTATTTATCTAATATAGTCAAATTCTGACACTACTCAAATTCTGACATAACTCATCTCACCCTACCATAGTCACAAACCCATTTCTTCTTAATACCATTCTCCTTACGTAACTCCATGGAATCTTCTGTGTAGAACAAACAGAGGTTCAAACTATGTAGGTAGGTACTACCCTTTTCAAGAAACTTAGGTCCTATCTCCTTTTTACTTACCTATTTAGATAATTTAATTGTCAGTTACGTCAACTTCAAAATTTTAATCATTTTTGACACTTTCTTTTTTCGGACCAAAGAGTAGAACAAATTTTTCCAACTGTACACTACTACACATTATATACTTCTTTCTTCATACTAAAAAGTTTCTTGCTCTACCTACTTAAGACTAGGCTCTATGGGATTCGAACCCTATACCTTTCCCAAAGGAGATTTAAAAAATTTAAAATCTTACCCTTTTTATTCTTAATCTCCTTATAACCTTTTTTTATCCTTTATCCCATTTACTATTCATAACCTCCTCACACCTTTATAATCTTTTTATCCTTTGTCCATATTCATTCCTAGCAATACTCAAACTACATTACATACTCCTTAATTCATATAGGTACATCTTTTACATTATACATTCTTTGTTTACATCAAACGTGTGTCAAATCTTGACTCACGCCATCACGGTGACTTCCGTAACCATGGACACCGTTATTTATTTATTTTGACATTATCATTTACGTCATTTTATCCGCCCTTCCCTTACTGAGAAAAAACGCCTTCCCTCCCTTGTCATGTCATTCTTTTGTTTATAAATACGCACCTCATTAATCTTTTCGGAGTCATTAGTTTAATTGTTATCATTCATTTGTTTATATCCCCCTTATTATTATTAGAGTATCCCACTCTATATCGTGCGGTTGATAACACGTTAAAGAAGCCTTTATCATATCTGTATATATTCCCTTATCTATTATCTCATCTCGTGCGGTTGATAACACGTTAAATAAGCCTATATCATATTCCTATCGTGCGGTTGATAACACGTTAAATAAGCCTCTATCATATTCCCTTATATTCCTCCTTACCCTACGCATTAAAATGCGCTTTGCCAAATGGCACAATACTTGTACATATACTTACTTTATCATCTTTCACACTAGCGGGTTGTGACTAGTAAAATAAGCCTACACTATCCTAAGTACAGTTCATTGAGAAACACTTATTTATGTATATAAGTTTCCTCAATATGAAAGGGTCTTGCTTTCCAATTCCGGAACAAGACATTGAAAGTTGAAGCATGAAAGAATGGAAGGATAGACATGATGCTTAGATGGGTGAACTGGCTTAGTGTACATACCCACACCTTCTAAATTACCTTTTCACATCCCATACTTAGTTTTATTTTAGTTTTAAGTATATTTTCACCTTCACCTTTTAGAAAAAAGCCTTTTCAAGCCTTTTTTCACCCGGCCCCCCCCGGTACTGTAACGTGGTGCATTACCATGCCACCTCGTTGCCTCATTCTCACCTCATTTACCATTCTCGTCTAAATTCGAATATATTTAATTTTGGAATTCAGTCAACAGTCATCCGTCATTTCGTCCATTTTTCTAGTCACTTTTCGCTTACCCCTCGGCCATGTCGGCCGAGCCCTAAATTCCCGTGATTTCCCTTTTCCCTGTTTTATATTTTATATTCATTATACCAAGTTCTCCAGTGTTCAGTGTTTCCTTTCTCATCAATCTCTTCTTGTGCGCGCTCGCTGGCTCGCCCATATCTGGCGAGCCGCGGGTGTCACAGTTTGGTTTTCTGAGCCACTCTCAAGCACTAACAAACGTATACAATAAAAAAAATCATAATCAAAAGGTTAACTTGGTGTCTGAGCTACACACAAGGATTACCAACAAGCACACATTCAAAAAATAACCTAGAAGTTTTTATTCAAAGTACAATTTTACAAATCACTTTTCGACGTAAAATTTTAATGAAATTAATTACATATACTAAGTTTTGTTTTACTATGAAGAAAAACATAATGGTTTTTAATCATAATCATACAAATACTATAAAGGGAAGATTTGTATTTTGTGTGTGTGTGTGTATGTTTGTAATGAATTAACTAAAAAACTACTGAACCGATTTCAAAAATTCTTTCACCATTAGAAAGCTACATTCACCTGAGTAACCTACGCTACCTTTTACCGCGGGCGGAGCCGCGGCGGAAGCCTAGTCTCTTTTAAAGAGGCGATGCGATATCAGAAGCAAAAACAAATTCTACATGGTTTGAACAGAACTGAGGGGTTCACGCAATGTAATATAATATTCTCTGTAATGAAATGTATATTGTTTGTTTGATTAGTGTTCGGAGGAAGAGCAGATGGACGCGGAGGATTGCACTTCGGAGGTGCTGGTTTCGATCCCGGCCGACACCGAGGACTTCCTCAACGACACGGGGGATAACCTGGAGAAGGTAATAAAAAGATTATTTTAAGTGAGATTTTACGAAATAAATTTTAGTCGTTATAACGAGAGGAGATGCCAATAGGGATATTCTCATACATTTTCGTTGTGGCGATGCGCGGGTTGGAAGTGATGGAAGTGGGGGACGCAGAAAACGTGGCTCTGCCTATTTTTTGAAATTCCACCTATTGGCAAGTAGCCGAATTACAACAAAAAACACACTTGGCTTGTTTCGTGAAAGTATCGCTACCCACCGCTAGATGACACTTAGTGAAGAATTCAGTTAAATTCGTGAATATAAATTACTTACACGTAAAAAGAAAACTTTTCAGCAGTTTCGCCAGAGCGATCTGAATAGTTGGAACAAAGCGGCACACAAAATTTCACTTTATGAACCCTAAATCAAAAGAAATTCACGTAATTCAATGCGCAAGCACACGTGTGCATCAATCGAAGGTGAAGTACAGAATGGGAACTAGGCCCCGCCCACTTTGTGACGTCATGCCTAATTGGGTGGCACAGGCCTAATTCATATTGCCATATCCTCTCCCTTCTGTTATCCGTGCGTTATAACGTATCTATTAAGATTTAAAATGAGATATTTACCGTGCTATTGTTTTGTGTGAGTGCCCGATATTTCGATGAAGTTGCATCATGATCATGGGACTAGAATGTCACAGCTCGAGGCTTTTAAAGCAGGGATAGGAACCGGTTTTTCATACACTTGTTAAATCACGCTAGTTCAAACCCTATCCGGCTATAGCTCTAACTAAGATCACTAAGGGTAGGTTTAGTCCTGGGGGAACATAATATGCAAAGCAACCGGCAGCCCTGGCCTTCGCCTGCCGCAAAAACAATTACTTTAATAATTACAAAACCGATTGAAACCGGTTTCATTCCGTTCTTTATCAAAAACCGGGTAACCAGAATATTTTTGGTTTGTTTCATTAAGTTCCATCTATTGTCGGTTAATTGGGGAACGGAATTAAATCTGTTTTTCGAACGATATTAACAGGGATTTCAAAACCGGTTTCGATCCCTGCTTTTAAGTCCTTTAACGGATACTCGCCTTAACTCAAAGGTTTAGGACTCAAACGAGTCGTGTAAACCCTGAACCTTGGACCTTTTTTTTGTTGTTGTTGAACAAGTTGAATGAAGAACGTAGCAGACAGCAGCGAAGCTTAGATACTTTATTGAATCAAAAGAGAGCTACTAAGTGCTAACTTACATACCTAAATATTGCTGACCAAGCTCATTTAAGGCGACCACAGGTGATAAGTGGCGCCCCCACATTTAAAAAAATAATAACTCGAAAAATAATCAAAATTTCAAAAATCTAAAACGGCGAATATCTAGACGGTGTTTTGTAGGATATATTGAAGTCATTAACTTTATTTATTATATCTCGCTAGTAGTTATTGATGGAAACATTGCGGAAAACGGCCACTTTTAGTTCCATCAATAACTACTAGCGAAATATACACTACAATGAGCACTGTATGGAATCCTTGTGTTTCCCAGTTCGGCGACACTTCCGTGCCATCCCCGCTGGGGGCGGAGCCCCGTCACTCGCTGGGCGCTCCGCCCCCCTCCCCGCCCGCCGCGCGCCGCCACACCGTGGGGCCCGGGGACTGCCGACACTCGCAGGTAACACCACACTACTATATTACCACTAATAATAAGATACATGAACATAATCCCACTTCTGATGTCGGTGTAATACTAATAACCCAGTATTTTTAATGTTCAATAATACTGAATTATAAATAATAGGTACGGATATAATACTTAATAATGAGCTTTGTAAAATAAATAAGAAAGGATCAGAATAATGGTTAATTTTAAGCAAAGTTTTTGAATTATAGGATAAATAATATTGTGTGATACTAACACTAATATTACTTAATACCTAACCGTTCTAATATTAAGGTGATCTATGACTCATGTTCCATAAATATTATTTATTAATAAATACTAACATTTATGTCTGAATTAAGGCTGGAGCAGAACGGATGTGTGTGCGTAGACAAGAACGTAAGGGGGGTTACTCTTGACGGCGATTCCGATCCGTCGACATTGAGATCGGGCGTTTGGTACTCTCGAATGCCACACTAGCGCCAACTTGGATTCTTGAGCGGATATTGAGTGAACTAAACGAAATCGGACATTTGTCAACTCTTGGCGAACAGATTTTCAAGAGTAGCGGTCTAAAATTGACTTTGGTATTGCATTGGGTTGAAATCGGGATCGATATTGAGCTGAGTTAAGAGCCGTGACAGAAAGAGCGCAGAAATCAAATTTTGGGTATCTTTGGCGGGGTGAGAGAAGGTGCGACGGAAATATGCGGCGCTATTGGTCAGTTAGGCGTCAAGTGTTGCTTCACCGCGCCACGACGCGATAGGTCAGTCGTGTGTCTGTGACATTACGTTGTAAAAGTACAGTCGCGTAGTAAATTTGACGTAGCTTTTTTGTGACTTTCTACTGCTAATTAAATAATAACCTATTAACAGTATGATTGTTATATAATATGCTTGTGTACTCGTAGTATTCGATAAATAACTTAGTGAAAGAATTTTAAAAAGGTTATAATAGTGTGAACTACATAATTGTTGAGTTTCTAATTAATTACTGTATTTTTATATTATATTTCAAATAACAGATTATGTGCTGGACAAACATGTTATCTGTTTTGTTTGTTAAAATGTTAGTTGCACGATAACTAACATTTATGAGCGCAACTGTACGATTATGAGCGCGATCTCCTCCAATTTTGTGTTGGGGGCTCTTAATTCGCCGCGCGACCTGTACCACTGAGTTGTAATGTATGGAACTGTTTAAGACAGGACACACCGCTTGCGTTGCGATTTGTCCTGTATCATACAGTTCCATACATTACAACTGAGTGATACGAGCAAGTCTACGCTTACGCATCCTGTCAGCGTATGTAAGAATGAGCTTTATGGTGTATCTAATAAGGTGCGTTGTTGCTTAGGGTGGCGAGCTGGGTGTCTGTGGAGCGGCTTCGGCGGATCTAAGGGCGGCGCCTTTATATGTATCGGCTCATTTCAATGTACGTCCAAATAATTATAAACGAACAACATTCATCCACAGTAGACTCAGAACATTAAGTTATCTCCACAGAACATTTAAAAGAGGTTAGGGCGACGCTGTGGGCGGGGCAGGCGCGCCAAGGACATGAGCAAACGCTCACATCTCCACGCAAACACGCGATCGCGCTGTTTAACTCACACATAGCTATAACAATGTACATCGGTATGCGTGCATGCGTATGATTCGTTCCATTTGAAATCGCGTGATTGAGCGGCGCTATGATTGGCTAGATTTGAAATTGCAAATATGTGCGTAAACTTCATCTTTATTGAAGTACAGATGTAGTGGAGGTGAAAGGTGGGGTGGAATCGGCGACACCGGATTTCATACGAACGGCGTATTATTGCCATTCTAACCTCTTTTAAATGTTCTGTGGTTATCTCCATACCAACTGGCCGCATCGGTTTGTATGTGAGCGCGCCGTGTAGGCACGCGCCGTCACGCACACGCTTGCATTGAGTCCATACTGCCCCCCCCCCCCCTTATTCCCCCTTATTGTATGCTAGTGTGTGCGTGACAGCGCGTGCCTACACGGCGCGCGGCGCGGACGCACACATTCAAACCGACAGCGGCACGTTTGTATGAAGATAACTTACTGGTTTTACTGTGATTCATCTATATCTTTTATTCGAAGCGAAAAATGAAATTCATTGAGCTTGGGCAGGGACTTGAACCCGCACCTCCCTCTGGCTATCCGGGCCGTACATAAGCACTACCAATTGTGCCACCAAGTCTCCGCACAAGCCCAACGAAATCATTTTTCGCTTCGAATCACTACATAGTATAAAGCAAAGTCGCTTTCTCTGTCCCTATATCCCTATGTATGCTTAAATCTTCAAAACTACGCAACCGATTTTAATGCGGTTTTTAATAGATAGAGTGATTCAAGAGGAAGGTTTATATGTATAATACATGCATAATATACTTAAGGATAACCCACAATAACCATTTTCCCGTGCGGAGCGGGGGCGGGTCGCTAGTAAAGGATAAAGTTGATATACGCTAACAGACAACATCTCGACGGCCCCGTAGCCTAGTTGGTAGTACGTCTGCCTACTGAGCACAGGGTCTTGGTTCGAATCCCGCCCAGGGCAAACATTCGTGTAATGAGCACTTGTGTTTCCCTTGTGTCTGGATGTTGTATATTTATATATGTATGTATATCAGCTGACTGACACTCATATACAGATGTAAAAATTCCGTACACTACCGGTAGTTAACCAAATTTTTGGTCAGTGTTGCCACCTTGCACATAATTAAATCATTATTTTTTTTAACCAACTTTTTTTTTCATCTAGACTTATTTATCGATTTCTAGACAAAAATTTGATAGCAAAAAATCGATTATCTAGTGACTTATAAAGCAAACTTAGTGATTTAATTATTTGGAAGGTGGCAACGCTGACAGAAAATTTGGTTAGCTACTGGTAGTCTACGGAATTTTTGCATCTATACAGCCATAGTAAAGGAGCTGCCTAGTTTTGGGTCAGAAGGCCGTGTGTGAGATGTCCCACAATTTCCACAAGTCCCACAAGTCGAGAAAACAAAGATGATCGGGTTAAGGGTTTGAAAATTCAAAAATAAATTTTCGCATTACAGATTAACTTCCAATGTGCTCTATTGTCGTGTGAGGCACGAAATCTGCGAATCTTTTTAACCCCCGACGAAAAAGAGAGGTGTTATAAGTTTGACGTGTGTGTCTGTCTGTCTGTGGCATCGTAGCTCCTAAACGGATGCGCCGATTTTGATCTATTTTTTTTTGTTTGCTAGGTGTTACAATCGAGAGTGTTCTTAGCTATGATCCAAGAAAATATCTTCAGCCATTCGAAGATTGTCAACTCTTTTCTTGTTGTTGAAAGGATCAATTAACGGTTTTTTGTGTCGGGAGTTATTAAATTTTACTCACCTATTTTCTCACCTTGAAGGGTTGCAGCGTGCCCGGGACACAAACTGGCGCCCCGGCGGAACTGACCCCGGCGTTAGCAGCAACGAACCTGGCAGCCCTGAGGTCCGTACAGCATCAGCCTCCGAGGATCTTCAGCGTGAAGGACCATCACCTGCTGAAACCACCTCCGGCCATGCAGGGCGCTAGTGAGTTCAAATCAAATATTCATAGTAATATTCGGCTAAATTTAAGTTGTTGGTCTCTTTCATTCATATGGGAATCGAAAAGGATGGGGAGATGAATTAATTTAATTTTGAATGAATGATATTTAAAATTAGCGCAGCTGTCAAATTCAGCTTAATTTAGTCGGGATCCTAGAGAAATTTTTCTATTTATACTCTAAGGTCGGGATGTTTTTAAATTCCTGCTAAATTACGCGTAGAATCGATGTTTGACGTGTCTAAATGTGGTTGGCAATCACCTGTCATTTTTCGTTCTTAAGAACGTGAAAGAGACACAACAACTTAGAGAAAAGATTTGTATTTGTGTGTGTTTGTAAAGAATAAACTCGAAAACTACTGTGCCGATTTCAAAAACTCTTTCCCCATTAGAAAGCTACATAACCAGAGTTTGATGTTTCGAGTGAATAATTTTAAAAGACTAGGTTGTAGGCTGCCCTTGTTTCATTTCATTGCCTTTCTCTATGGAAATAATTATAACACCTCATTCATTCAGTCTACTGGTTCCCGGAGTCAGTAGTTTGTTCGTTGGGACGTGCATTCACTCGTTCGTTCAGCGACCGACCGCGCTTGTTGTTGCGCTCTGATTCTTCAGAAAAATACTGGGATGGACGACGATACCGAAATCCAATTCTATCTATTTATATATATATATTACAGACGGTAGTGACACCCTGGAAGGAAGGGCACAGCTATAATCGCTATAATGCAACAGAGCACATAGTTGATATCCTACTTCTGATGTCGTTATGAAAGATCTTTAGCAACTATCCATCTATAACCTTTAGCGTGAATGAGGTATCATCTGCTGTAGCAGGCCTCCGTCCCTCGCAGTACTTGCGCGCTATAACTCCCTACCGCCCGGCCGAGCGGTCTCGGGCCGACCCAGGACCAATTCCCCATTGTCTAAACGTGTGACGTAGAGTGGCATGTTTTATTTGACATTATTAGTATTTTTAGTATGGACCAATGGATGTTTTTTTAATGTTAATGATTCTACTGACTTTCTTTTTATACGTTTTTGTTTGGCATGTTATCATATTTTAATTTATTTGATATTTGTAATTCTTTTTCTCTCATTTATTGTCACATTCCAACACATTTTATATTGTTTAAGGAATTATCTAAAAGAAAAAAAATAAATAAAAAAATGGCGCAATACAAGAAAGAGAGAGATGCAGCAACTACTTCGTTTCGCCTAGCGCCGTGCGATCTGAATTGCACTTTATTATAACGGACCTAGGGTTGCAATTTATATGAATTATGTCGCCTAGTGTAGCTTCTGTAGGGACTACTATTTGGTATTCTGTGGCTGAACATGGGCTGAACGAACCCACGATGAACCACATCCGGCCACCGACACGGCAGTTTTTGAGTTTATCCATTACATTAGTAACTAGCGACCCGCCCCGGCTCCGCACGGGAAAATGGTTATTGTGGGTTATTCTTAAGTATATTATGTATGTATTATACGTATAAACCTTCCTCTTGAATCACTCTATCTATTAAAAAAAAACGCATCAAAATCCTTTGCGTAGTTTTAAAGATTTAAGCATACAAAGGGACATAGGGACAGAGAAAGCGACTTTGTTTTATACTATGTAGTGAGTAGTGATAGACTAGTATAGATTTTATTGGTATAGATGCTGCAATAAGCTGATTATTGGGGATCGCAGCCGCTAGATGGCGTTGGGAGTTTTTTAAAACTCGCTAACAGTGTGTCTTTTGCGTTCGATGGCTTGTTATAGTATAAGATCAGGCAGCCGTAGAATCGTCCGTCAGCTCTTTTTGGGACCGCTTTTTCTAATTTTTGAAAATTGCTCATAAATGATTAAAGGGCAATTGAAATAAAAAATTATAATCTATATTAATAATTTCGTCCAGGGGTACGGTAGACTCGATCGAAACCTTATATGAATAGTAAAACATGAAAAAATATTGATTTCGAGTCGACAACATATATCCGCAAAATTCGGATTATAGAGAATTTCGTTAAATTCTAATGGCACTGACAAACAAATCGCATTCGCCATGATAAACAAACTGCAGCCGCCATGGAAACATTGAGTGAATCATAACAAAACTAAATACTTTTTTTCAGTCGTTGACTTTTCGCGAAAATATTGTTTTTGACACTTTTTTATGATATACTCTTTGTTATAAGTAATGTGTTTTTTCACAAGTTTTTTCAGCAGTGATTTTATTTCTATCTTAAGAGGAGTAGTAGTTTGGTAGTAGTTATTCCGTGATGAAAACCCGGCTTCGGTAGCTGTTCGTAAAAATTTCAGGCCATATTTTACGCCGAAAAACTTTTTCATGACTATTATGTCTTGGCCTATATTAGGATTGAATCTCAAAGATTACTGTTTCTTCGAATGAATCAAAAACAGGGCTCAGTCTTTGACCAATGTGTGTGGCCGGTGATGTGATGACTTATGGATCTGAGACGTGGTCTCTTACGGTGGGCCTCATAAGAAGGCTCAGGTCACCCAAAGAGCGATGGAGAGGGCTATGCTTGGAGTTCCTTGCGTGATCGAATCAGGAATGATGAGATCCGCAGGCGAACCAGAGTCACCGACATAGCCCGAAGAATCGCGAAACTTAAGTGGCAGTGGGCAGGGCACATTGCACGTAGAACCGAGGGCCGTTGGGGAAAAAAGGTTCTTGAATGGCGGCCACGCGCCGGAAGACGTGGCGTGGGCAGGCCCCCTACAACGTGGACCGACGATCTGGTGAGAATGGCGGGAAGCCGCTGGATGCGGGCAGCGTGGGACCGATCATTGTGGAGATCTTTGGGGGAGGCCTTTGTCCAGCAGTGGACGTCTACTGGCTGAAATGATAATGATGATGATAATGACAAGGAAACATAATTTTTGGAATACGGAGTGCATGGTTTTACACCATTATCTTCCCGCCAAAGTAGAGACAGAGACTGAGTGCAAACAAAGAGGTTTACAGAGAATAAACCTTAAAAGTTATATGTTTTGTTAATTTATGTTGGTTAATTTTGAATGTTGATTTAAAATAAAAAATATTTGTGTAAAAACTATTGAAGTTTTTATTAACTATATTTATTAAACACAATAAACGAAGCTATACGAATCTATGCCTTGCTTACTTTTAATATTCCTTGAGAACCGATGACTACAGAAATATCTACCTACATTTTGTACCTAGATGTGTACCTATTATGAGTCACATTTCACCCGAGCGAAGCCGGGTTTTCATCTAGTATTTAATAATTACTAGCTGCCCGCCCGCGTTCGTTTGCGATTTTTCCCGTGGGAATGAGTGAGATGTTTTTTGGCCTGAAAATGTAGTCTTTGGCATATAATCTACCTCTGTGTAAACACTCACAAATAGAAGGTAACAAACAAACAAACAAACAACCTCTTACCCCAAACGCATATACCGCCTCCGTTCCGTTCCGTCCGTCGTGGGTAAAAATAAAACAAACTGAATTGAGATTTGAGAAGCCCTCCTTTTTTGAAGACGGTTAAAAAATCTGGTTAAACGTTGCTTAGCAAACGCCTAAAAACTAAATTGCAATGTTTCGTCTTAGCTAAATGACGAATTCCCAGACAAACCTTCATCCCTTATTTAAATAAATAAATAGTTTTTCGCAATAAAAGCTAGTACGTCTGCCTACGAATGTAATATGTATATCAGCTGTTTGACACCCATAGTACAGGCTTTGCCTAGTTTGGGGTCAGATGGCTGTGTGTGCGATGTCCCACGTATTTATTTATTTACCGCCCCGCGTTAACAGGTTTTCGTGGTATAGATATGCTGCAATGAGCTCATTATTGGGGATCGCAGCCGCTAGATGGCGTTGGGAGTTTTTTAAAACTCGCTAACAGTGTGTCTTTTGCGTTCGATGGCTTGTTATAGTATAGTCGGGCCAGCATTCGGAATCACGTAGCTTTTTGTATTTTTTGAAAATTGCTCTTCAATGATTAAAGGGCAATTTAAATAAAAAATATGATAATTAATAACTACTAGCAAGCCCGACTGTGGTTACGCCCGCGTTCGTTTACGATTTTTCCCGTGGGAATGAGTGAGATGTTTTTTAGCCTGAAAAGGTAGTCTTTGGCCTATAATGTACCTCTGTGTATAAACTCACAAAAAAAAAAACACACTCTGAACTGAGAAGCCCTCCTTTTTAGAAGTTGGTTAAAAAATCTGGTTAAACGTTGCTTAGCAAACGCCTAACCATATTTATGTGGGTGCCGTGCCCCCTAAATTGCATAACATAAATAACCCTATTATTAAAATCCATAACAGACTTGCCATAACTTTAATTCGTATAACAATAAGAATGAAGAAGAAGAAATTCAAAGATTGTGTGTTTGTGACCAACCCGCACTGGGCCAGCGTGGTCGACTAAGGCCTATTCACCCTGATACCAGGGTAGGCTCGAGCCCCTCGGTGGGGACGTGTATAAGCTGTTAATGATGAAAGTAAATAAAGAACATGTTTAATGTAGGGAAGTAGCGAGCCATTCCCACTACAAGTATCTCTTGATTACTTACTGGGAAGACTCAACACAAATTATTGTAAGAGTTAATCACTACATAGTATAAAACAAAGTCGCTTTCTCTGTCCCTATGTCCCTATGTATGCTTAAATCTTTAAAACTACGCAACGGATTTTGGTGCGGTTTTTTTTATAGATAGAGTGATTCAAGAGGAAGGTTTATATGTATGATAAATGCATAGGATAACCCACAATAACTATTTTCCCGTGCGGAGCCGGGGCGGGTCGCAAGTTTGGAAATAAATAACATTTTTATTTATTATAATTATAATGGTTTTGTGGCGGGGGTTGTAATGTTATATGTGATGGTTGCATAGCGTCGTCGTTCGGTCGGCGCGCGTCAGATGGCGGAGCGCACGTTTCGCGGGGCAGAGACCGCGCCTGTTGCCACTCAGCGCCCGCGCACCACGTGAGTACAACACACACACACACACACACCCCTTCAGGTAACAATTACCCTTCAGATAACAACGCCCGTACCCGCCGGCGGGGGCGCGGCCATAACCAAAATCAGAATTGATAATCAGAGAAGGAGCCCCTCAGGCGTCGTCTCCTTCACGATGTTTTTCAATATCAACGCGCTAGGCCGTGGTCCGAGGCTCCCTTGAGCCGCCCCTAGACGCGTTGGTATATGACTTTTTTTGGGGTAGAGTCTTCCGCTCCCCCGCAAGTCCGGTGAAGCTTGATCCGTCGTACTTTTTAGACACAAGCATAGGTCAATTAAAAAAAAAACAATTAAAATACAATATACAAAATCATTTATTTGCTAGAATACACAATTATTAAGATGTCAATATTTAGTAAAATGTCAGGTATTCAACCTTAACTAGGCATGCAAATATTAGGTAAAAACACACACACACGCGCGCGCACGTTTCGCGTGACAGGGACCGCGCTTGCTGCCACTCGGCGCCCGCGCACCACGTGAGTACAACACACGCTTATCTTATCTTATCTTAAGCACACATATAAAATAAAATGTTTATTTACGTAGGGTAATTAGAATAATTTAGGAATATAATTTGTATACTGTTAAAATTTTAGGAAAATACGTACAATATTACTGTTTGCTGTGTAGTACCGGCATAGAATAGTACCACCCCATCTCTTCCCGTGGGGGTCGCAGAAGTCGACCGAGGGATTTAACCAGAAGACGGGCAGCAGCGTCTTACTGTGTATCTACGACCAGACACTGTTGATCGCCAACCCGCATGCCAAGCGTGGCGATTATGGCAATATCCCCCCAATATGAAAAATAGATCTTTGGGGGAGGCCTTTGTCCAGCAGTGGACGTCTACTGGCTGAAATGATGAATACCTAATTTGTTGGGTTGCCTGCCAGAGGTTGTCAGTACGTACAATATTAATGTAAGAAAATTATTTACTCCAAAATAGGTCAATCTTAAGGTGCTCCCTCACCGGGAGCATTCGCGTGTAATGTAACGTTACAGATTTGAGCATTACATCAGTGAAGGAGGAGAACCGAGCATTACAATGCGCACCTTGTAATGATACAAAACGGGCATACATCAGTGAAGGAGGAGAACCGAGCATTACAATGCGCACCTTGTAATGATACAATGTGTAATATCTTGATACAACTTGTAACATCAATGCGCTTCACTTCCCCTAGCCCCCCGCCGCTATGAAATGCTCAAAGTCGAATCTATAATGTTACATTACACGCGAATGCTCGTCAGTCAGGGAGGTATTATTGTAATGTAATGCTCAAAGACGAATCTATAATGTTACATTACAAGCGAATGCTCGTCAGTCAGGGAGGTATTATTGTAATGTAATGCTCAAAGACGAATCTATAATGTTACATTACACGCGAATGCTCCCGGTGAGGGAGCACCTTTAGAGAATAAATATACATAGAGCACGCGCATCGCTCCGCTGCCTTTATGTCAAGCGTAAGCAAATTTTGGCAGATTTTGTATGGGCGGTGAAATCAATAACATTTTTCTTTTTTGATTTGTTCCTCAAGTTATGTTTGCAACTTATCACTGCACATTTCCAAATGTCAATTTGATACTAAACGAACGCACTGATGATATTCGGACTGTTCATATCCGTGCTTACGGTTCATACTCGATTAGGCGTACTCTATCCCTCCCAGAAATTTTTCTATTTATACTCTAAGAGGTTAATTTATACGATTGTAACTATTTTATGCTTATTTTATAGACCGAACAACACAATTTGTCCAACAAAAGACCTGAAACACAGCCGTCTAAAAAAGCGACGACGCACGACGACGAAGCTCGATAGACGCTAGTGTAGGGGATGTATTTTAGAAATTACAATAATATTATTATTTGTATTGTATTGTATAGGTGTCGGACAGCGGTTCGGTGCCTCGAGATGAAGAACGGACAGATGAACAAACAGACAGTGCATACAACTCTAGCTTATGCAGGTAAATATACGATAAGTCAGTAGGGACCAGGGATCGAAACCGGTTTTGAAATCCCTGTTAATATCGTCCGAAAAACAGATATAATTCCGTTTCCCAATTAACCGGCAATAGATGGAACTTAACGAAACAAACCAAAATTATTCTGGTTACCCGGTTTTTGATAAAGAACGGAATGAAACCGGTTTCAATCGGTTTTGTAATTATTAAAGTAATTGTTTTTGCGGCAGGCGAAGGCCAGGGCTGCCGGTTGCTTTGCATATTATGTTCCCCCAGGACTAAACCTACCCTTAGTGATCTTAGTTAGAGCTATAGTCGGATAGGGTTTGAACTAGCGTGTTTTAACAAGTGTATGAAACACCGGTTCCGATCCCTGGTGGAGACTCAGCAATTACTGAAAGAAAGTGCTCCGACAGATCACAAACAAATTTTCCCCTATTGCATCCCCCTCGCCCCCCGCTTCGTTTAACGCCCTGACTACTATTATCAAAGCCAGTGACCTTCGTGTTGCCAGTTGCCCTCTCTGTATTTCCAGTCGCTCACTTGGTAATGTAGTCGCTCACTTGGTAATGTAGTCGCTCGGATAAAGTTTTAATATCTGAAATGGATTAATCACAATCCACTTTTTGTAAGCTCGTTCTGGATTTTATTATTATTGTTACTAACAAACTATGGAACTTGATTCTGAAATAAATTGATTATTATTATTAATCAATATTCGTCGTTAGTTTAGTTAATTTTTCGCTTACTCAAATTATTAAAACAGTATGTCATCATCAGTCGCAAAGTTGTTTTTTTATTCGCTCGTTTTATAATTCCCCTTTTAATAATAATAGTATTGTGCAGGTATATGGTGTCTCGCGGCAGTAGCAAGCGGCACACGATGGCGACGACCGAAGACGCGGCCACAGCGCTATCTTCCTGCTCGCAACCCTCGCCCACGGTAAGCGATAATATACTTTAACTTAACCCTTTATATGGCAAAACAACTTTACAAAATGCATTCATTTTCGACTTTATGTTGAAGGTATAAGGTTAAAATTAAGGTGGCAGTATAGTGGCCACTGCTTTATAAATGTATACCACTTACTGCTACATACACTTAAATACACTAATACTCATAGTCTAAGAAAACAAGGTCTAACCATTAGACCACGTGACTGCCACAAGCCAACGTCATTATGCGCTGTTCATCCTTGTCTATTACACGCATTCGACAAGGATGAATAGGCAAAATGACGTAGAAATGATGTAGGCTAATGGTTAGACCTTGTTTACTTGGACCATGCTAATACTGGTATACTTTAATTGACGGCCCCGTAGCCTAGTTGGTAGTGCGTCTGCCTTCGAAGCACAGGGTGTTGGTTCGAATCCCGCGCAGGGCAAACATTCGTGTGATGAGCACTTGTGTTTGCCTTGTGTCTGGATGTTGTATATTTATATATGTATGTACATATCAGCTGTCTGACACCCATAGTACAGGCAGGGGGCAGGTGGCCGGGTGTGAGATAGCCCACAATATTTTTTTTTAATTTTAATGACAGTTAAATAATAACCTCCGTACTCCGTGGTCGAGTGGTCAAAAGCTCGTCTGACGTTACGGAGGTTCCGGGTTCGAATCCCGGTGGGGATCCGACGAATAAATATCACTTTGTGATACTTTCCCCACTTTGGTTACTACATTGCAGGCTGAATCACCTGATTGTCCGAAAAGAAAGATGATTCCGTGCTTCCGAAAGCACGTAAAGCCGTTGGTCTCGGCTGCTATCTACGGATGTAGTCGTTATAGGAGCCATGTCGGAAGCCTGAGGCAGCTCAACAATTCCGACACCAGGGTTTTTGCGGTTAATTATCCGAGTTAACAGTTTTTTTTAATTTGACTTTTACTTTCAGGCAAACACATCAACATCATCGTCGGCGAACATTCGCGTTCGCCGTACCGGTCTGCTCACTGTTACCGAGCGTCCGCCTGGTATGTACACGACACCGTCAAACGTTATCTACTTAAACTTTTGTATGGCACAAAGTATAACTAAAGCCATAAAAAAAAAACTTTTGTATGGCATTGTATGGGACCCGTTTCACGAAGCTACAGTTTAGAAAACAATATAATTGAGAACGATAACAATTTATTGCAAAAAAAAAAACATCCGACTGTGGGAAACTTTGTTATAGTGATATCTTTTTTATTTAGAATTTCTCATCCAATTTACATTAAAAGCATTACTTTATACTTCTAAGTATTACACATTTTTGCAGCTCTTACTTTAAACCATTTATTTTGATAACCTACTCGATAGGTTTTGAATTAAAATTATTTTTCATAACACATAGCTTAACGCCAGAAATCCGTCATTTTGATATACTACTGGGTCACTCGCACTATGAAGACAAATTTAAAGATACCTCTCTAGTCAAGATCCATCAAGCTGCTTAAGTTATACATAGAAACATACATACTTTAAATAACATAACATTAAAAAAAAAATAGAAAGAGCTGATAGTCTTCAAATGACTAATATATTTTCTTGGATCATAGCTAAGAACACTCTCGATTGTGACACCTTGCAAACAAAAAAACTAGATTAAATCGGCGCATCCGTTTAAGACTACGATGCCACAGACATACAGACACATACGTCAAACTTATAACACCCATCTTTTTTGGCGGGTGTTAAAAATATAACCCTCTTTCGACAGTCGGGTAAAAATGACAACAAAAAAATTCATTAAAAAAAGACTAGAAACAATGCAATTACATATTTTTGTGACTTATAGTTTAGTGAAACTGGTCTCGGAAAGTGGGTCTTACCAATAATAAGTTAAACGCTTTTCTAAAAAGTCTCATTTAATAGTTAGACAGGCGCTCAACCCCTGTTTAACTTCTATCTGTTAACACGACATGGGTTTTACCACAAAAATATTAAATAGACTACTACTAGGTTTTGATACAAGACTTTTTAAACAAACGCTCAACGCTTGTTTAACTTTTTTCTAGTAAGACTCATAATAAAGAAATCGAGCCGCTTTACTTTAGATGGTATTAGTAGCACGTAGTTGTAACTTTTTTGTGATTTTGTATGAGACTTTGTTACTTTTGTAATAGTTGCTTGTATTTTTTTGCTTGGATGACAGACATGTTGATTTTTGTATTCAAATTTGAAATTGAAAATAATTTATTCATATAGGTTTTAAAATTACATTATTACTAAAGACTAGGCTGTATGGGCTTTGAACCCTTTGCCTTTCCCACAAGGGAGAAAGAAACTAAAAAATGACGTCAGAAGTGAGTGAGCTTTGCTCTCATGTCACACTAATTAACAAGTATAAACCCAATCATGTAAAGAGGCAATGAGATATCAGTTTGAACAAAATAAAGTATGAATAAAAATGTTTTTGTTAATGACGTTTAGCCGTTTGTATGTCTCTTACATTTATAATAATACATTTATTACGTTGATAATAAATGAGTACTTATATAAATTAAAAGTCAACATTTCTGTTACATTTTTGTTGGTAGTTTTGACGTTAGAATGTTTATGCAAGGTGTTATCAAAATATTTACTGAAACAAAAATAGATAAACTTATATAACTTTAAGGTGTAACTTAATTAGTGTACAATATTTTATGGGACCAACCAACCCGCACTGGGCCAGCGTGGTCGACTAAGGCCTATTCACCCTGATTACAGGGTAGGCTCAAGCCCCTCGGTGGGGACATACTATTTGAGCTGTTAATAATAATAATAATAATTTTAAGGGATGATTCTACCCATGAAATTGGTCAAAATTCCCTAAGGAACATTGTTTGTAACTTTAAATAAAAAACTGATCAGAAAAAACACGTTATATCTATCAATTAGAATATTTTAACATTTCTGTGAGTAATTTTGACTAATGACAATACAATACTGTTCATGTTGTAATAGATTTATGAGTATGTGTGTGTAGAAGTAGCGAGCGCGCACAGAAATAATAACTGAAGTAGTATTGACAAGCGTGGTGATGTGATCAGCTGATTAGTTTGATTTTTCATATTTCAGCCTACATTCCTTGAGAAAATTATTCAGTTTCATGTGTAGGTTCCTCCCTTAGAATATTGTCCGCAAATTTTGTTACATTCTGTATAACTAAATTGGTAGTTTTTTTTTTACAATAAAGATGCATCAAAATGATTGTGATACCTGACATAAACAGCTAAGCATGTTTGTATCGCATCCTTTTAATTTGCTAACTTTGTTTTTTTTTGTCACAATTTTTTTTAGTTATTAGTCCTGAACTAGTAATGGAAGTTGAAGCTAGGATGCAAAGGAATTATCTACCGCCTTCCATACACCCCATACAATACCCATACAGGAACCAACCACAGAGCCCGAATCAAACCCAAAACTACAGTCAGAGCCAAAAATCGGCCAAACCTATGCTGGAAACGATACCGCAAGGGTCAATTATGGCACAAAAAGGGTCGATCACATCTGGTACACCCGTGACGCAAGCAGTATCCCCTTACACCCCAACTATGACCCAATATTCCCCGTCACATGGATCTGTGGTACAAAGCCAAGGATCTATAGTCAGTGGTACACCAATAACTCCAAATACGCCCTTACAAAGTACGGGATTTAATACTTTCAGTTTTGGTCCATTTCCTCCAACAACGCAAGGATCTATTATGTCTGGGGCGCCGATATCGAATTATGACGCAAATAAAAATATCAACGCCACAAACAATTTTAGTACCAATTATGATCCAAATCAGAATTTCGGTAGCAGCTTTGCGTCGAACACTAAAAGATCAAGCAATCCGAATTATGACAGTAACACATTTGGTACATACGCTTCGACAAGTACACAAGGATCTATCATATCTGGTACACCGATAAACAGTCCCAGTTTCGACGCGAACAAAAATTTCTGTACCACATATGGCACCGGCTTCCCAAACAACCAAGGATCAATTGTTTCTGGCACTCCAATGAACGTTGAGTCGAACAAAAGCTTTAATACTAGTCAAGGAGCAGTGAACACAAATTTTGGTGCAAATTATGAGAATCAATTCAGTTATACCAACTATCAGAGTCAAGGTATGCCAGGATCTATCACCGCTGGGACCCCGAATCCCAATTTTGGGACCCAATACAACGCTAGGCAACGCAAGTACTCCGGACCGCAGCGAGTCAAGCTACAAATGCTGGCGACTGTACAAGAAATGGGTAAATAATATTTTTTCTCTTTCGGGTGGCGGGTACGAAATATAATTTAATTTAAAAAAAGAACGTAAGATTAAACTGTTTTTCTTGTCACTAAATTTCAAGGTGCTGGGTTTGGAATATGGAACAAAGGTTAAAATAAAATATTAAACAAAATCGAGTAAGTAAGTAGTACCTACTTAATGTGTGTGTTTTTGCACTTTAGAAGGCGTTACAGCTAAAATACTAATCAAAGAGTTCAAAGAATTTATTTTTTAACTTTTGGATGTTATTCACTTAGTTAAGTCATTTAAATTATCTTTTCTTACTTTTAATGTCATCTTAAGTGTTTTTACGGTTGTGTGTGAAGTTGACCAACCCGCACTGGGCCAGCGTGGTCGACTACGGCCCAGGCTCGACCCGTACTTTCTCGTGTCTGCGGGTTCACTCCTTCAGTTTTCCAAACAAAACGTTTGTTTTGAAAATAAAAAGATCATTTGACTAGTCAACATTCCCATTTGAAGGTATAAAGCCGGCTCCACACGCGTGCCGTGTTTGCCAAACAGAGCGAGGCGCAGTTATGCGTTAGAGTGAGCGCGGTGATTCGTTTCTCTTTCTAACGCATAACTGCGTCTCGCAATGTTTGGTAAATACGGCGCTCGTGTGGAGCCGGCTTTATACCTTCAAATGGGAATGTTGACTAGTCAAATGATCTTTTTATTTTCAAAACAAACGTTTTATTTGGAAAATTGAAGGAGAATGAGAGGAGAAGGAGGAGGATGAGAAATGGAAGGAGCATTATAGTTATTTTTTTCTTTCATTTGAAGTATTTCTGCCTTTTGTGACGTCATAGCGCGTGTCACGCATGTAGTGGCTTGGTGTGTTTAGTTGTTTGTATGAATTAGTTGCAATAATATTTATTAACAGAAGTTAGCACTGTACAGTAGCCAGCACACACGGCTGGACATGTTGACCTTGAGAGAGCCCGTATTCCGTAGCGGTATGGGTGAATTTCGTATTGCGAATGTCCAAGCGCATGTGCTGGCTTCTGTACATTGTCCATAATGGAACTGGAAATAGATAATCTGAATTATACACAGTTAAATTTAACTGGTTGTTTATTCGCAACATAGTGGTAGTACTCATGAAACTGAACAACTTTCTCTAAAGGTAGCCGTTCGAACCGAGCGACAGCGACACTGACGCTGCGACACGACAAATAATAATGGACTTACGGTAATGGATTTAAGAATGAATTTACTCAAAAGTGAGTTGTCGCGACGACACAGACACCGGTAACGCCGCGTCACTCGCGTCACTGTCGCTTGCCTCCAAAGTCCACCTTAAATACATCAATTTAGAGTCCATTATCTTTTTTCGTGTCGCAGCGTCAGTGCCGCTGACGCTCTGTTCGAACGGCTACCTAGGTTGAAATCTCGAAAATGAATTTCAACTTGTAATACAAAGTGGCTGGTCACGTGACTAAAGTTTATATGAAAAGTTGAAAAATTATTTTTGAGATTTCAACCTATGCTCCTTAGAGAAAGTTGTTCAGTTTCACTAGTAAAGCCTGACCAAAGAAATAAGAAACCTGCTTTGGGGGCGCCACGTGTATATTTTTACGACTATGGCAACAATTTCCCTTATAAAATTAGTTCCATTGAAATTCCGCAATATGGCGAGGTGTCATATTTCTTTGGTCGGGCTTTACTATCATTATGTTGCGGTTATAAAACTAGTTTTCATTTGGACGGCAGAAGGTTTGTGAGGTAGGTTAACATTGAAACCCACACGATAAGCCGGCACTACACACTCGACAAAACCCGAGAGCCGAAAGGGATGCGGTTATGCGTTAGAATGAGATGCAAATACACCGCGCTCACTCTTGCGCATAACTGCGTCCCTCATATTGGCCATGTCTCGTCTAGTTTTGTGGAGAGTGTAGTGCGGCTTTTAAGCAAGCAAGCGTGACGGCCCCGTAGCCTAGTTGGTAGTAACGTCTGCCTTTAAAGCACGGGGTCTTGGTTCGAATCCCGTCCAGGGCAAACATTCGTGCGATGAGCACTTGTGTTTGCCTTGTGTCTGGATGTTGTATATTTGTATATGTATGTAAAGCCCGACTAAATAAATAAGAAATCTCGCCATATTGCGGAATTTCAACGGAACTAATTTTATAAGGGAAATTGTTGCCATTTTCGTAAAATATACACGTGGCGCCCCCAGAGCAGGTTACTTATTTCACCTGTCTGACACCCATAGTACAGGCTCTGCCTATGCAGGGGTCAGGTGACCGTGTGTGAGATGTCCCTACATATATTAAAGCCCTATTATAGTATCACCACAGAAGAAAATAATAGTACTAACCCGTACATAAAGGACACTCACCCCCTCGCGCCAAAATGAGTTCCCCGCCCGATATAGCGCCCCACGCCCCGCACCCCGCAGGCGCCGCGGGACTCCGCCGGTGGTGTTCGGGGGTGTTTTACATAGCGCCTAGCGCCATTGACTTGTAGTTGATATTCAAAAAGAAGTAGCTTGTAAAAATGCGTTTTCTGTATGGAGTGACCGCCCAGTGGTATCACATAAAGTTGTATTTGTTTGTTTTATCTATGGTTGTTCGCCGCAGCTCGCGAGCATGCCGAACGCTATTCGCCTGTGCGCCGAGCCGAATGCTCGCCGCCGCGCGCTTCCCACGACATCGCTTCGGCGAGGCTCGAGTACCAACAGTTACAGGTTAGTTGATACACATAAGCACAGAACGCTGCTATAAAAAACATGGCACATTTAAATATAATTGAACATTTAAATATAAATGTACTGGTCTTTCTGTGTACTTTCTGTATGTTACTGCTTATATGTTTTTGTTATGACAATAAATGCATTCTTATTCTTATTATTATTCTTATTCATTGCGATTTGTAATTTTGTAAGTCTACTGGGCCTGATTCTACATATTGCGTTATTACTTAAATTTTTAAAAACCGTATGTCCCTTTCACGTTCTTAAGAACGAAAAGGGTCAGGTGATTGCCAACCTACATTTAGACACGTCAAACTCCGATCGATTTTACGCGTAGTTCGCACTAGTTTAGCACTTAAATAAAGCTGAATTTGACAGCTACGCTGCTTATTTTAAATAACATTAAATTCATTCTCCTATCCTTTTCGATTCCCATATGAATGAAAGAGACGCAACAACTTAAATGTAGAGATTTTAGCGGCCACGCCGGAATTGAGTCCACTGTCAGGCGTACAGTCGACAAAATAGATTTATGCATGACCCACCTTGAAGTCATTTTCCTATAGTCTATAGCTATACTAAGCTACATTCACCCTGAGTAACATAGGCTATATTTTATTTTCAAAAAATTAAGAATTTAATGTTTAATGTTTATTTGAGAACTTTAATGTTTACTGTTAAATATTTTTTAAGAACAGTTTTATATTTTTGCTACGCCCTAATTTAACAGGGGGCATGTAATAGTTAAGGCTTTACATGTGTGTATTTAATAAATGATTATGATTATGATGATTGTTCGCGACAAAACACAGAAATGTATCCGAACACGGACATCGCATTAAAACCGACCGATTGAACACCGTAAATGTATCCGAACGTCGCAACCGCTGATTGTTGGCAACCCATCGATCACGCTATTGGTAGAAACGTCAAGAAAGTTCGATAACAGCCAATCGTTCGAGACGTCAAGCAAAACTCTCCGGAAGCTAGAGAGAGACCGACAGACTATGTGACAAGGAACGACATATGAACATGAATGGCGAACTTTCCGGAAATAGAGACCGACCGACTATGAGCGACATACGCCGTGAATAGCGAACTTTCCGGAAGTAGATGAGATGACTGTGTGAAAGGGATCGATATATCGTCCAGAGCTGTCATCAGACTTCGAGAATGAATGGTGGTCTGGAAGTTTCCGCGGGTATTAGTATTTAAACCGGCCGAAGTCAGTTCCAAAAGTCAGTTCAGTCAGTTCAGTCGAGCTAATCGGAGCGATCGAACGAAACCGAAGAAACAACCGACTACAAGTAACCGCGAGTACAGTGCAGTAGTGTTAGTGATAATAGTGAGCCGTGTGGAATCGAATACCTACCGTTTTGAAAGTGCCGCGTTATTCTAACCTGTCACCGTAGTGCTGTACCCATATTGTAGTAATTTCTTATCGACCGTAGTGTTGTTCCACCGTTATCGAATCAATTATAACAGTCCACTTTTTGTACCGATTTTACCGACCGAATAAATTATACTGTCTCTTCGAGATCCAACCGTTTTATTATTTCGTGTACGCATTGGGTAGTCCGGGGGTTTGTGCCAAGCACCCACTATCCAGTACAATGATTATGATTATATGGCGCGCCGCCACAGTATAGAGAAAATTAACAATATGTATTGTATTGTCATGTATTGTTTATTTATAGCGCGGGTTGGAGCGGCGGTCGTCGGGCGCGGGGGCAGCGGGCGCGGGCGCGTCCCCCCCCCTCCCCGACACGTGGCTGCACACCCCCGGGACATCCATGCCAGGTAAAACTACTCCCAGTACTATCCAAGGCACCCTGCCGGTAAATAACAGCAAACAACTGGAGACAAGTTTGAAAAACTAACAGCGCCATCTATCAATAAAACAGCAAACAACTGCAGGCGAGTCTGCAATGCAATACTAACAGCGCCATTTGTCGATAAATAACAGAAAACAACTGCAGGCGAGTTTGCAACACTAACAGCGCCATCTAACGGTATATAATAGCAAACAACTGCAGGCGAGTTTGCAACACTAACAGCGCTATCTAACGGTATATAATAGCAAACAACTGCAGGCAAGTTTGAATAACTAACAGCACCATCTGCCGATAAATAACAGCAAACGGTTGCAGGCAAGTTTGCAATACTAACAGCGCCATCTGTCGATAAATAACAGCAAACAACTGCAGCAATTTAAACCGTTTGCTGTTATTTACCGGTAAATAACAGCAAACGGTTGAAGGCAAGCTTGCAATACTTACAGCGCCATCGGTCAATAAAACAGCAAACAACTGGAGGCAAGTTTGCAACAGTAACAGCGCCATCTACCGGTAAATAACAGCAAACGGTTGCAGGCAAGCTTGCAATACTTACAGCGCCATCGGTCAATAAAACAGCAAACAACTGGAGGCAAGTTTGCAACAGTAACAGCGCCATCTGCCGGTAAATAGCAGCAAACAATTGGAGGGTTATTTTTTTAGGCATCGGCCTAAAATGCAATAAAGTTAACACTCCCATACAAAACAGTCATCTTTTAAAATATAAATAGATTTTTTTGGATAGTTGCTCAAAATCAAAACCAATGTCTAAGCATTTTGTTAAGCCGTAATTTACACCCAGTATTATTCTCCTCTCAGGCTCACCGATCCACTCCGGCGCAAGTACGGACCCAGTGATACCGGGTCCTACCATGTCGCTGGATCTGAACACAGTGTCACCGGAAGCGGCGCGCGCGGTGCTGACTGCAGCCAGGACGCTAACACCCGATATAGCCGCCGAACTGCATACTACGCTCGTACTCACACAGGTAAATATAACAGTTACATATACTAATTGCATAATTTCGTTTGCACTCTTTGTTATATATTAATCAAATTGTATAAAATAATAATTTTGTAAAATATTTTGAAAAGATGCAACGCCTGTGGAGTTTCTTCCGGCGGGTTCTTCTCCACAGAAGACAGCCAAATTGTGAACTCGCCTCGACGTCGAAAAGTGATACTTCGAATAAAAACATATTTCATTTCATACTATTCAAGAAAATATATAAAATGGGTCTAATTCTACAATTATGTTAACATGTTGAACGCTAGTTTAAAAATCAAACTTCCTTTAGGTACGCGGTCATCGTGCGTTTAAACTTTTTATGGTGTTTTTTTTTTAAATTGCGAAAGGTGGCCGTTTTTCGCAATTTTTCTATCTATAACTACAGTCAGATATAATAAATAAAGTTAATGGCTCCTATATATGCGTAGTTATAGATAGAAAAATTGCGAAAAACGGCCACTTTTCACAATTTTTCTATCTATAACCACAGCGAATTATAATAAATAAAGCTAACGGCTTCTATATAGGTATCCTACAGAACACTGTGTCGATCCTTGTTGTCTAGTTTTTTAATATTGATTATTTTTCGAGTTATTATTTTTTAAAGGGTGGCGGCGCCACTTAGCATAATGTAAGCCCCTTAATCTATGGGGAAAACAAAATAAGTCTAGTTTTAGATCACGAAGTTAGATGATAAGCTAGATGGCTAAACGTCTTTGATGTCTTTTCTTCTTTTTTCTTTTCTTTTCTTTTCTTTCCTTTCCTTTCCTTTCCTTTCCTTTCCTTTCCTTTCCTTTCCTTCCCTTTCCTTTCGTTTTATACGCACGAATGTTACATTACAAATGTTGACTAAGTATATCGCCCACAGGACGTGGCGCTGAAGCTTGGTATAAACCTGCAGTGCCTAAGCTGGGGCTCCCTCGGCGCTATGTCCGGCGAGCTGGTCGCGCTGAGCGTGCGCCTGCTGCCCCCCGCCAGCCCCGCCAGCCCCCCCTCGCCCCTGCACCAGATCACCGAGGGGCTCAGCTACCTACACACCGGTGAGGACACTGACCAATCACTAGCAGCCTGAAACGCGCTTGACAATAGACCAATCACAAACAAAGGCCTGAATCTCGCTTAACAATAGACCAATCACAAACAAAGGCCTGAAACGCGCTTATCAATGGACCAATCACGAGCCGAGTCCTAAAACGCGCTTAGCAATAGACTAATCATTAACCGAGGCCTGAATCGCGCTTGACAATGGACTAATAACGAACCGAGGCCTGAATCTCGCTTAACAATTGACCAGTCACGAGCCGAAACCTGAAACGCGCTTAGCAATGGACCAATCACGAGCCGAGTCCTAAAACGCGCTTAGCAATGGACTAATCATTAGCCGAGGCCTAAAACGCGCTTAGCAATGCACCAATAATTCGTTATTGGTGCATTCGCGCGTCTGAGCTGGGGCTCCCTTGGCGCTGTGTCCGGCGAGCTGGTGGCGCTGAGCGTGCGCCTGCTGCCCCCCGCCAGCCCCGCCAGCCCCCCCTCGCCCCTGCACCAGATCACCGAGGGGCTCAGCTACCTGCACACCGGTGAGGACACTAACCAATCACGAACAGCCTAAAACGCGCTTAGCAATAGACCAATCACAAACAAAGGCCTGAATCTCGCTTAACAATGGAGCAATCACGAACCGAGGCCAGTAGGCCTACTATATAAGTAGCGACAGGCTCGAGAAGCTGTCAATCGCGACATATTGACAGAACTGCTATGGCTTTAATGTCACTATGTCGCGTTTGACAGCTTCTCGATCCTGTCGCTACTTACATAGTAGGCCTACTGGAACGCGCTTGGCAATGGACCAATCACGAACAGAGGCCTGAAACGCGCTTAACGATGGACCAATCACGAGCAGAGGCCTGAAACACGCTTAGCAATGAACTAATCACGAGCCGAAGCTTGAAACGCGCTTATCAATGGACCAATAACTAACCGAGGCCTGGAACGCGCTTAACAATGCACCAATCACGAGCCGTGTCCTAAAACACGCTTAGCAATGGACCAATCACGTGCCGAGGCCTGAAACGTGCTTAACAATAGAACAATCACAAACAAAGGCCTGAAACGCGCTTAACAATAGACCAATCACGAGCCGAGGCCTGAAACGCGCTTAACAATGCACCAATCACGAGCCGAGGCTTGTAACGCGCTATCGAAGTTTTTTCGGCGCTTTGTATGAATACGATAATATACGGTTTCTATTTAAAGCCTGACTTAAGAAATAAAAAACCTGCTTTGGGGGCGCCACTAAATTTTCCTTTCCCTATTTTCTAAATTTCGGTAAAATTTTCCCTTGTAAAATTAGTTCCATTGAAATTCCGCAATATGGCGAGGATTTTTATTACTCTGGTCGGGCTTTAAAAAGTAATATGCAAATTGCATGGTGTTCTCGGCCAAATAAAAGTGAAAATTGGGCATTTTTTAACTAGATCTATCAAGATATATCAGTGTATATCAGCTGTCTGATACCCATAGTACAGGCTCGGCCTAGTTTGGGGTCAGATTGCCGTGTGTAAAATTTCAAAATTTATCCGATGTATACTAAGATTAAAATTGTTTTAGATTATTTTCAAATTATTTTATTTTGCACTTAGCTATTTTAAAATGTAGACGTTACTGTTAAATTATTATTTTGTTAAGTTGGTATAAGTCCTTCTTTTTTACCCATAACACAAGAATTTATTTACCCTAGCTTGGGCACGTAAATTATTTTGCTACAACTGTTATTTTTAGTCTAGATTATTATTTTGTACAATGAAATTTGAAATAAATTATTATTATTAATAGTGAATGAATTGTGTTGCCAATAGGGTCGATAAGAGACCGCGACGCCGCTCGACCTGCGCAGCTCAGTAAATAAAAAAATAAATAAATAAAAATGCATTTATTTCATAAATCTTACATTCGCATACAACGAAGCTTCCCAGTAAGTAGTCAGAGACACTTGTGATGGGAATGCGACGCTCTTCCGTGATAGGTACAGCTTAAAGATACATTACTATGGGTAATTAAACAACTTGGAGAAAAAATAAAATAAAAGTTTAAATAAAGCAAATTAGTAGATACTTAACAATCAGAAAAAGTAATGACTGTATAGAGGTTGTTGTGTGGGGTGTGCGATACGCAGTTCATCATATCAATCAGTAATATTTAGGTATTATTTAGTAGGGGGAAAAATTTCAAAACAAACGTTTTTATTTGTTGTTAAAAAGCTAGTTTAAGGAAGTATATATGGGGAAAGCAGTTCAAGATATAAGTACTTATATGTAAATAGCAAATAAAAATAATAGTAGGAGGGGGGAACTTCGAGTACACACCTCATTCATATCTTTAGATCTTAAATACGAGTAGACAGAGCACCCAACATCCGACATGCAGAACATTGTTGTGATATTAATTAGATAACTTAGATAAATACCTGTCAAAACTAGTAGTAATGGACTCAAGAACACAAGATGAGCCACTTGAAATTTATTATGAAATAGGTTACTTGACAAAGATTTATCACTCAGGTCAGGTACCTGCAAGCCCTACGGACACAATAAGTGTTCCTTGGGATCAGATATCACGCTGCATGCAGAGAGCCCGATCAATCGGATAAACGGAATCTAAACAACTAATAAGACTCACAGTCAATTATAGGAAGAAGCATAAAGCGATCAAGGTCATGTCATGATATTAATAAATGATGTAAATTAGGTTGGAAGGATTAGTCCTTCTTTGTTTATAAGTGATACAATACCACCGCCACATGAAGGGCGTAATTAGTTGTCCACTTAACTTTGGACTATGAGAACATACGTCCAGTCTCTCACGTGCCCTACGGTATCAAAATAGCGAACTTTGGGATTGGGTATAAGACCACATGCAGAATACCCTGAACGCATGCATCAGTAGATATGGATACAAAACATTTAGCTAGGCGAGGCCTCAACAGTAAGCAAGGTGGAGGCAAAAGGAAGATGTTCCTTGGGGCATAGTGGTGAGCCCGGGGACCGCGGTCCAACTGTACTTCGTTGGAACTTGTATTGTTCAATGTCTTGCGAAAACTGATAGCGCGTTTCAGGCCTCGGCTCGTGATTAGTTCATTGCTAAGCGTGTTTTAAGACTCGACTCGTGATTGGTCCATTGATAAGCGCGTTTCAGGCCTTTGTTTGTGATTGGTCAATTGCTAAGCGCGTTTCAGGCTTTTGTTTGTGATTGGTTAATTGTTAAGCGAGATTCAGGCCTCTGCTCGTGATTGGTCGCTCTTCTAATGACGTAGTATGTGGCGCGTTGTCACACAAACATTGTGCATTTTGTGATTAGCAAATGGTGACCGTTATTGTGTTGTCAATAGGGTCGATAACGCGGGGCACGCCGCAAGCGAGCGCGACGCCGCTCGACCTCCGCAGCACCGTGGATATGGACACGGGGCAATATCCGCAACTGTTGGTGCATCCGCAGATACATCTAGTCACGCACAGGTAAACTATACAATAAAAAACATATAAATAAATACAATACAATACAAATATTCTTTATTGACACCAAGAAAAAAACAAAGCAAAGAACACAAACACAGAAAACAACAGGTTTCAACAGGCGGCCTTATTGCTAGGTAGCAATCTCTTCCAGGCAACCCATTACAAGAGAAACGCAAAAAATTATTGAGCAGTGCGAGTTGGTGGCATATAAATCTAGTAATATAAACTATATACGAATATTCCACTTAAAATACATATAAATAAAAAAAGAATAGAATAATAATGTACCTTGCCTAGCTGGTTAAGTAAAATATTTAAGGTCTTCACATAGTTCTATGAACCAGAATAAGTAGCGTTTGTTACGCACAGGTAAACGGCACAGAATACCAAATAGTAGTCCCTACAGAAGCTGCACTAGGCGACATAATTCATATAAATTGCAACCCTAGCTACGTTATAATAAAGTGCAATTGATCACACGGCGCTAGGCGTGCAGAAGTAGTTGCTGCATCTCTCTCTCTCTTGTATTGCGCCACTCTACGTCACACGTTTAGACAATGGGGAATTGGTCCTGGGTCGGCCCGAGACCGCTCGGCCGGGCGGTAGGGAGTTATAGCGCGCAAGTACATAGAGTGACGGAGGCCTGTAAACGGTGTGTGTGTGTGTGTGTGTGTGGTGTGAGGGCCACTTTTAATTAAAACTCACGGTCTAAGAAAACAAGGTCTAGCATTCGGACCACGTGACGAACACAAGCCTATGTCCCCTTCAAGTAACAATTACCCTTCAGGTAACAACGCCCGTACCCGCCGGCGGGGGCGCGGCTATAACCAAAATCAGAATTGATAATCAGAGACGGAGCCCCTCAGGCGTCGTCTCCTTCACGATGTTGTTCAGTATCAACGCGCTAGGCCGTGGTCCGAGGCTCCCTTGAGCCGCCCGAGCACGCGTTGGTATATGACTTTTGAGTCAGTGCGTGCACAGATAAATTCAACAGGGTAGGTAAAATATTTTGTAGATGTTAAAAAAAACTCAGTTGAGTGTCCATCTTAAATATTTAATTTTATAATCACTTTCGTCATACGTAATCAAAACAAAACACGAAAAAGGTTACTTTCTTTTATTTAGCTAAATTATCGCATTGCCGCGCTGTCCAAGCTACAATCTACGCCCGAAAAGACATTGCCCGCCCTATGTGCGTGTGTGCGTGATTATGATCATAGTGTGCATCGTGCTTACAGGAAAGCACACTACGCTATTATACGTATAAGACGAAGCACACATACATAAAATGAGGCAGAGAGTTGTTTGCCTTTGCCGTTTTGCTGTGGCGGTCGATGAGTGCAGGATACGGAAGCGTCTAGTTAGTACTATTATGACCGACAGATGGCTCTGATTTTAAGTTTTAATATTGTATGTAAATTTTGAATTAAATTAATGTAATATTCTATGCACAATCAGATTTAAGTAGAGTAGGCAGTGTCTTTTTGTCTTTATGGGCTGCACACGTGTGTGTGTGTGTATTGTGAGGGCCACTTTTAAGTAAAACTCATGGCCTAAGAAAACAAAGTTGCATTCGGACCACGTGACTGACACAAGCCTATGTCATCTTGCTGTTCATCCTTATCGAATGCGTGTTAATAGACAAGGATGAACAGCGCATGATGACGTAGGCTTGTGTCAGTCACGTGGTCCGAATGGAAGACCTTGTTTTCTTAGACCATGCTTAAACTGAATGAAAATATGTCCTTAATTTAGTGTGCATTGCAAAACAATTGTGCAGTTAATATCAGATTTTGTGCAACTCAATTGAGCGAGTTATTGGGTGAAATATTGGGCCCAACTGTAACAGAGAAACTATGCGCTCTACAGAAATCGTCTTTACCTACCTTACCGCGGGAAAATCCCTGATTCCCACGGGAAAAACTGTTAGCGCGGGCGGAAAGCTAGCCTTCAATATAACTTTATTTGATGTTTTTGTTTCAGATCGTTGAACAACTCCCCAATATCGAACCCGGGAAGTCCCCTCGGCATGATCCAGGAAGAAATAGGAAATGGATCCCACGATAAATACCCAAACACCCAACTTCAATACCCAAATTTCAACAACCCGCAAATAAGCCTCACAGACTGCCTAGGATCCGAAATAACATTAGTCGCATCTTCCTCTGAGGACAGTATGGATAGTTTAGAAAATAATTCCAAGTATTCTTTACCACAGTTCGTGATATCTGAACCCTCAGACCTGGACGATAGACCTTCTATAACTAAAGGCATCGGAAGGAAGGTGAGCCAAGAGACGGACCCGAGTAAAGTTGCTCCTTTAGAAATGCCGAAAGATGTATCTTCAGAAATAGATAAGGATCAAGAAATGCAGTCGCCTAAGGATATCACAGATGAAACTAACAAGTTTTTGACGGAAGATTCAAAATCTCGAAGGGGTTCGGACAAATCTTTAGGTTTCAGCGACGATTCCTTAAGTAATGATTCGGCTAACGTTTCGCCGAATTGCGAACAAAATATACAATCGATATACTCAAATATAGTTTCTATTAGTTCAGGTTTTTCTGAGAACCGTGGTTCGTTTTCGGAGCATCGTGAGTCGTTCTCGTTTTCGGACAGGGGGAGTTTTAGCGAAAGAGGTGATTACGGGAGATGCTCGTTTTCGGAAAGGAGCGATTTGGGCCGATCGTCGTTTTCGGAAAAGGGCGAAACGCCGCGATCCAGCTTCTCAGCTCAGGGCATTCTTGGTGAAGTCAAGGAGTATTACGAAGACGTCTACATGCCTAGGGACTCCTCAAGGCATTGCTTAGAAAAATGCGACGAAGAAAGCCCAGGTACAGAAGAAATAGAAAAATTACAGCGATCTACCATGGACTTAAGGTTAACTGAAATATGTCGCCCGCAACAGAACATACCAATATTACTGAGTCCGCAAAAAGTTTCCTGCGGCAAAGAGTATTACGAAGTAACTTTATCAACTGTATGTTCGAAATTAGATTCTCAAAGTATAGTAGAGTTGTTAAAAGATACGATCAACACAAGGGTACCGCCGCAAAACATATTTGTGGAGACCTCGGATCAGAAGTCTACTGATGACGCGGAAGCTTCAGGGTTCCTCAATCTGGAATACTCCGGTGGAATCCAGATAGAACTGGTTGTGTGCGAGAACAAGGCCAAGGAGAAGAAAGGGCTGAAGATGAGGAGGATATCCGGAGACCAGAGGGAGTATGGGAAGTTGTGTCAACAGTTGATAACTAGTTTGACGGTTTGAGGATGGATTTTAAACTCCTTTTGTTAACTTCTAGTAAATAAATCAATATGTGGGACATCTCACACACGGCCATCTGACCCTTGCCTAGGCAGAGCCTGTACTATGGGTGTCAGACAGCTGATATACATACATATATAAATATACAACATCCAGACACAAGGCAAACACAAGTGCTTATCACACGAATGTTTGCCCTGGGCGGGATTCGAACCCGCGACCTTGTGCTTCGTAGGCAGACGTACTACCAACTAGGCTACAAGGCTGTCATAATACTAATATTGTTTTTGTTAGTCATTCCATCAAGTTAAACAAGACTTGGACTTGAAACTTTTATGTATTTTGGCCCACATCTGTTTCATCCTAGTTAGAAAATTGAAAATATGTTGAGCAGAAAACAAAAAAACCACGCTATATTGCGGAGTTTCAATGGAAATTGTTGCCAAGTTTCAATGGGAATTGTTGCCAGAAACAAAAAGGCTCCCCCAGAGCAGGTTTTTTATATTTCTAGTCAGGTTATAACTACGGTCACGTTCATAAGTCCAGTCATATCACTTGCATCTATACTTTAAATTATCTTTTTTCCAAAAGCATTCAGGACATATTATTTGAAGTACATATTATTTGTATAAAATAATAATTTTGTAAAATATTTTGAAAAGATGCAACGCCTGTGGAGTTTCTTCCGGCGAGTTCTTCTCCACAGAAGACAGCCAAATTGTGAACTCGCCTCGACATCGAAAAGTGATTTGTAAAATCTTACTTCGAATAAAACATATTTCATTCATTCATTTCAAGTAAAATATTGAGTCCCTTACACTGTATTCGTAACACACAGAAATAACAATAAAAAGCCTTTAGAAAAAAAGTTATTTGAAAGAACTTATACTTATGCTTGCATATCGTGTAGGTTTCGAGGTTAACCTACCTCACAAACCCTGGTGTCGGAATTATAGAACCGCCTTAGACTTCCGACATGGCTCCTATAACGACTACATCCGTAGATAGTAGCCGGGACCAACGGCTTTAAGTGCCTTCCGAAGCACGGTATCATCTTTTTTTTTGGACTATCAGGTGATTTAGCCTGCAATGTCCTAACCAAACTAAGGAAAGTTTTACAAAGTGATATTTGTTTGATGAGTCCCCACCGGGATTCGAACCCGGAACCTCCGTAACGTCAGGCGAGCTTTTGACCACTCGACCACGAAGGCTGTTATTTAAAAGTATAAAAACACGTGATATGACCGTTCCTATAAACTTGCACTGTAGATTTTACAACGTACGTTCATCTTAACATACCCGATTATTTATGTAACATTGCATGTGTGTACTATCGGGAGCAAAACAGTCTTTTGACTAAACAATGATCGTATCGACTGATTCGCACATTCCGATTTCAAAAATAGACCTTACTACATTACAAATTATAGCGAAATTGCAATAGGTGAAGTAATTTAAAATACGCTTTTTGGCTACAAATAAAATACAACATTTAACACAGTCCCTATAATGTGCACGAACAGGGGCTCTACTCTTGAAATCAATATCGATCCCAATTTCAACCCAATGCAATACCAATGTCAATTTTAGACCGCTACTCTTGAAAATCTGCCCGCCAGGAGTTGACAAATGTCCGATTTCATTTAGTTCACTCAATATCCGCCCAATATGAAACCAAGGTGGCGCTAGTGTGGCATTCGAGAGTACGAAACGCCCGATCTCAATGTCGACGGATCGGAACCGCCGTCAAGAGCCTTCGGGTTCAATTGAACAACTTCACAGTTCACTCACCTGTGTCAATAGGACAACAGTTTCATTTCTATTATTTCCCAAAAGGACAAAATTCCCAATTGTTCTATTTCCCAAAAGTACAACTTCCCATTTGATATATTTCCCAAAAGGACAATTTCGCACTTGGTCTACTTCGAACCCGAGAGTCTAGGGTTTCGTATTTCCCATGCTCTTTTTTTTTTTTTTAGGAAATAAAAATGGTGGGTTGGCTATTTGGGAAGTTGTCATTTTAGGACATTTGTCCAAATTAACCCAAAGGGTCAAGAGAAGCCCCTACGTAAGAAGCGACAGGCTCGAGAAGCTGTCAAACGCGACATAGAGACAAGCTGGCTCTTCAAATCTCTTTGATAGAGACATTAGAGCCATAGTAGTTCTGTCAATCTGTCGCGTTTGACAGCTTCTCGAGAAATAGCAACCCTAGCTCCGTTACAATAAAGTGCAATTCAGATCGCACGGTACTAGCTATAAAACACGCGTCCCTTTCTATCATGTAACGCAAAATTTCTTTTGGAAGTTGCTTAAAGGCGCTGACTGAGTCTTTTCAGCATTTGCTGAGCCGGCCACTAATACCATGTATATCAAATGTTTCAGGAACCATGCATTTATTTATTGTGACTGTCTTTTTCATTCCTCAATGTATTAAAACAATAATTCCAAAATTAATAACATCTATGAAATGTTCTTTTATATTCTTTTTTATTCCTGCATATCAAATGTTAATTTAAAAAAAATAAAACATTGTGAAATAACTTTCCTTACATATGTTATGAACATAAAAACTGTACATTTTATACATATAAAATGAATTATTTACCCTCAGGGTGGCCAGAACTAATATCTTAACTGGCAAAATAAATACTTTATTAGTAAAACTATCTTCAATAGTTTATGGATATATAACTAAATATATAAATTTAAACTATGTAGTTAAATAAAATCACATTGTATATATAAGAATGCACATATATGTATATTACGAACTCTGTCTACGTTATTTATTAAATAAATAATATTACTTAAGAGTAAGAGCATAGTTTATTTTAAGATATTCCATTTTAATATTACATATTAATTAATATACATATTTTAAAATTGTAAATACTTAGACTAAGTTAGGTGCGATTTTGCTCTAAAACGACTTTATAAGTAAATATACTTCACAATATGAATGAAATATAAAATCATTTTGATGGAATCAACAGAAATATTTGAAGCATAATTATAATGTTTATTATGATTTTTGAATCTAGCAATTGTACAAAAATTGCTTTTTACCAGTCTCTTGTATAGCGAGCAGCGTCCGAAGACACGATCATTTAGATCCGCCACGGACTATGCAGTATAACCAAGTCGTCTGTAAAGCGAAGTGGGAACAATCTCTACGGCGTAGACCTTCCGTAGACCACTGCTACGGCGTAGCAATTCCGTAACAGGAGCTACGAGATGTAGTATCACTTGGTTATACAGTCCGTGGCGGATCTAAATGAGCGTGTCCTCGGGCGCTGAGAGCTATACAAGAGACTGACAAACATACAGCTTTACATGCCACGTTCATTTAAATCCTTGTTGGTCTGTAAACCCGCAGTGATTGGTTGTATAGTAATCGGAAGCGAACGTGATTGGGTGAAAGCTGTGTACAGCACCCTCTTTCTATTTCCTCCTTTATCTCTTGTGTAAAAGTATGAGAAAAATTGGTTTCGTTTTAATTTCAATATCACTGCCTGCACTTTACGACTATTTTCAAACAATGATTTTTATAGAAAAAGTTTCTTATGGTTATTATAAAATTATTATTTTTTCTTTTTTGATGATAATAATAAACAAACCTACAACACCAACAACTGATTTCGTTTACAATTTAACGCACAACTTAATCAGTACCGTTTCTATAAATCTCTAATCATTATTTGAAATCTTTAAACGATAACGCCATAATATCTAAGGTAATTTGTCAATACTAGAACTTGTAAATATATCGTATAATAAACAATTCCAACTCCATTTGTTGTTTTGTTTTTCATTCGTGCGTTTTTCATGGGTTTCCGCAAGGTAGCATATTGGGACCATTGCTTTTTGTAATCTATATTAATAACCTTCCACTTACCTGTACCCATCGAACCCTAATGTTAAACTTTTTGAAGTAACTCTATTCTTGAAGTCGTCTTTTGAGTTTCATACAACATCATCGATTTCGCTATTAAAAGAGTTGGTGTGGCCAAGTGTCATCGTTATCAAACCATGATCACGGAAAATTAGAAAAAGTAGGCGGGGTCCTGCCAACTTGATGTTTAAGTTCATTCGAAGTTCTTACGGTGAAGGAATAAGTACGTGAAGAAAACCTGCACACACCTGCGAGCGAAGTAAATCAAAGGTTGTGTGTGAAGTCGACCAACCCGCACTTGGCCAGCGTGGTCGACAAGGCCTATTCCCCCCCTGATTTCGGTAGGCTCGAGCCCCTCGGTGGGGAGTATATCAGCTGTTACGGGTTAACCATAATTAACAAAATTATGTAATGCTAGGTAAGTGTTAAAAGAAAATGCAAATATGCTAATATAATTTTATTTGTAGGTAATAATAAAATTGTAAACATTACAAAAATATAAGTGTATGTAAGTAATATTGAGGTGTGTAACAAACGTTTATCTTATAGCGTAAGTTAAACCTATTGGCCGAACGTCTACTACTTGACCAAAGCCACAACAGCGTGCAACAGTGTCGCATGCCACAATTGATAAACAAATTTACAGTAAGATGCTTTGAAAATTATCTAGCCACGATGTTGCCTCGGCGCAAAGTAGGCTGCCGCATGCCGCAAATGTTTTCTATTTGTAGCATGCCGCAAGATGTCGCATGCCACAATTATGTAGTATGGACTCTGTTACATGTACCTAGTTGCCTCGGCGTAACGAACCGTCTACAATTTTAATAATATACTTAAATAAACGATTTTTTTTTTCTATTTTTAGTTATTTTTTTCTTTTTTTTTCATATACCTACCCTCTTTGGAAGGCACATTTCCGTAAGTTTCGTTAATTTTCTCTACAATTTTAATAAAAATGATTTTTTTTTCAATTTTTTTTTCTTTTTTTTTCATATACCTACCTAACTTTTTCGGAAGGCACATTTCCGTAAGTTTCGTTAATTTTCGTCGGTGTCTACAGATAGATGTAATCGCTTACACGCTTCTTTTCTAGTTAAGAAGTCTTTGACTGCTTCTCACGAAAAATAATGTTAAAGCCTGACCAAAGAAATAAGAAACCTGCTCTGGGGGCGCCACATGTATATTTTTACGACTATGGCAACAATTTCCCTTCTAAAATTAGTTCCATTCAAATTCCGCAATATGGCGAGGTGTCATATTTCTTTGGTCGGGCTTTACCAAAATCTTTCGCGATGTAAGACACTGTATAACAATAGGTACACCGCGAAAAATCTGGTTGTTCATCAGCAACATAGTGGTAGTACTCATTAAACTGAACGACTTTCCCTAAGGAACATAGGTTGAAATCTCAAAAATAAAATCAACTCTTCAGTGTTTCATATACCTACACTTCAGTCACGTGACTGGTCACTTTGTTTGTATGACAAGTAGAGTTTTAATTCTGAGATTTCAACCTATGTTCCTAAGGAAAAGTTGTTCAGTTACCACTATGTTAGGGGTAAACAACCAGTTAAATTTCATGGTGTAGATTTTTGGCATTGGGTTTACTTACCTTACAAACCCTGGTGTCAAAATTATTGCCGCCCAGGTTTAGCATAATTCTGCATGTGTTGTAGACTTTAATCATGCCATATAAAAGTATAAAATTTTTAAATTATACGTGGGTTATTCATTGTTATTCATATACGAGAAAAAAAGTTATATCTTAGGTAACCTACTTAATAAAATATGGTTATTAATGTTATGCAATATAATAAGAGCTATCCGGTTCATGTCGGTCGATCGCATCGATCTTCATAAACTTGACAGTTATCGGTCTATAGCTAGATGAATCTAATCCCTCCTCAGGACTTTCTCATCATACATCACTGTAGCGATGCCCGAGGCCCCTTGCCTGTTAATCAATACTGCTCTCACCCCCCTTTGCGGCTCGATGTAGGTTATCATGGTGCAGCTGCCGTCTTGGCTCAGCATCGCGTTCGTTTTGTTAGTCGGGTTCCCAACTACCTCTTCAGCAACTTTGAAGTACCACTCCGGAGTCACTTCGCCGACTCTGCCGAAGTCCTTATGCTTTATGTAGTGATAAGTTGCCGCGCTGTCGCTGAAGAATCCAGGTTCACACTTCTGGTTTAGAGGCCCGATTGTGGCTAAACGTTCCTCGAATCGTTGGTTTAATTGCCTGTAACCATCTTTGCTGGAGAATTGATTCAGAGCCTTCTGCTTGTGAAATTCCTTTCTTTTGATGCCACGGCCTATACCCCGACTTTCGTCAAACGTAGATTGTTTAAAGCTGGACTTCTGTTGTGCTTTTGCTGCATTCAAATCCTTCTGGTAGCTTGCTTCGTAAGACTTGACTGTTTCGTTGAGCTCTGCTACGAAATACTCAGTGTATATAACGAAGTCTTTAGCAGTCGCACAGTTTCTAGTTTTAGCGAACTCCGTTGCCATTTCGAGTATCGTTTGATTGTTTTGTGCTGTGTTTTCAAGGACGACGCGTAAACGGTCAACTTCATGTGGTGTGGCGTTTGCAAATATCTTCTTACCACCAACAACGATATCTCTAACGTTTTCTTTGCCATACATCTGACAGAGTTTTTTAAGTGTCTCCTCCCTCATGCTTTCGAATGCGATTTGGTGATTTTTGCAATAAACCTTCATGTCCTTGTGGAATTGTTCTTTGGTTAGAGACCCACTGGCGTAGTTTCTGGTTGAATCAAAGATCGCTTGACGAGATGCCGGCGGAATTTCCAGAAGTTTAAGAGGATGGATTTTTAGATTTTTATTAACTTCGAGCATTCCCTTGAACCCGTCGGGCGTTAATTTGACCTGAAAATTAATAGGTTAGTATCATAGTATAATTATGCGGGTATTCTGATGGATAAAATATAATTATTGATGATACTAAAGTATCTAGATAGAAAAGAAAGGCAATGAAGAAGTCTTATAGCTCGTGAAAGGGAAAGGATTATTTTAAAGATCATCGTAGACAGAAGGGGAAAGGTGCTGGATTAAAGGAAAGGAAGAGAGGACGACCTAGAAGAACGTAACATATGGATCAAATTAAATCAAGGAAGGAGTAGATGTCGTGTCGTATCAGGAGACGGAAATCAAAACAGAATGGCATAGACTCCACCAATTGTTCACGAGGCTCTTAAGTTTGAATAATAATTACAAATTTACCTTGTGGCTTGCAACGTTTTTGTCTGTCATCATTTCGTACAAATCTTTAGAATTCTCAATTCGATTAAGTTGCTTCACAACTTTCGCGTTTCCATGCATCTCGTCGGGGCCTCGCAGCCTTCCGGTCTGTTTATTGAACAACTTCTTGGCATCCTTGCTAAGGCCTTCTCTGTGACTCTGAATTACGTCATGTTGTACTTCTTTGATAATAGTGCTGGCAGTTTTCATGTTCATCGCAGCATTAGTGAAGAACAGAACTGAAGCGCTGAATTGAAATACGTCTAGCGGCGTCAGCTCGTTCCTTTCGCTTTTATCAATAATAACTGCAAGACCGTGAACGATGCCTATCCCATTCACCGTCAAGCTTCCTGTCTGAACTATCATGAAGGCTATGCGACCAGCTTTACCCATGACTTCACCAGCTCTAGCTGCATTCGACATAGATGCAATCATTCTGCCTTGAGCGAAACCCAAACTGGATCCGACGATTGATAGCCAGCAGGCTCTAGCATCGGCATCACCCAAACCAATGCTTTGACTGTGAGAAGCGCGATCGTAAAGAGCGTACGTGCTGCGGGTGGCTGCGTAAGCGCTTGTTGAGACTCCAGCGACGGCCGTTGCGGCCATGATCGGCCCGGCTATTGGCACAGCACAAAGCGCCGCTACGCCGACACCAGTCGCTGTAACTGTGACTACAGTCGCCGCCGTGTCAAAGATACTGAATACTCTGCTGACCAGATCGCAAGCAGGCGACGTGCCAAACTTAACACGAACTTCATTATCACCGTCTACCTCGTAGACTCCGTAAGTAGGGTAGCAGTATATGCACTTTTGAAGAGTATTGTTGGACAGATAATCGTCCCAACTGGTGTATTTCCGAGCGCCTGTGTCTACGTACACGCATTTGGATGAACTGTCGCCTTCCCTCTTAGCTTTAAATACAGGAACAGTGTAACGTTTGTCAAAGACCTTCATGATGACGAATATGCAAGCGAAATGGATGTTTCGACTTGAAAAATTTAAGTTTTCTACCAATTGATCACATATCTTTTCTATAACTTCAAGTTGGTCTTTATCATAGCCCGTTTGGCGGTTTTCAGTGGTTGGAGTGGAGCCAGGAGGTCCGTACATTCCGAAACCAACTTTGGACCGCAGCACGGTCCATTCAGAAGGTTCAATGACGTCAAATTCTCTGTCTCCCAGTAGGTCACAGTATTCTTGTTGGGCCATTCGGGCCTCCTTTTTGAATTGTTTAACATCGTCGGCATCCCAGTTAACCATTTTGAATGTTTATAAGGCAGTACTGAAATAAGACATTAATTTTAATTTGTGTCAGCAAATCTACTCTATTTATTACATCAAGTAATCAAAAAAAAATATAACACAAAATTGAATCAATAGAAACGTCGGTTAGTCTTTTTTTTTGAGAAGAGATTTAATTGGCTTTCTCATTTTTGTTCAAAGATGAAACCAGTTCTTACCAATAAAAAAAAACTAGTCAAAGAACCACCAATGATTCGAAGGCAACTTCGCAATTTCGGCTTCTAGACTAGAACTTCGTTTGCCGTCGTCAGTAAGAGGATCAAATTCAACTGTTTTCAGTCTGTCATCCAAATCTTCTAGACCTTCCCGTTCCACGAACTCCTTGAGCGTTTCCTCCAAAGGTTCCGATTTATCACCAGTGGCAGGGAAATCTTTGAACGTGTCAATTAAGAACTGGAGCCCGGATCTCTCGATTCTAATTGAGTCAATGCTTTTAGATGAGAAGGCAGTCTCGAGTAGTTGGAGCTGATATCCCAACCCCTGCAATGCTGATGGAACCAGAGGGCCAATAACTCGTTTTTCTTCTTCTGTATATTTTATATTTGATACTCCTGCTTTGAAAACGGCAAACAGAAGATCTTCGGCAGTCGACGACGCCTTCACCAGGTTTTCTTTGCTATCAAGTTGGCAACTCGACAAAGTCTTGAATCCTTCTACGATTTTGGTAACGATTTTGCAACGATCCGTCATCCTGTAAAGCAAACAGAAGTTATATTACCACAATGATTTCCTAGAGAGCTAAAATTCGTGTTACCTACACGCAGTTAGTGCAATGACCTCTTTAACATGCCCGGTCCACGCGTGACAGACATAATTTTGTCGTGCGTATTCTCTTATCCTATTGGAGGATATTTCAATATGGCGGGTATTTTGACAGTTAAATGTGCGACAAACTTTTGTCATAGCACTGCATGTTACGTACGCTGGTTTCTAACTTCCCGTACGTGTTTTATTTTATTTTTTTCAATTCGAGTTTGCTCACAAAATTTGATGTAAATCGATCGAGAAATGCGATTATAGCGTCAGCAATAGATCTTGCTAGCTGGCAACCCCCATAACTCAGTAATTTACCAAAAATAAAAAAACATACTCCATAAAAAATTCTACATAACAAACCTGCTCACAAAATTTCAAGTAAAGCGGTTAAAAAATGCGACTAGAGCGTCAGTAGTAGACCTTGCTATGTTCGTTACCATATCGGATGTTCGTTACCCTAGCGGGACCCTTCGTCTGAAGGGCTCAGAATGTAAGTAGGTACCTATACATGTCGCAAGTGGACTTTATTTGTGATTGAGGCGCTGAATTACAGAAGCTATGCTAGAAATAAGACAATTTTGTGACAAGAAAGTATTGCTATTATAAAAAAAAAACATTTAAAATCAAAAAGTTAATGTTGCCATTATTGCAACATGCTGCGGGCCACATCAGGCCACATGGGGAAACATTACAAATTAATTAAATTTATTCAAACTATAGAGCTTCATAAGCAAGAAGGAAATACAAATAATGTGGTGACATCCTGTTATTATCTTGAACTATAAATAAAATTCAAATAAAACTTAATTATCTTCTATAGGTAAGACCTTATGTATAGAACGAAGATGAGGTAGGTAATAAGGTATGATGTGTTAGTATCTATTTCTACCTACATGCTAGCTGGCAACTCCCATACTGGCGACAGCGACAAAAAACGAGAGGGACACAGTTATGCGCAAGAGTGAGCGCGGTGTATTTGTATCTCATTCTAACGCATAACTTCGTCCCTTTCGTCTTTGGTCGCTGTCGCCAGTAAAATACCTGCCTTAAAAGATTAAGAGTTGGGAGTTGCCAGCCTTACAGGTATGTTTTGCTTATTTATTGTGTGTTACGGATACAATTTGCGCGTACGGGACTGAATATTTTACTGAAAATCATTACTAAATGTTTTTGGAAAAAAGCTAGTTACTAGACTACACTTATGAAATTACTAGCTTCCCGCCGCGGCTCCGCTCGCGTTAACAGGTTTTCCCGTGGGAATGCGGCATTTTCCCGCGGTAAAAGGTAGCCTATGTTACTCAGGGTGAATGTTGCTTTCTAATGGTGAAAGAACTTTTGAAATCGGTTCAGTAGTTTTTGAGTTTATTCATTACAAATATACACCCACACAAAAATACAAATCTTTCCTCTTTAAATAGTATTAGATGAACTATGATGAACTGAACGGTAACGTACTTTAGTATTTAAAGCTTAATACACAAAGGGAATTATTTTATGATAAGTAGGAACAGGTACCTATATAGCTTATCTTTCCAGTCAGATGACGATAAATAAATTACGCGCGTTAAGTATCCAGTGCATACGATAAGATATCATACGTAATGTCATTCGACAAGAAGGGTCTCATTTCTGCGAACACATTTCATTAGGTACTCGTACCTACCTACTTCCATTAGGTAGGTACTCTTGAACAGTTTTTAACCCCCGACGAAAAAGAGGGGTGTTATAAGTTTGACGTGTGTGTCTGTCTGTCTGTGACATCGTAGCTCCTAAACGGAAGCGCCGATTTTGATCTAGTTTTTTGTTTGTTTGCAAGATTGTTTGCAAACAAACAAAAAACTAGATCAAAATCGGCGCTTCCGTTTAGTAGTACTATTTTTTTCTTCTGTGTCATAGCTTCTTAGCTATGACACAGAAGAAAAAAATAGTACTACTCGTACAGAAGCGACACTCACCTCCCCGCACCAAAATGAGTCCCCGCCCGATATAGCGCCCCACGCCCCGCACCCCGCAGGCACCGCGGGACTCCGCCGGTGGTGTTCGGAGGTGTTTTACATAGCGCCTAGCGCTATTGACTTGTAGCGGATATTCAGTTTACTAAAGGTTGTCAAAATGCGTTTTCTGTATGAAGTGTCGGCCCAGTGGCTATGATCCAAGAAAATAACTTCACCCATTTGGAGATTATCAGCTCTTTTCTAGTTGTTGAAAGGATCAAGTACCAGTTTTGTGGCCGGGGTTTTATTATTTTTTTATTTTAATGTTATAGCTCTATTATACCAATCCGAAAGTTCCAAAGTTGCAACCCTATAAGCCGCCGTTAGATATTCAATATTTGTATTGTATTGTAAGTACCTTAGAATATAAATAGAACATTTTCTGGGAGGAATAGAGTACGTATAACCAACCAAGTACCTATGCGTAATTGTGTAGGTACTCTATGCCTAGCGCGTTGATACTGAAAAAAACATCGTGAAGGAGACGACGCCTGAGGGGCTCCGTGATTATCAATTTTGGTTTTGCCCTTGCCCGCGCCGCGCCCCCGCCGACGGGTACGGGCGTTGTTGGGTTGTTAGGTTGTTACCTGAAGGGTGTTGTTTTTTATCGTACGGTAATCAGGAAAAAAACATTCCGCTAAAGGAACGTTACTCTAGCGGAAAACGTAGGTATCTTGCGTTTATATTAAAAAGGTTTGTTACTTCTTCTCGTCTAAACGGCTGGACCGATTAATAAAAGGTTCCTATAGAGTTAGCTGACGCCCTGATTAACACATTATGCCACTTTTTACCGCGGAAAAATACCTGATTCGGGAAACTTGTTAACGCGGGCGGAGCAGCGGGGCGGAAAGCTAGTTTATCATTAAATTCAATTGTCAGGAAAACACAAATTTTCTTCATAATAGAATTTACCGTTTTTTTTACAATCGGCCATTTTACGAATGTGTTACAAAAAATTCGTCAAACGACGCTTTTATTCGTGTCCCCATTCGAGACCCCAGATTCATGTGAGTTAAAAAATAACTTTTTAGGTTATGTTGATACTTACTCATTAATTTCGATCACACACAATAGCGACTTCTTAACATGGCACCAAATACCAAAAATAGCGAACTTAAATCAAGCACGTCTTAACTGAGATTTCTGGACGTTGCGAATGCCGAGTTTCTAACTACACTGCAGCAGGTCTGTTTCTTATCAATTTAAACTTGGAACATGACATCATTGTATACAGTATATAGGTACTTACATGAATGCACAGCTGCTACAGAATAAATATTTATTAAATACCAAGTGCGCCGGCGCCGCCGCCCGCACTGATTTTAGGAAACTCGGTTAAAGCCCCACCCAGAGACATTGAAACATTAAAGCCTCGGTCACACACACCGATTAATCGGTGCGAATTGGCAGTCGCAGCGAGTGTTCGCTCAGTGTGGTGTGACAGGGCTATTCGCTGCGAATTCCATATTCGCAGCAGCGAATGCAATCGCAGCGACTATTCACTGTGTGTGACCGAGACTTAATCAGCTGATTATGACAGTTTTAGATGCGTTACATTCCGAGATACGATATAAGCGCCATCGGCAATGTCATCGATACAGATTTCGTTGATTTGTTTGCGTTGCGCTTTTCCCAAATATTTACAAAGTATGTTTTGAAATGAAATGATGATGTCGTATTTCATCAAAGACCTTATAGGTATAAGGTCCTTGTATTTCATATCTACCTTGGGAATATTTTTGCGCACTGCCGGTCAAAATAATAGTTTGGGCCTAAAGTAATACCTGTGCACCAAACCGCTATCCTGTGTATATATAGATTTGCGGTTTTTTTTTGGCGAATCTGGACCACTAAAAGCATGGCTCCCCCGGAGCTAATTGTTCAGCCGGAATGGGTCGGTCAGACTTTCCATGCCTACCATCGAAATAGAAATAAATAACTATGCCTACACATACACTTATAGTACTTATGTAACGGAATGCTTTGTTTAATGGGAAACATACAAAAAAAAAGATGGCACTTGTAAATAGTGAAGTAATATATACCGAAGAATTGGATTATGAAATAAAAAACCATTCAAATTAATCAACTCATTATCCCAAAAATTAATCTCAGAGCAAGAAACTCGCGCTTTCTTAGGTAGGTACCTACCTACATACCTACAATCCGACAAAAAGTCTACCTACAAGTCAAAGTCTCACTGTCTCCATTATTTTAGTAGCGTCATCTATGGAAATCTTAAACAACGCTCGTTTTTTTTCAAGCTGTCAGAAAGTCTAATTTCTCCATTTTCTATTAAATGTTTTTTTTTTGTTTAGTTCGGAACCAGTCTTTTCAGATGTTTTTTTCGTATTTTTCTAGTCGTCAAATATATAACATTATTTTATTTTAGCGTTATCCCATAAAAATTGCACAGCAAAACAATTTTTACGACGTAGAAAGAGAGAACTTTTTGCTGTTTCATAAAAAATAAATATCTAAGAACAACACGAATTTTCCTGTCTTCCTAGTCCGGCTGGACAACCCAACCGTAGCACGGTGGACGAGGGGAGATTTTATTTTTCACCTTCAGTAAGGGCGCCTACATGTAAACTTACTATCCTTTAACTATACTGCTTTTCTAGTCTATACTAAAACACGAGTATTATAAAGAGGAAATATTTTTTTGTTTGCATTGAATAGGCTCTCGAAACTACTGAACCGATTTTAATGAAACTTGGTGACATAGGCTATCTTATATTGCAGGAAAAAAAACTGTTAACGCGGGTGGAGCCGCAGCGGAAAGCTAGTATACAATAAAGTAGGACTATTCTATGTTAAAATTATCACGTTATAAATAAAACACACATAAATGATTTTACTCTTTTAAATATATATTTCTATGATAGAAATTTGTTACGTATATTACATAAATAGAGGATTTCCATGCAGCGTTTCATTCAAAACAAAATACAACCAGAGAATAAAATGTTAATGTTAGCCGGGCCTGCTAAGCCAATCTAACAACATGTTTTCAAAACAAGTTTGCAAAATAAAGGAGGCTAGCTTGATGTTTCACGTGAGGCAGATGAGACAGACATAGTTTTGTCTAGCGTATAATTATATCCTATTGGAGGAAATTACAACATGGCGGGTTAGCCGCGCTTTCAAAACAATATATCCTGTTTCATATAAATCCGGACAAAGGTTCATTGACCTCTATGTCTGGCAAGGTCACAAGCTCACCCCGCCTTCTACTACGGTATGCCAAATTACGTATTTTGTGATAATCACTACATAGTATAAATAAAACAAAGTCGCTTTCTCTGTCCCTATGTCCCTATGTATGCTTAAATCTTTAAAACTACGCAACGACTTTTGATGCGGTTTTTTTTAATAGATAGAGTGATTCAAGAGGAATGTTTATATGTATAATACATGCATAATATAGGATAAGGATAACCCACAAAAACCATTTTCCCGTGCGGAGCCGGGGCGGGTCGCTAGTATCCTAGTTTTATCGTATCGTTTGAAAAAAATTGCGCATTGTATGCAGGCGTCAATGACCTTTTGTCCGGATTAATATGAAACAAACCATAGTTCTATATTGATTTGTTTTCTCGATGGCAGCGGCGGCGCGTACTACTGTGGTTTTTACATACAACTATGCGTTCGCCGCCGCGCTGCCTGCAACCGTCGAGAATACGGAATAGGTTTACAAACAAGGTATTGTTGTTTGTGAACACGAAATTTCGGCGTAGCAGACCCATTTACAGTGCTGATATGAAGTGATATCTAACAGACAGCGAGCAATACAAAATGGCTGACCTGTAAATACAACGTATTATTTTTGTAAAATAACCTTAGAGCAACGCGGCGTTGCTCTAAGAAAATAACGCAAAAGCGTCAAAGCTAGCGACACCTGGCGACAGGTAGTGGTACTATCATGACGCAAAGTAGACGCCGTTTGATTTAGCGCCACCTGTTAGATACCAATGTACTATATTTGCTTTCAACAATTTCGAAATATCTTTGGTTAGGATCCGTTTGCGTATAAATAATAAAAATGTTCAACAATTCTATAAAATTATCATATAAAAAACAATCGAAGCAGACTATACAATGGCCGCGATAACTAAATTAAATAATAATGGATCACGTGTCTGTCCTTCTCGTTTTTCAAAGCAAAGAACTGAAAGGGATGCACGATTAAGGCTCGATATAAATACACTTCTCATCAAAAAAATCGAAACACCTTGCAAACAAACTTAGTACGGAAGTGTTTCGATTTTTTTGATGAGAAGTATATTTTAAGTTAGGTATTAATTTCTGTTTTTACAGGAGACACAGAAAACTACATACTGAAAAAAAAGTATGATAGGTAAATAATAATTCTGTAGTTTTTTAGTTACTATATGATTATCTTTAGAGCTTTAAAACAAATGCGTAAATTTTATAGTGCACATACTGGTTTTTTTTTTTTTTTAAAAGGATTTTGACAAGATTAGTCCTTTACGAGGTTTTCTCAGCCGGGTGACGATATGTGAAATCAACAACTGCGATCCCCAATTCCTATCTCTGTCATACACTTTAAAAACGAAAAGGACTGATAGTTTAAGTGATTTATGACGCTAATGCACTATCTGAATAAATACTAAATTAATTTGAAAGTTTCGTGTCTTTGTTAAATCTTTGGACGAAACTATACAGATTTTGATGATATTTAATACATGGACAGATCAAAATCTCGATTAACATAGTAAAGATTTGTTCCCACGGAAAAGTTGGAAAACAAAGCGATTTTGCGGGTAGCTAGTATATTCACATTTCAATGAGATTTTGCAGGAAAGATGATATTTGTAGTGATACTGTTGAACAGTATAGTAAGACATAACCATGTTGAACACGCTATGAGCGACTGTTCAAAAAATCTCCTGTGTATATTCTGTGGTAAGACTCAAAGTGTAGAAAAAGAATTGGATTTTACTAGCAACACTGCCAACTTTTACCAAAAATAGGAGTTCCTGGCAACACTACAAATATCAGCCAATCACGCACGCTTCCAATGGTAACAAAACCAATCACCACCGTAGGGTCATGTAGTGTGGCCATTGGTGATAATAATTTTAATATATTTATACTTTTTTATACTGTACTGTGCGAAAATTTACAATCTAAATGAGCGTGTCCTCGGGCGTTGCTCTCTATAAACATATAGTGAGCAATACGCAAGGCGTTAGTTCCAACCAAAGAGTATCTAACATTATCGAAACGTAATACATGAAAATCTTAATCAAATTCTGTGAACTAAAGCCCGACCAAAGAAATAAAAATCCTGCTCTGGGGGCGCCACGTGTACATTTTTTGTAGGTGGCAACAATTTCCATTATAAAATTAGTTCCATTGAAATTCCGCAATATGGAGAGGTTTTTTATTTGATTGCTCCGAAGGGCATGCAGCTTTCTATTGGTGACTTTCTAATGGTCGAAACTAACGGAAAACAAAAACATATCAGTATCAAATCAGTAATGAGTCGATAGGTTCTGGTCGCCTTATATTATACGCCTCTGTCTAATCTACACAAAAAAAATGTCTTTCTTACTCTATGGTTCTGCCGCAGGACACGTTCATTTAGATCCTTATCGGTCTGTACATAGGGATAATTTTGCAGTATTATACCTAACAATATAACAAATGACTTTAAAATTAAAACACACTGATTTGGACAGAATTTCGTGTGAATTTCAGGTTTTACAGTAAAAATGCAAATAAATGATCTTAATAAATTAATCGTAAACATAATATTGAATTAATTTTAATTTAATCAAAAATTTTTAAAGCTCTTCAAGAACAAAAGAGCGATGTTAACCGGATTTTTACTTCCGGTACAAGTCAAGTTCTAAAATTTAACCGGATAAACCGGAAAACGGATTTCCGGTTATTTTGAATGAAATTATACAGGTGACTAGAATAAGAACTAACTGGCATGAAAAATAATAAAATATTTAAAATTAATCCATCAAGATCAATAATAATTGATAACATACAAAACGACATTCCAAACCTATCTAAAAATAACAATACATCATGGTAGGTACTTGAATTTGTAGCAAATCGTCACATTCACAAATTGGCACTATTATAAAAATGGCGATCTACAATGAAATAATTTCTAACTGTCAGTTACAAACAAATTTTATTTAACAATCAAAAGAGGAAATGAAAGGAAATAAAGATGCTATAATGTGGTGTTTCTGGTTCTGCCAGTTCCGTTAAAACTATCGCCTCTATGGTGGAGTGGTCAAAAGGTTGTCTGATGTTACGGAGGTTCCGGCATTTAGTCGCAGAATACCAGATTCTCAGAATACCAGATTATCATAAAACCAGAATCGCAATATACCGGAAGTATAGTCAAGCAAATACAATTTTTTTCACTAAAACTGACCGACTTTATGAAAGAAAAAATATTTATTTCATTTCTTAACAATAACAAGGACTGGGGACTTGTCGAACAAATAACACTTTTTTAAACTTTCCCCAGTTAGGTTAAGGCACTGATTACCCGAAAAGATGATTCCGTGCTTCGGAAGGCACGTAAAGCCGTTGGTCCCGGCTGCTATCTACAGATGTAGTCGTTATAGGAGCCATGTCTTGTGCCTAAGGCGGTTCTATAATTCCGACACCAGGGTTTGTGAGGTAGGGTAACCTCGAAACCCATACGATAAGCAAGCATTTTTGAATTTATACTAATTAATTATTCTAGTAAAAGACGAGAGCCAGTTGTTCTTTTTTACGTCAAGTGTTTTTAAGAACCGATAATGAACAAATAACTTTGTGTTTACTAAACCCCTTCCTTGGTTACTAAACAAAGCAACGATCTTACCACAAAAAAAATTAAGCACATGTTGAACGCGTGTTTTGTATTAACCCGACAAATATCTTTCAACTAGAGGGCGAGGTGGGAGAATGCCGATTTGCGAATGAGACGATATGCTAGAAATCCATGACAACATCGAGCCCGTAAATAATCAATACGCTAAAATTCAATAAATTTATGTATAAGTTTAATTTAATCAGATAAAATGTGAGTATAGTTAACTTTCTATAGAATAGTGTTACTAAATCAGGATTTATTTTAATAATAATAATAATAAAACTCAATAAATACCATTTCAGCGCATTTCTTATTATTTTTATTTTAATAATAAAATAGAATTAAAAGTAGAATGGCCACATTTTCTTGAAATACAGACGAAGATTAAAATTAATTAAACAAAACAAGATAGTTGCGAATCTCACGTAACAAAAACAACGTAGTGAATTTTTACTCATAGTTTTTAAACAGTTTTTCAAACTGATGATTATTTCACTTTGATAATGTTAGATTAACTATAAATTGTAACAGTAAAATTTGTATTATAGAGTAATACAAGTCAACTGTTATTCTGTCTGTTTTATTTTTGTCTGTCTGTTTGTTATCGCATCACACGAATACTGTTGAACCAAATTGGATGAGAATAGGCTACTTTTTACCGTGGGAAAATACCTTATTAAAACGGGAAAAATTGAGGGGCGTGCGCTTTTCTAGTAAACAAAAAAATTTGATATTTTACTCTATTGCATGTGTTTTGAATGTACTTACGTAAGTTTTAACTAACAGTATAGTATTATGTATTTATTATTATTAATACATACGCCATGAAACATCTTTATTGTTTATTTTTCTTCAATATTCTTAAAGAAATATTTTGATATTGTTTCGCAAACAATTAGTGGGTCTTAAGTTGTCAAAAATATTTCGACGTAAGGCCAAATTTTTCTCTGTTTCCTCTATACCAGCCCCCGTAACATGCAGTGCTATGACAAAAGTTTGTCGCACATTTAACTGTCAAAAAGTTGCGAGAATTTTTTTTTTTTTTTATTGACCTATGCTTGAGTCGAAAAGGTACGACGGATCAAGCTTCACCGGACTTGCGGGGGAGCGGAAGACTCTACCCCAAAAAAAGTCATATACCAACGCGTCTAGGGGCGGCTCGAGGGAGCCTCGGACCACGGCCTAGCGCGTTGATATTGAAAAACATCGTGAAGGAGACGACGCCTGAGGGGCTCCGTCTCTGATTATAAATTCTGATTTTGGTAGCGAGAAACCCGCCATATTGAAATACCCTCCAACAGGATAAGATAATACGCACGACAAAATTATGTCTGTCACGATGGACGGGCATGTTAGAGGGGCAGAATTCCAAAATACCAGATTCGCAAAATGCCAGAATGCCCAGAATACCATGTTCGCTTCAAAAACGTATTCAAATTTACGCAAAAATATTAAAATAGCTCTGTACTTTTGATCAGATAATAAACAATTTCTTTACTGGCGTATGTTTAATAATTTCCTGTGGCTGTTTAAGAATTGTTCAGTTCAATACAAGTACGATTTTGTGATTGTATTAAATTGTGGTGTAAATAATTATTTTACTCGATAATGCAACTTTTGGTAACAAATTCAACATTTTCGGTCTCATGTAATATAGTACGGTGAGATTCACAATAAAAATCGACCTTATTTTTTTGCTTAAAACAAATAATACATAATTTTTAATAAAATAACCAACAAATTTTAATACATTTAACAATTTTTATAATTATCACTATTATATATTTTATTTCGACTTTTGAATATTGACAAGTTCTTTTATTTTTTGTATATTAATTTAATTGTCACCTAACACTTGTAGATATAAATAAATAAATACTTAGCAAATGAATTTATCGAGGATTTTTATACTTCTGCAACTTTCTCGTAATATTTTAATTCAAATTAAATTAAATACTATTAATTCATTTCTTTTCTTCCAAGTGATTTAATATTCTTTATTTATTACTACATAAACAATAAACAAACACAATTTCAAATAGTGTCAATATTAAAAAGAAAAAATGTACATTATTAATAATTTCATATTGCATTGTTTATTTTAATAAATACATTGGTATTTTGAAAATAATTTTCGACATACATTTATTCAACACAAAGTTGGTGATAAAATCATATACCTACCTAGTTCTGATTCTTTTTTGTACGACATCTCTTCATCTGATTTTATTAACACAATAACAAATATATTAATAATTATTGTTTAAATTATTATTTATTATTTAATTACTAAATAAATAAGCTTCATACTCTTATGTACAGGGTGAGGCGTCTTCTTAATGTGTTTTTGTAAAATGTATTCGTTCAGCGCGCCCATTTCGCTTATTATCCTTTTTACAGAACGTCTTTTTCTCAAAATGTCACCGTCCCCGAACTAATTAATCCAATATGATCAATTATTGCGATTGTAGGTACTTGATGAAATACACAATAGGTATTGAATTAAAGCATTTGAACTTATAATGTGCTAAGGAGTTCTATTCAAGAAAAATTACTGTTCTGTCATAATAACAGAAAAAACCAAACGCATTTTTACTTCAAAAAAATTCGTTCGTTTTCGTTGATTTTATTTAATATCGCAAAAAAAGCTGCAATTCTTTACCGGTCAATTTAAAAGTGACAATTCGGGAATGAGACATTCTACCGCCATGTGCCATTATGCGAAATGGTCATTTTGTCACTGAACAGCATTGAGAAAACGCCTCATATATTTAGACTATTAGTGATCTCAGAGGGTAGGTATTAATTAATCTATGCTTGCTCACTCTTAATTTAAATTGCTTAGCCTAAACTTAGTTAAGTTCAATGGTGGAGGCAAAATGGCGTTCGAACCTAGAACAGAGAAAATATATATTTAATGTCTGATATTCGTGATAACATGGACCATTATACTCGACAGGTCTGTCAATTCTCCTACTAAAATGCGTGTTCCTGTGATTAGTACTAAAAAAAATAGATGTCACTATCATTCACAAATTAGCTATCATAGTAAAGCCTGACCAAAGAAATATGACACCTGCTCTGGGGGCGCCACGTGTATATTTTTACGACTATGGCAACAATTTCCCTTATAAAATTAGTTCCATTTAAATTCCGCAATATGGCGAGGTTTCTTATTTCTTTGGTCGGGCTTTCGTTAACAGCTCATATATGTCCCCACCGAGGGGCTCGAGCCTACCCTGATACCAGGGTGAATAGGCCTTAGTCGACCACGCAGGCCCAGTGCGGGTTGGTCAACTTCACACACAACCTTTGAATTTCTTCGCAGGTGTGTGCAGGTTACCTCACGATGTTTTCCTTCACCGTAAGAGCGTCGAATAAACGTACATATGAATTCGAAAATCGAAAACACATTGGTACGTGCCGTGGCTAGGCCCGTTGACTTCGGAATGGAAGTCAACGGGCCTAGCCACTAGGCCACCGACGCTCTCGTCCTCCTCCGTAACGACAACAAACCAATTACACTTTTCCGAAGTAGCACCATTCTGTAATCGCACTTTTCGGTAATAGTTTGCTCCATTCTGAATACTAAGCTCATATAAATTATTAAACATTTATAATAATGAACGTTTATTCACATTTCTGTATTTTTATTATCACTATGGACCAATATACTCGAGAAGACTGTCAAAGCCCTAGAAAAAAAACGTGCTTCGGATACGCTCAAATCCCATATTAAAACTAGATGGCGCCTAGCTCCTCGCCTGAGATTATATTAAAAATACACTAGTAAAATGGCTATAATTGTTGTTCTTTTTACATAACTAGGAACTGAAAGTTATTTATTTATTTTTTGTCAGGTCGAGAGACACCATATAATTTTTAATTTCAGATAATTTAAAGCCCGACCAACTTTGGCTAGGCCCGTTGACTGAAAGCGTCGGTGGCTTAGTGGTTAGGCCCGTTGTCTTCCATTCGGAAGTTCGCGGGTTCAAGCCTCGGCACGTACCAATGTGTTTTCGATTTTCGAATTCATATGTACGTTTATTCGACGCTCTTACGGTGAAGGAAAACATCGTGAGGTAACCTGCACACACCTGCGAAGAAATTCAAAGGTTGTGTGTGAAGTTGACCAACCCGCACTGGGCCAGCGTGGTCGACTAAGGCCTATTCACCCTGGTATCAGGGTAGGCTCGAGCCCCTCGGTGGGGACATATATGAGCTGTTAACGTTACGGAGGTTACAGGTTCGAATTCCGGTGGGGATTCGTCGAACAAATATCACTTTGTGAGACTTTCCCTAGTTTGGTTGGGACATTGCAGGCTGAGTCGCATGAAGTGCGATTTCGGAATGGTGCTATTTCAAAAAAGCGTAATTACTTTGGAAAAGTGTAATGAGGAAGTGACTTAAAAAATTTAATTAGTCCGTCAGTTAGATTACAAAAAAATAATGTACACGTTTTTTTTTGTCTGGCAAACGAAAAATGCCGACGATACAGCACTTTGAAATTTCCAGTGACGACACGCTGCCGTACTATTTCTATGGAAAAAGTGACGTCATAGCACTCTTCTACATTTTGAGGCGATATATCTTCGTCAAATTTTTAAAATACGTGATAATTTTTTTTGATAATCTAACTGACGGACTAATTAGATTGTGTGCTCGTGTGTGTTGCGATGGTGGTTGTGTGCTCGTGTGTTGCAATGGTGGTTGTGTGCTCGTGTGTTGCAATGGTGGTTGTGTGCGAGTGTGTTGCAATGGTGGTTGTGTGCGAGTGTGTTGCAATGGTGGTTGTGTGCGAGTGTGTTGCAATGGTGGTTGTGTGCTCGTGTGTTGCAATGGTGGTTGTGTGCGAGTGTGTTGCAATGGTGGTTGTGTGCGAGTGTGTTGCAATGGTGGTTATGTGCGAGTGTGTTGCAATGGTGGTTGTGTGCTCGTGTGTTGCAATGGTGGTTGTGTGCGAGTGTGTTGCAATGGTGGTTGTGTGCTCGTGTGTTGCAATGGTGGTTGTGTGCGAGTGTGTTGCAATGGTGGTTGTGTGCTCGTGTGTTGCAATACCAATGGTGGTTGTGTGCGAGTGTGTTGCAATGGTGGTTGTGTGCGAGTGTGTTGCAATGGTGGTTGTGTGCTCGTGTGTTGCAATGGTGGTTGTGTGCGAGTGTGTTGCAATGGTGGTTGTATGGTGGTGTGTTCGCGCTCACCGCTGGTCGGGGCGCGCAGGGCTACGTGTTGTTGCGCGCCAGCTCGTAGAACAGCACATAGGCCTCCGACGACACCACGTTGCGGGGGCTGATCGGGACCACCCTGCGACCACACACCAATTATAAGACACTAGCGACCCGCCCCGGCTCCGCACGGGAAAATGGTTATTGTGGGTTATCCTTAAGTATATTATGTATGTATTATACATATAAACATTCCTCTTGAATCCCTCTTTCTACTAAAAAAAATCGCATCAAAATCCGTTGCGTAGTTTTAAAGATTTAAGCATACAAAGGGACATAGATGGGGACATAGGGACAGAGAAAGCGACTTTGTTTTATAATAGGTCATTATACAGGGTTATTTTTTAATCAGTGCACATATTTTAGGTAGGCATACATTAAAGAAAATAAAAAATCCCGTATATTTTTATATTTATCACGTTTCATACAAAAGAAAAATCGAAATATCGCCATTTTATGCATAAAATTGGTATCAAATTTTGTATGGGAAGAAATTTAATCGTACAACTAGTATAAATTCGTATAAACACTCATTGGCATAATTAATTGGACACGTATCCTGGCGTTTTTTGAAATTCGTTCCCTAAACGGGTTAAAAATAGTTCCAATTTGAAAAAAATATATATATATATTTCGTCTCATGAGATCTAGTAACAATACTGTGTACACAAAATATGTGCACTGATTAAAAAGTAACCCTATATTGCCACCTTAATTTTAACCTTATTTCCTCAACATAAAGTCGAAAACGAATGAATTTTATAAACTTGTTTTGCCTTATAAAGGGAATAATCAATGTGGGGTATTTCACGGTAGACGGAACACGAAGACAGAAGACGAAAGGGACGCAGTTATGCGCAAGAGTGAGCGCGGTGTATTTGTATCTCTTTCTAAAGCATAACTGCGTCCTTTTAGTCTTTTGTCTTCAATGAAATAGGTACATAGTGATAGTACTCATGAAACTAAACAACTTTCCCTAAGGAACATAGGTTAAAATTTTCCGTAGGAATGGGATATTTTCCCGTGGTTAAAAGTATCTAACATGTTAAACGGATATATAAGGTACCACCATGCAAAATTTGATTGAAATCGGTCCAGCTGTTTCGGAGTAAACCCGTACAAACAGACAGAGAAAAAAATAAAATAACTGGATTTGTTCTATTTTCACTACTTACATTAGGGTAAACCAAGATATTACTGGCCAATATCAGGAACTGGCCACTTTGTAGTTTAATGCTCCGAAATAAGATTATAACGTTATTCATATTTTTTCTATGATAAGATTGTAAGGATAGTGGCCAGTAATACCCTGACTCGGTTTTCAGCTTTTTTTTTCTATGTATAGACATTTGACCTCTACCGTTTTGTTATATTAAGATAGCTCAATGTATTGACTAACCTGGAGTCGTTATATTCGTGCCACTCGCCGGTGTAGGGATGCTTGCAATAGGCTGTGTAGTGACCCGAATACGTCGTGCCTGCAAACAAACATTCATATCAATTATTCGTCATACATTGGTGCTATTTTCTGTCAAAAGTATGGATGGATAAAATCCAAAATTCCCGGGAATCTATGCAATACCCCAATTAGAATTAGATTAATTCAACAGAATGGATGCTAACAAGGATCTCAATGAGGGATTTTCAATCAGCTGACGCGTCCCCCCACTCACCCGAATGGTTGCTGACGCTAGTGACGCTTCACTCCAATCAGTTTACTCGTCACCCCAATCAGATGACGTTTCCCCTAATTCACTGGGCATTGTAAACTCAATAAGCACATGAACAGGATGGGCTTATCAGAAAACCCTTACTGTAGATTCTGTGCGGACGAAGAGGAAACCCCACTTCACATTCTCTGTGAGTGCGATGCTCTCGTCAATAAGAGGAGTCGAATGCTGGGAGCGCACAAGCTTGCCCCCGATGAAGCCCGAAGCCTAAATCCTACCAAAACCGTCGGCGTCTTCAAAGCGGTCGGTTTGGAAGAGGCTACGTAGCCTATGAGGGCCGACTACAATAGATCCACTATGGGTCGCAGTGGTCTTGGGTATTTGGTTTCCTTCCCTCTCCATCCAAATCATAATCATAATCAACTCACCCGAATGGTTGCTGACGCTAGTGACGCGTCACCCCAATCAGCTGACGTTTCCCCTAACTCACCCGAATGGTTGCTGACGCTAAGTGACGCTTCAACCCGATTAGCTGACGCGTCACCTTTAATCAGTATCACCATGATTTGCTGACGTTTCCCCCCACTTACCCGAATGGTTGCTGACGCTAGTGACGCGTCACCCCAATCAGCTAACGTTTCCCCGCCATTCACCCGAATGGTTGCTGACGCGTCACCCTACTCACCCGAATGGTTGCTGACGCGTCACCCCACTCACCCTTATGGTTGCTGACGCGTCACCCCACTCACCCGAATGGTTGCTGACGGCGTACAGGTTGTACAGCGGGTGTTGGTTGCGGCTGGCGGCGAAGGGAGACATGTCGAGCCCGGTCAGAGGGAACTCCACAAGCACGTTCAGCTTGCCGCGGAAACGCTCCGTGGGGGAGAACCTGCAAATATCACACCAATATTATAAAGGCAAATGGTGGTTGATCTTAAAGTACCGCTAGATCATTAAATTCTTACACTGTGCCTCGGTGGAAATTTTTGGTCATATCCATTAATATTCGTCAGTGAATGCGTTCAAAGTTTAGTTAGTGGTTGTATCCTAATGGCCTGTGTTCTAATTACGTTTAGGGATCACTATAGCTACTGAAATGAAACTGTAGACTGTATATAAATCGCTGGTTATAATGGACAAAAAATATCAATCGTTACTAAGTGATGATGATGAAAGAATGTAATTGAATGCGGGTTGTCTAAAAAGTTGTTGAAATGTGTTTACGAAGACAGTTAAATGTATAGAGTTTACAAAGCAATTATATTGTTATTTTAAATTATATGAATAAGTAAATGAAAAACTAAATATAAATAAAACCAGCATGATTGCTGGATCATGTTCTTAACAGTGCCGTGGTACTGTCCACCGAACATTTAAAAGAGGTTAGAATGGCGATAATGCGCCGTTCGTATGAAATCCGGTGTCGCCGATTCCACCCCACCTTTCACCTCCACTACATCTGTACTTCAATAAAGATGAAGTTTACGCACATATTTGCAATTTCAAATCTAGCCAATCATAGCGCCGCTCAATCACGCGATTTCAAATGGAACGAATCATACGCATGCACGCATACCGATGTACATTGTTATAGCTATGTGTGAGTTAGACAGCGCGATCGCGTCTTTGCGTGGAGTATGAGCGTTTGCTCATAGTCTTGGCGCGCCGGCCCCGCCCACAGCGCCGCCCGACACCTCTTTTAAATGTTTGTTTGTTTAATGTCTCACCTCTTGAGATGCAGCACGAGCACCTGCGGGAACTTCTGCACGGTGAACCACTTGAGGCACGCGCGACGCACGCCGCACGCAGAACACGTCTGCACAACACACAAACACATACAAAACACGTGTTAAACCAACACAAAACATTGGGCCCGATTCTTCATATTACGCTCTAAAGGACATGGACATGTAAAAATTTGTATGGAAGGTGGTTTTAAATTATTTCAAAAAATGAACGGGTATTCTACGCATATAGGATAAAAGGGTATATTATTACGATTATCAGGATCACTTGAAAAAAAATAATGGATCCTCCGGTTTTGTTTATAAATTGATTCGAATATTGTATGGTAGAAAAATAAACGAAAAATCTGGCAATACAATTATGCCTCTGGCAGGTCCTTTCAAACCAATTTTTTCCTTGCGTGGTTGCTTTGAATGCTTTTATGCCTAACATAACAATAATCTGTTGTCTCTTTCTAACTTTTTATTAGGATTTGATCGATTAAAAAATTACTTGATATGACATTAACTTGAATACCTGTCAGTTGAATATCTGTCAGCCATCACGTTGACATTCTTTTTTTTATTAGTTTACTTTTTCTAAAAATGAAACAAAAGAGCCTCAAGTTATTCATTAATTATCTTAATTATTTACTGCAAAAAAAGGACTAAAATTAAAAATAATGTTGGTTAAAACAATCTTCGCTGGAAGATTTTAATACAAAAAAGATTACATTAGAATAATAGCTCGTGGAAATTCAATGATCGTTCGTTTCATTGTAACTTTTTATTTTCAATAAGTTTGCAATTTTTACGAAAACGGAGGATCGATAAAATAATTTGATTAGTTATCCTGAAACCCACTTACATAAGCTTTCTAAGTGGTATACTACTTATCCGTTCAATTTTTGGCCGAATAAAAAACCACTTTTATAAGTCTCCTTTAAAAATCATATGTCCCTTTCACGTTCTTAAGAACGAAAGGGATAGGTGATTGCCAACTTAAATTTAGAGACGTCAAACATCGATTTTACGCGTAGTTCGAACTAATTTAGCAGGCATTTAAAAACATCCCGACTAAATTAAGCTGAATTTGACATCTGCGCTGCTTATTTTAAATATCGTTCATTCAAAATTAAATTCATTCATCTCCCTTCCTTTTCGATTACCATATAAATGTACGTTAAGAGGATTCTGGCCCTGACATTTACGTTAAGTTCGACCAAAATAATAAAAAACCTCGCCATATCGTGGAATTTTAATGAACTAATTTTATAATGGAAATTTTTGCCATAAACAAAGAAACACTACGCCCCCAGAGCAGATATTTTTCTTTTTTGGTTAGACTTTATATAATCAGTGCCCATATTTTACGTACGTTAACAGGATTGTGAACCTGTCAGTCCTCTTAAATATGCGCGGTACATCCGAAGCACGCTGTTATGTGTATATCGTACGTACATTTAGTGTACGTTTACAGCACCGTGAATCCCCTTAACGTACACCAGACATGCGCGGTGTGTCCGTCAGTCCCCGTTATGTACACACACATATCGTACCGGTTTCTCGTCTCCGTCGAGCTCCTCCTCGCGCGTGAAGTGTTGCAGACACTGCTGCAGCTTGAGGCTGCCTGTGCGCGCCGGGATCGGCAAACTGCACACACACAAACACATCAATAAATAAATAGATAGATAAAAATCATTTATTTAAAGCTTGACCAAATAAATAGGAAGCCTGCTGTGGGGGCGCCACATGTATATTCTTACAACTATGGCAACAATTAGGCTTGGGCCGCACTACGAATTTTTCCCGCTAAACAGCCGCGGATTTTAACCGCCTGATTTTGTGAGTAAAGGAAACTAATGAAAGCGGCCGCACCGACGGTTTTTTTCCGCGACTGATTATAAAACCGCGTTTTGTTACAGAATGGCTAGCGGGAAATAGCCGCGCCAAAATTTGTAATCCATAGAACTTATATTGGCGCGCACACACTAAAATAAATGATTTTTCTTTCTTTCTTTCAAGCCTTACCCTGATAAAATTAGTTCCATTGAAATTCCGCAATATGGCGAGGCTTCTTACTTCTTTGGTCGTGCTTTACAATAGGGAATATGCATGGAAAATAAACAATATCTCAACTCATATTCCAAAAATATACCAAATTATAATAACAATAGTTAAAACATTAACAAATTCAACTGAATTACTGACAAAGAGTATCTAACATTATAAAGACGTAATACATCAGTGAATTCGTACTGATATATTTTGTTTTCCGTCAGTTTGGACCAATAGAAAGTCACCAATAGAAAGCTGCATGCCCTTCGGCGCAACCACAACCCGAGACAACCCCCCGCACCTTAGCTAGTAGTAATTCCTTCGAATCTCTTTTATCGAAACCAGTATCTAGTGAATAAATACTTTTACAATGCATGTGCTCGAAAAGGAGCGTTTTCTAGGCAGCCAAACAGTGCGGAAAGTAGCACTTTTCCGCACTAGTGCTTTTTACTTTTCAGTTTTTTTTTTTTTTTGCTCAGCCTGTCATTCAGCCAGTCAACCTAACATTTCAGTATTTGAGATATTTTTATTATACCAATTGTTACTAATATAAAGGGAACAATAAAAATAACAATTCAATAAACGCGTTTATAATTAGTATAGTTATTTTAGAAATTGATTTTTATTGATAAATTACGTTCAAATATTAATTAAAAATTTGCGTGGCTGAATAAATTTTACTCATTGCCTTATTGCGATTCGACAGCTTTGCACATGCGCAGTAGATGTTTTTTTCAACGCGAATGTGTTTTGTTTATGAAGCCCGTCATTTTATACGCCTTTTTAATATAACTGTTTTTTTTTCTTGCACAATGCATTGTAAAATCTTGTATGATACACGTGCGAAAAATGATTTCCGACTCGTGTCGGCTTATACACTCGCTCGCTTTGCTCGCTCGTGAATAAAATGACACTCATCGGAAATCACATACTTTCCGCACTAGTATCATAAATAACTATTTTTTCATTAGTAACTGGTATCGTACAAAGAGTATATTTTCTTCTATCGTAACTAGTTACGAACCTCCGGTTTTGTACGCAGCCGGAGGGAATTTGTTTGTTTAAGATTTGCATGTATTACGTTTAACTGTTTTAATTTAGATTTTTCTGACAGAAACAAAATTATTTGAAGTGACCTGAGGTCCCAGAAGGGGTCTATGGTGACGCTGTCGTGGTTGCAGTGCGTGCTGACTTGAGCTGCCCCACGAAGATGTCGCTGTCGCGGCTGTAGTGTATACCTGAGGTCCCAGAAGGGGTCTATGGTGACGCTGTCGTGGTTGCAGTGCGTGCTGACTTGAGCTGCCCCACGAAGATGTCGCTGTCGCGGCTGTAGTGTATACCTGAGGTCCCAGAAGGGGTCTATGGTGACGCTGTCGTGGTTGCAGTGCGTGCTGACTTGAGCTGCCCCACGAAGATGTCGCTGTCGCGGCTGTAGTGTATACCTGAGGTCCCAGAAGGGGTCGAAGGTGACGCTGTCGTGGTTGCAGTGCGTGCTGACTTGAGCTGCCCCACGAAGATGTCGCTGTCGCGGCTGTAGTGTATACCTGAGGTCCCAGAAGGGGTCGAAGGTGACGCTGTCGTGGTTGCAGTGCGTGCAGCGCAGCGTGGACTTGAGCTGCCCCACGAAGATGTCGCTCACGCGGCTGTCTTCCATGCGCAGGTAGCGCGACCACGCCTCCGCAGCCTTCGCCTGGTCGCTACACCACACAAAACAATCATTGTTATTAACGGTGAAACTGTGTTTCGGGATCCTGCGATACAAGCTGTGCTTAGTGCAGGATCCGCTGTATAATGTTCTATGCGCTGCAAATCTGAGTAAATTTTTGTATCAACTTTGTAACCATTTTTGTAAAAAGTTGGCAATAAATTCATCTTTATCCTTATCCTATCCTTAACTATTAGCTCTCCGTTTTTCCCGTGTAAATAAGGCATTTTCCCGTGGTAAAAAGTCCAAGGCAAGTCCGGTGAAGCCACAAGTATAGGTCAATTAAAAAGATAATGTAAGCCTACTGATGTGCCGGAATTTCCCGGGAAATTTCCATTCTCAGGAATATCCCCAACGAAATTAGCTGTAAAAGCTGGCTAGACGTGGTAGGCCGGGTTAGTGTTTTCCGGTTAGGTACCTAACGACCCGACCGACCCTACAGATCTCACTGACTCGTCCTAGTTGGCCTCGAACGGAAAGCATTTTTTTTCTAGACCGTACTGTCCCACTGCAGGGCAAATGCCTCTCTCATCTCCTTACACTTATTTCTATCCCTCCCTATGCCAGGGATCGAAACCGGTTTTGAAATCCCTGTTAACATCGTTCGAGAAACAGATAGAATTCCGTTCCCCAATTAACCGGCAATAGATGGAACTTAACGAAACAAACCAAAAATATTTTGGTTACCCGGTTTTTTGATAAAGAACGGAATGAAACCGGTTTCAATTGGTTTTGTAATTATTAAAGTAATTGTTTTTGCGGCAGGCGAAGGCCAGGGCTGCCGGTTGCTTTGCATATTATGTTCCCCCAGGACTAAACCTACCCTTAGTGATCTTAGTTAGAGCTATAGTCGGATAGGGTTTGAACTAGCGTGATTTAACAAGTGTATGAAAAACCGGTTCCGATCCCTGCCTATGCTATCTCACTCCCCAGAAACGCATCCAGCTCGTCTCGCCACCTCTTGCGGGGCCGACCACGACACCTTTTAGCATTTTGAGGCAACCAATTGTTTGTTCTTTTGGCCCAGAGTTCATTCGGCATACGGGTGACGTGGCCTGCCCAGTCCCACTTTAAGTGGGCGGCCTTCTGAGCCACATCAATTATTTGTGTCTTGGAGCGCAGCGTTGTATTTCTAACTCGGTCAATCAGTCTTACACTTGTAAGTAAGCATTCAGCAGTGTGGGAATATTCTGTGCAAGCTCAGTAAGTGGCTATTTCCCGTCTCCATGTAGCCTCTGCACAGTTTTTTTTATTAATTGACCTATGCTTGTGTCGAAAAGGTACGACAAATCAAGCTTCACCGGACTTGCGGGGGAGCGGAAGACTCTACCCCAAAAAAAAAACATATACCAACTCGTCTAGGAGCGGCTCAAGGGAGCCTCAGACTACGGCCTAGCGCGTTGATATTGGAAAACATCGTGAAGGAGACGACGCCTGAGGGGCTCCGTCTCTGATTTTCAATTCTGATTTTGGTTCTGGCCGCGCCCCCGCCGGCGGGTACGGGCGTTGTTACCTGAAGGGCTGATAACAGATATGATAGCGCCCACCTGAGATTGTCGTCGATTTCCGTGAGTATCGGCTTCGGTTTGATGGTGACGCGGTTCACATCTTCGTGTAGACCCTCCAGAAGGTACCGGAGGAACTCCTGGAAACCAACACACACCACTTTATAAACAACCGCTTACAACTTTGTGAAATTTTATAAGTTTCTAAGAAATGTAGTGGTATTTTTCTTAAAGTAGACTATATGCCTACATCACCATTAGAAGTGAGATTCACAGTCAGGAAGTGGGATTCACCGTCAGAAGTAGGACACCAGTAATCAGAAGTGGGATGGGCCGGTTATCAGAAGTGGGATTCACTAGTCCTGACAAGTGTGATAGCTAGAGCGTCGTGACGTCACCTGCGCGTCCTGCTGGCTGTAGCCCATGAAGCGGGGCGCGAACCTCTGCACCTGCGACTTGAGGCTAGTCGTGTTGACTACACCGTCCACACCACAGACACCACTAGTGGGATATTTGACGATATCCTAGTCTACCGTTATCGGTATTAAAATTGGGATTCATTGGTGATCAGAAGTGGGATTCACTAGCAATCAGAAGTGGGATTTACTAATAATCAGAAATGGGATTCACTAGTAATCAGAAGTGGGATTCACCATCAGAAGTGGAATTCACTGGATATCAGAAGTGGGACTCACTAGTAATCAGAAGTGGGATTCACCATCAGAAGTGGAATTCACTGGATATCAGAAGTGGGATTCACTAGTAATCAGAAGTGAGATTCACCGGTTATCAGAAGTGGGATTCACCAGTAATCAAAAGTGGGATTCAACAGTAAGTAGGATTCACTAGTGATCAGAAGTGGGATTCCCTAGTAATCAGAAGTGGGATTCCCTAGTGATCAGTAGCTAGAGCGTCGTGCCGTCACCTGCGCGTCCTGCTGGCTGTAGCCCATGAAGCGGGGCGCGAACCTCTGCACCTGCGACTTGAGGCTAGTCGTGTTGACTACACCGTCGCGCTCGCCGCTACGCCACAGCTCCTTGATCACGCTCGCGAACGCTGCAATACAAACACACATTGCCTATAATGATGGTGACGTCATAGATTGATAGACAACAAGCAAGAATGAATGTCGGCGCTGCCACTATGCCCTCCGTGGTGTAGTTGGTAAGCACGTTGGCTGCGTATAGGCCGAAGGACGTGGGTTCAAGTTCCGCCGGAAGGTTTACGTTTTTGGTTGTTTTCTATGAATCTAAAAATATTTAAACAGACATTCCTCAAATTTTCTCTAAATCCGTTGAGTCGTTAAAAAATATTTATTTATTTATTTTATTGGGAACAGCAAACAACTGTATACAGAGGTTTCAGTTAATAATATAACATATAAATGAGTTGACGTTCATATACAGTCCATAACACTATTCACAGGTAGAAATAGATTTTTAAGTAGTTGCGAGGCAAAGCAAGGACGCCCTCTGTCTACACAGCGATTCTACTAATAAAATAGTACGAGTATATTATGAGTAGTAGAAATAGAAAGACATTCCTTGATAATACTTCTATTAGCAAACAAAAACATAAAGAATACATGAAGATGCATTGCATTAGTAAAGGCGCCAATTGCCAATTGTAGATAGTTTATTTTAAAAAATATCCATAGTTTGCGTGGAGGAAAAAATTGTATAAAATTATAATTTTGTAAAATATTTTGATAAGATGCAACGCCTGTGGAGTTTCTTCCGGCGAGTTCTTCTCCACAGAAGACAGCCAAATTGTGAACTCGCCTCGACGTCGAAAAGTGATTTGTAAAATCTTACTTACACTTTTTGAATTTTGAAGAAGTTCACATGAAAATTAATTTCTGCTGAAAAAACTATTGTTTGTTGATAGTTTTACATAATATTATCTGATGCAGAATTTAAATGCGCACGTAAATTCGATTTCAGTTACTCGAAAACTATAATATAAAAGGCGAAAAAATATTTTTATTCTGTTCTGTCTTGTATTTTTTATTTCCGCTTTTAGGTTGAATCGGAACCTCTGCATAAGGGGCCGTCCATTAATCACGTGATCTTTTTTAGCATTTTTTAACCCCCCCCTCCCTCTTGATGATACGTGATGAGGTTTAAGACTACCCCCCACCCCCCACTCAACATCACGTGTATTTTTAGTACCTGCAATGAATCTTAAAATTTTTAGAAGATTATCTTTAAATACAGGTATAAAGTATAACCTTATTTTATTCTGAAATTAAGGACAGTGATAAGAATGCCTAGACAGAAAGGTTGCAGGTTGTTTTTTATTGAAAAAAATTATACACGTGATATCTTACCACACCTACCCTCCCTTGTGATATTTCGTGATTTTTGTCAAACCCCTCCCCCCCCCTTTCAAGCCTCGCGTGATTAATGGACGGCCCTCATGCCAGACAGTTTCTTAAACAGCAGTCTCTCACCTTTCATAAGAGCGCCCTTCATACAAGACAGCGTGGTGTTGATTTCTCCTGCGTATTTGTCTTCGGTGAGGTATTCAAGCAGCGGGCGAGTGTTAGACAGGCATTGCAGCACGCTGTTCATGAAGCAAGTGTTGCCGATGTTGCGCAGCCCGTTCAGACCTGGAACGTCGTCTGACATCGTCCAAGACTCAGTGAGATGTGATAAAAAAATTGGTTGCCTGTAAAGTCGGTATACGGGCGAAAGTTTTACGTGACAACCTGTCTCTCTCGCTCTTAGGCGGGCTAACTGTGCTCGAGTGGAAGGGACGCGTGCCTTTCACTTTTTATGTCTGTCTCTCTCGCTCTTAGGCGGGCTAACCATGCCCGAGTGGAAGGGACGCGTGCCTCTCACTCGCTCTCATTGTGAGCGCATAACGTGAGCGGAGCGTAACGCAGTTTCTTGAAGTGTCACCCGGCAAACCAATTTATAAGACGTTGTCACGTCAAAATGAAGAGTGGGAACTATAAACTAACGCCAGACCAGAAAGATAAAAGACTTAGGGCTCTTTCTTGAAATCATGGTCCAATAAAACAAGGTCTTGCAATTAGACCACGTGACTGGCACGAGCCTACGTCATTTTACGCTGTTCATCCTTTTCTATTACACGCATTCGACAAGGATGAATAGGCAAAATAACGTAGAAATGACGTAGGCTCGTGTCAGTCACGTGGTCTAATTGCAAGACCTTGTTTTCTTGGACCATGCTTGAAATCAATCCTGAATTCAACCCAATGCAATACCAAAGTCAATTTTATACCGCTACTAATAGAAAATGATAGTACTATCCCGTACAGAAAGGACACTCTCCCCCCGCACTAAAATGAGTTCCCCGCCCGATATAGCGCCCCACGCCCCGCACCCCGCAGGCGCCGCGGGACTCTGACAGGGGTGTTTTAAATAGCGTTTCAGTTTTTGACTTGTAATTGATATTTAGTTCTTATTCAAAAAGTAGTAGGTTGTCAAAACGCGTTTGCTGTATGGAGTGTCTGTAATTTACCCGCCAAGAGTTGACAAAATGTCCAAGTTCATTTAGTTCACTCAATATCCGCCCAATATGAAACCAAGGGGGCGCTACTGTGGTACGAAACGCCCGATCTCAATGTCGACGGATCGGAATCGCCGTCAAGAGTAGCCCCTTTGTTCTGGGGGCGCCCCGTGTATATTTTTATGTTTGTGGCAACAATGTCCATAGCAAAATTAGTTCAAGTGAAATTTCGAAATATAGCGAGGTTTTTTATTTTTCTGGTCGGGCTTTACTATACAAAAATAAATGAAATTAACATATAATAAACTAAAATTAAGATACTAGTGAAATTGAAACTAAGATTGTAAATGCATACAAATGTCGTATATGGATAGTATATTTCTTTCGATATCAGAAATGGGATCTAAATGGGACTACAGAAATGAAATAAAAGTGTTCCATCACACAGAGAAACTTGATATCTTGTTATTACAATACAGCGACTTATAAAAAAACTTAATGAAATGGGAAAATAAAAAAAGATATTTGAGAAGAGGGATACACTAAAAATAATTAATTATAAAACAACATCTAATTTACTCTAAACTAATATGTATTATATTATAATTCATAATAAATCATGATGTTTATAAACCAAACAATAAAATGATTTAAAATACGATACTGAAGTAAGAATAAATGCTAGTTCAAATTTCCATGTTATAGTTAAATATAAAACTTACTTATAGTAAAAAACATCTTGGCCGATTACAACTGAAGTTAGGCCTGTATGTAAGCTCTCTGACAGATAACTTTTTTATTGCATTTTAAAGACTATTCAGCCGTTTGATTCTTCAGAAAGATTCATAAAGACTATTCAAGCTTAGAAAAGGACCTGTTTAATTTTATTTTGTACTACCTTTCCGCCCGCGTTAATAGTTTTCCCCGTGGGAATTAAGAATTTTCCCGCGGTAAAAAGAAGCCTATGTTCTTCCCAAGGTCTATTCTATCTTTGTACCAAGTTTCATCAGAATCGGTTCGGTAGTTTCAGTGCCTATTAAATTTTTAGGAAAATTTTAGATAATAGGGATGTTGACTGTATTCAAAATTAGTCCCTTTAATTTTTCTTATATCGTCACCCAACTGAGAAAACCTCGTAAAGGACAGCTCTTGTAAAATTCCTTTTTTTACAAATTGGACAAAAAAACGCGCAGTATTTGCTTGCACTACAAAATTTACGCATTTGTTTTAAAGCTCTTAAGATAATCATATAGTAACTAAAAAACTACAGAATTATTATTTACCTATCATATTTTTTCAGTAGGTAGTTTTTTGTGTCTCCTGTAAAAGATTTTTTGAAAGCAGTTAAGAGATTTCCTCAGCCGGGTGACGATATAGAAGCTCTTTCGACTAGCCAGTCAATATCCTTATTATTAAAATTACTAGCTTTCCGCCGTGGCTCCGCCCGCGTTAGGAGCTTTTCCCGTGGGAATGAGGCATTTTCCCGCGGTAAAAGGTAGCCTATGTTACTCAGGGTGAATGTAGCTTTCTAATGGTGAAAGAATTTTTGAAATCGGTTCAGTAGTTTTTGAGTTTATTCATAACAAACATACACACACACACACACGTTTGATTATTCATTCACTCATTCGTTCGTTGCGGAGACTTACCGCTCGAGTGGCTGGATTTCCGCTCGCATCGCGCCTCGCTCGTGTCGCTCCGCTCGCTGCTACGCCTCAACCCGCTCGGCCCACTTTTGCCGCCCGCCAACTCCTGGGGGCGCCAAAATATCACTTAAACCATCGCCCCCAAGGGCCACTTTAAAGGAGCATACACACAGATTCGGGAAAGCGGCGGCTACGGGGCGATATTCGATTATATCCTTTGCGCGACTAATGTCCAAACATGAAAAAAGACCAAAAAGGTCGAAAATGTCCAATCATATAAATGACCAATACCTGTGCCAATACTCAGTAATTACTTGGACTTGTAGTTAGTTCCAAGCATTTTTCATTATATAGAATCTATATAATATTCGATTTGATAGACGCCACTTTCGAACGGCCAACCATGGACAGACTAGGTATTTATTAGCATTGACGGCAAGGAATTATTTTGTTAATATTACTTCGAAAAATACCTTTTGATTTCGATTTTCACTCGGTCTGTACAGATGTTTTATCTCACTCTTGCAGGCGAGCTATACTTGTGTGTGTGTTGTGTGTGCATATTGTGTTTGTGTGCGTAGCGCTCAGTTTAGTAGTACGCACACGAGAGCGTGTCTATACGCACACAACTACAAGTAAGGCGAGCCTGCACTCGTCAGATTAACTGTAGCACAGATTGCAGGCTGCATATAAAATCAGATATCAAATCTGCTAAAAAAGAAAATTCTTTATTGCCAGAAAAAAACAATGTTATCTGAATAGAATAGAATAGAAAATTCTTTATTGCCAGAAAAATTTTTTTATCTAAATTCAGATATCAAATCGCGATCGCGCGTTTCCCGCTTCTGTGTGCACGCGGCTTAAGAGCGACCCTGCGACATTATAAAGCGGGGTCCATTGTCCTGTAATTTTTATTTTCTTACTACTGCAGCAAAGAGATTTCAGTATATTCAAATTAAAATAATATGTAAATTACGACAAACATAAAAGTAGAATCTAAGACATCGGATACACCGAACTTTCAGTCAATTTTGGTAACCATACATGCAATCTCTGTGTTGCCAAGTTGGTGATAGTATTAGCTCTACCGTAATTTAATTTATTAATTTTTGTCGCAATTTTTACTAAACAATATTACAGGACAAAGAAAGACTTAAAATTATTTCACACAAATAGCTAACTAAAATTAATAAGTAAATATTTGTGTCGTTATGTTTCAGTGTTACTTACGTAGCAAATAAATACAATGACTCAAATCAAAACCAATTTGACTCAAAACTAAATTTTAAATATAAGCTTAAACTGTGTTGCAAAAGTGATGAAATCAATTAGTGTTAGCTTTAATTTACTTTACGTTAATATTTTTTCAAAATAACGTAAATTAAAGTTAGTCAAATTAACCAAGTGAATTAATGTTCTTTCTTGCTGCACAGTTAAGTTCATATTTAATTTCTGAGTCAAATTGATATTGAGTCATTTTGATGAGTTCAAGCTACACGGAAGCTCTAACTAAAACTCTTACACGTACATGCAACATATTAATAATATGAAACTTACCAAAGTTTATCGGCATTATGGTATACCTGGATTAGACAATGAAGACCTCAAAAAATACCTTTTTTTGTATAATAAAAATGCATTTGGATAATGTAAAAGACGACAATTTTACGACATCATATTCAGAATGGAATATGCCACACAGACCACACATATTGAAGATGATCAAAATAAGATCCGAAACTGACGCAAAACTAACGAATATAAGTCAAAATTAAATTAAGATGGTTTCAAAACGAAGCTGACCTATTTTTAGTGTAACGAAATAATACATTTCTATTTTTCGGACCACACTCAGTGAAAATTAAAATAATGTAGGTATCGCTATATATTTTAATAATTTCTTCCCAAAACAATGAACAATTTGTTTTTATTATTATTTGATAAACACGAAATATTTTATACATAAAACATGATACGACTTGACATAGGCTTAGTTTCAAAAACCATTTAATTGAAAAAGTTTAATTTCTTTTTTAGGTGTCTTAAACTAAATTATTAAACCTGCTTATTTTTATGTTTAGAATATAAATTTTGTGACTAAAATTAAATTTCAAACAATATCCACCATTTTTTATTCTTAAGATTACAGGACACATAATTATATAACTCTTCTTGTAAACATGCAAAGTTTATACAAGCATTCATAATCTAAATTAGTATTCATATCAAATATATAACGAGCAAAATCTGTTTGGTTAATTAGGCTAGAAACCGGTTATTTTAACCGGTACAAACTTTCAGTATTTATTGCTAATTGTAAATAAGAATGTCGTAAATTAAAATTTGAAATAGTAACCCTACAGTCAGTCCCCCTAGCATGAGGTTTCACACGTGACAGACATAATAAATTTTGTCGTGCGTATACTCTTATTTTATTGGAATATACATCAATATATGGCGGGTTTCTGTTTTGTATTTTGACAGCTAGGTAAGGGATAAGTTTGTCACAGTGGTCATCAATGCTACGGGGTCAGGGTCTGATCACAAAAGAATTAAACACACGTTCAACGCGTATCTAAATCTTGTACACACCCGGTAAATGTGTTTTTTTTAAACGGCATTTCGAGAGCAGTTGTTTTTTTAGTATAAAAAAGTAAACACTTTCCAAAAGAATACTAAGCTTTAAAACCGGTTTACATATACGAAATATACCGGTTAAAATAACCATTTTCCCCATAGGTCACGTGGCCCGGTAAATACCATTCTAGACAGTGTCACCGCCGCGAGTCGAACGGCGAACGCGCTGTGTTCCCTCCCATTGACCACCATTCGGCCTGATACGGACTTGCGCGGGAGTCGACGCGGCGCCTCTTCTACGGTTATTGCGTTAGAACAACTTTTACAATAGAATAATAATACTTTATTGAATAGAATAGGAAATTCTTCATTGCCAGAAAAAAACTATGTAATCTCAAAGCTACAATATTATTATGTATTACTGCAATCAATGCATGGTAGTATCGGTATATATGTCGCAGGCTTTTTGTACGATTCCGCCGTTTACATAAAGCGTCGGCAATTTATAAACGCTCGCTGTAATGTAAAATGCCGAAGGCAAAATGTATAGGGTTGGCACAAAAATCAACTTTGAAAAATGTAATTCTCCGGCGGTCGCCGACCGCTGCCGCGGTACGCTCGCTCCGCTCGCTCGGCTCCCTCCGCTCTGTTATTGACATCAGTCTAACCTAACCTAACCAATCGATTTAATTCTGTGTAGAGATTTGTTTTTTTTTCAGCGGGGGGCTGTGCCCCCCGAGCCCCCTCTTTTGGGGGGCTGCGCCCCCCCGTCCCCCCGCTTCGGTTGACGCCCTGGCTACTATTATCAAAGCCAGTAACCTTTTTGTAATCGGGTTGAAAATTCTATAAGGGCTTAGAATACCACTTCAGAAATGGGGGGGCATCGCCCCATTATATACAGGTGCATCATTATTTTTCAGCTAGCAATACGGACTTCGCTAAAACTGAGTGCGGACTTATTCAAAACCTTTTTGTGCCAACCCTATACATTTTGCCTTCGGCATTTTACATTACAGCGAGCGTTTATAAATTGCCGACGCCGTATGTAAACGGCGAAATCATACAAAATGCCGACGACATATACACCGTAAAATTTAACCGGTTGTTCATCCGCTACCTAGTGGTAGCACTCATGAAACTGAACAACTTTCCCTAAGGAACATAGATTGAAATATCAAAATTAAACTTTAATTTGTCATACAAAGTGGCCGGTCACGTGACTGAAGTTACAAGTTAGTTTAATTTTGAGATTTCAACCTATGTTCCTTAGGGAAAGTTGTTCAGTTTCATGAGTACTACCACTATGTTGTGGATAAACAACCAGTTAATTTTCACGGTGTACATACTAGGATCTTTACCCAGCGCTGGTTTTCAGACTAGCCTATCTCAGCTGGTATAAAATAATTTATTGTAGAGCGTCGATGGTCTAGTGGCTAGGGCCGGAAGGTGCCGGTTCAAGTCTCGGCGCGTACCAATGTGTTTTCGATTTTCAAATTAATTTATGTACGTTTATTCGACGCTCTTACGGTTAAGGAAAACAGCAGGAGGAAATCTCCACATAACTGTTAAGTAATTCAAAAATTGTGTGCGAAGTTGATCAAGCCGTACTGGGCCAGCGTGTTCGACTAAGGACTGATCTAATATGCAAAAAAATAGCTTGGAGCTCAAACCAGCTCCCCCCGAATGAGAGCCAACAACCTTAGCCACTAGGCCACCAAAACGGCAACAAAAATTATTTTATTTATACCTGAATTTAATACTGATTAATAGATATAAAAACGACAATATGTAATGTACAGTAGTCAGCACATGCGGCTGGACATGTTGACCTTGAGAGCGCCCGTATTCCTATCTGTAAATGTCCAACTGCATGTGCTAGCTTCTGTACTAATTTCTCAGTTACTTTATTCAAATTATGAAAAAATATATTTGCTAGACTTACTGCTTTACTTGCAAACAAAGCTAGGCTACATTAAATTTGCTATCGTTTACTATTAAATATTGTGGCTCTAGCATCTCAGCTATTTAGCCTTGATGAAGTACATAATAACATACGTTCAACTAAAAGATACTTACGAGTTCTTATGTCTTGCGAGTAAAGTTTAAGATTGCTTTTCCACCACAGATGTGCTAGGAAGTTGAGATAAGCGGGGCGCGAGGAAACAAAGCAAGTGATCATTCTGGTAAAGTGGTAATTTTGGTAGTAATAATTTTGGTATTTTGGTCATTTCGGTAAATTTTGGTGAAGGTAGTGATAATTTTGGTATTTTGGTCATTTCGGTAAATTTTGGTGAAGAGGTATTTTTTTTTGGTAAAAAGGTCATTTTGTGAAACGCAGTAAGTAGGTCATTTCATTATATTATGAACTTAAATTTTTTTTTATATGACTTAGATGGCTAATATACAAATAAAAACACTTAGTTAAGCATCATGCTTAGGCATCATATTTTGTGTCCTTTAATTGTACTCTATTATATTTTAGACTAAGTTTATTGAAATAAAATTTAACTTCTCCTATTGAAAAGTGATCATTTTGGTAAAGTAGACCATGAAGTACCTAAATGACTAATGGTGTCACTTCAAATCACGTTACGCCAGCGAGGCTAGATAAAAGATGAAAACGTATTGAAAATCAATTTTGTATACTATTCTATTCTACCGACAGATGGCACTGCTACATGAGGGCCCGGGCAGTATTTTTTTTTTACATTATTTAAATCAAACAAGTAAACCTCGCAGCAAACAAATAAATTACAAAACTAATTCACAAACTTAAAGAGCCAATTACGAAGTCTAACAATTTACAATTGCTGGTAGCTATCTGCCTTATTATTATAACCACAGATTATAACGAAAAAAAAAACAAGTAAAAATATGCTCTAAAATACTCGAAATGGTCCTACGTCATAGTGTCACAGTGAGTGGTATACGCAAATTAAAACATCAAAAGACATGTATTTTTATAAAATAATTCTTTTTTCGCTT
>OX419610.1:1958724-2135642 GCA_948473455.1 Teleiodes luculella | reverse complement strand
GCCCGCGGCTCCCAGCAGCGGCGGCAGCCACACCTCATCGCACGCCGCTGACGGACCAACAACGCATTTTTTTAAACTGTCCCTCTAACATGCCCGGTCCACGCTAAGACAATTTTGTCGTGCGTATTCTCTTATCCTATTGGAGGATATTTCAAAATGGCGGGTTTTTTGACAGGTTTTGCGACAAACTTTTGTCATAGCACTGCATGTACGGGGGCTGACCTACGCTTGGCTAAATCGACGTACCAATCAAGCTTCACTGGCTAGAACATGTAGAGTATTGCCGTCGATAGTTGACCTTGAAAAAAGCCCACACTATCTGGCAATATTGGCGACCGATACCATTGATAGTATTGCTAATTTTACGCTATCGATAATATCAACAGGTGTATCGATACTATCAAAATTCGAAATCGGAATATAGTGTCGGTCGAAAGACGGTAGTTAGCGGCTAAGTCTTACTTAGCCCATTTACACACACTTAGAACTGGTTTCAAATTCCCTATACATACATTCACAAATAAATAAATAAAAGTCTCACTAACTCACGACAGTTAGTAACTAGTCGCGACAAGTGCGAAATTATTTGAAATAGTTAACTAATATATTATTTAAACACATTTGTATTATATCGCTTCAATGGAGAGACCTAACTTTCGCAAAACAGGGAATCCTAGTGCGAAGGTTAGGTGCTATAAATCTTGTACCAATTTTTTTTTAAATAAAGTTATTCTTATAGTATCGGCGGTGACGCTTAAGTAACTCGGAGTTTGAAACCAGTAGCATCGCGTGAGAACTTTCATGTTTCAATTTGTAATTTGCTACATATATTAAAAATATAAATATAGAGTGGAAACTCACCCCTACCGAGGGCTGCAAGTATCCCTGTAGTGACGCATGCTACGAATATCACCAGCTCTAAGTAAGTGAGCATACACCGGGTTTGGAAAAAAAGGCGAAAGCGACTGGGCGCTTTTGATAGATCGCTTGAAAACAGCTGGGTTTGGGTGTAAAGGGTAAAGGTTAGAGGAGTGGGTTATGTGATCAGAAGTGGGATGCGAGATCAGAAGTGGGATGCGATATCAGAAGTAAGATGCGAGATCAAAAGTGGGATGCAAGATCAAAGTGGGATATTTGGATTATGGATTGGTTTTGACGGCAGTCGTAAAGTTTCGAGGAGAAAAACTGATATTGCAACAAGAACTAAGCAGTTTAAAGTGGACTGCAGATATTTGTGTGGATTCAAAATTGATTACGGAAAGGAAGAGTTGAAGCGCTGATAAACAAAAAATCGTCGAGGTTTCTAAATGTGTGATGCACTGTCCACTTCTTGACAAAGAATGTTATTTGTTAATCTTCGACACGTCACAGATCATTTTTGCATTTCCCACGAACATTGCACTGCGATTTTTCACTGTTATATCGTCTATCGTCACTAGTTAATTCACCTTTGAACGGTCCTAAATATAGCTGTTTTTTTTTTCACTTTCAGTTCACCGGGGCAAAGCCCTTGTCGTCCAACAGACTCAAGGTCGAGGTTACGTTAACTATCACAGATGTCGCTTATTTGTTTACCAAAATTTTTTATCGAGACTTTCAGATACTGCTAAAATTTCACATTACACACGTGAATTGAGCTGGTTGCACTTTTACGTAAGTTCCAAAAAGATCAAGACTATAAAACGCAAAAAACATTTCTAGGTTACACCGAAGCTTCCCTCCATTTCGAACGATTTTCTTCTTTTTTAAAACAATATGGCGGGTGGGGTAAAGATCGCGTGGCTAGAACAGCCTGGACTGAGCGGTTCGGGCGCGAGAGATGTGTGTATAGCCAAAAAGCATTGCCAAATTTCACAATCACTAGCAGTTTCTTAGCATCGACTGCATGAGATGTATAGGTTCACTGTAACATCTGTTTATATAACATGTATTGATAATGAGGAATAATCGGTTCAGGGTCATACAAAAGTAAAACTGAGAGAATTAGATTCAGAAAACTTATATTTTAGCACTTAACAAGCAGTCATGTTATATTGGTATGTGACCAAAAAAACGTATATTACACATTTTTGGTCTATCTGAAAAAAAAATTACGCATATGAGTGTAGATTTTTTCTTTCTATCTATTTCGAAAAAGGTTTCTTCCATGTCAAGTCCTTTCCCTTCTTTCGAATCTATTTAGAATAAGGAATGGAAGAATTTTTGACAGCTAGAAAATAAAAAAACAAACGAGCGTTGTTTAAGATTTCCATAGATGACGCTAGTAAATTAATGAGAACTGTGAGATTTACTTAGACTTTGTCTTTTTCTTAGTCTCTTTGCGATAATAAGTTGAAAGTTTTTTTTTAATCCAATACTTCGGTATTTATTACTTCACTATTTACTAGTGCCATCTGTTGAGCCGCTTCGTAAGTTTCTTTTTTGTTAATTTGCTACTGGGTTTATTTGACAGAGGTCTTGGCTCAAGTTTAGTTTTGGTTAAGTAGTTCGAGTTAGCGCAGTAGGGGCCCAGTATTTGATTAGCTGTTACTTACACCATGTAGGTATAGAAAGAAGATGCGCAATTAGTTTGAATAAAGACTCCTAGATTCTAGGCGTCTTAAATTTGACCTCTATAACGAAACGAGATGGGAAAATATTTGATTGTGATATTTTTATGCGCACACTATTGTACCAGGTAACATCTTGTTCAAGATATTGTTTGCCGCGAACTTATATCTCGGGTCATTTTAGCGCCATGGTCATTTCGGCATTTTGGTCACTACCCCGTATCGAACTATCGACTAGTTTTCAAGGTCAAGTGCATCACTATATTATCGATAGCCTAGAGCACTACTGCAGCAATCACTGGTATATTCGCCCAACCTGCTAAAACCAATGAAAGGGAAACTCGGCAAAACAATATACCTATTGGTTAACTGTCACAAAAACTTTTAAAATATCAATTTGACAACAAATACCGTAAGAACAACCAGCTTTTTCACTGAACACAAAGTTATTGTAAAAAAAAATTGGTCACACGTGTAACATTTGCATTTAAAAAGTCACAAATAATTATCGAAACGAATAATTGGAAAATTACATCGAAAATACTTTGACAGGTAACTGACAGTGTTCAGTTTTCGAACGCGTGTTTTGACGGGTAATGTGGCCAGCGTGACAGCAGTTGACAGATTGATAACTTTTTTTATTAATTGAAAACTCTATGTTTATGACAATGATCTTAATGGAGAAACCCTCTTTTTATATACATTTTAAGTACTAGCTTATCGCTCCGAGTCTTATAAATTTCCCCAGTTAATAAGGTATTTTCCTGTGGTAAAATGTAACATAAACCCTTCCCCGTGCTGTCATTTATGTATTTATTTAGCAAAATTTATATGGGTTTAGCGTAAAAACGTAAAAGACAGACAGAATGAATACTATCGTTAGGATATTTAGAAATTGGAGGAATCGCAGTTTATTTAGAAAAATACGCAGTGATTAATATATTTTTTAAAATAAATAACACTCTGTTTTTATGTTTGTCTCTGTCTGTATGGGACATAAATATAAACATAGCTTCGAGATGGTTTAGACAATGTTTATCGTGAAAAACCACAAAAAATAAAAAAAGTGGGAAGCCGCGGAAGATAAGCTAGTCTTATATTTTAACATAGGTATCAACCAATAGGGATTGAGGTGTCGAAGATAAAATTTTAACACATTGTACAACTTATAATTAAACCAACCTAAAACTTTACTATACTTTACACTTCAAACGAAACGAAATTTTTAAGTATTGAAAGTAAAAATACCAAATAGCCACAAAAATAACCTCCGAACACAATTTAAAAGGAAATCTGTCAAATTTCCCGCCTTTTCCCGGCAAAATGGCGGCGCGCTTTCACTTTTTTTTCGCACGTGGCTAATAAAACTGAGTGTAAAACCGTTCGGCCGGCTCCCGAGTTATTTTATTTCGAGACGCTACATTTCGCTAGGATATTTTTAGTTTCTATAACGTCGCGTCTTGGCATATTGTCATCTAGTATTTAGGGGAATATGTCAACCTACATTCAGTTAAAAAAAGTAGGTCACAATATAACTTATCTATGATTTTTACCTACAAAGGAACATGGATAGCCGTTTATAGGCTATTAATTATCAAGAACATGGTTTATGCCATGTTGGTTTATCGATGCGACTAGAAGAAAGAGTCCAGTAAGGAAAATTTTTAACCGTGAGCGGAGTTGCGGGGCGAAAAGCTAGTGCTCAATGAATATGAGGAGCATTCCGATCTGTCTGCGCGCGCGGTTCAAAATCCTCTCGTATTTGGAACGGGTCGTTGGCATTTGCAAATAGGCCGCGCGTGCGCACCTGTATGATCGGGATTGTTTAGAATTGTGAACATCTTCATCGTCGTTAGCATCTCATAATACGTCCCCACTGAGGGGTTCGAGCGCACCCTGAAATCAGGGTGAATAGGCCTTGTGTGCAATTTCCTCGCGATGTTTTCTTTCACCGTGTAATAGCGTCGAACAAACATACATCACTACATAGTATAAAACAAAGTCGCTTTCTCTGCCCCTATGTCCCTCCCTTTGTACGCTTAAATCTTTAAAACTACGCAACGGATTTTGATGCGGTTTTTTTTAATAGATAGAGGGATTCAAGAGGAAGGTTTATATGTATAATACATGCATAATGTACTTAAGAATAATCCACAATAACCATTTTCCCGTGCGGTGCCGGGGCGGGTCGCTAGTTATACATACATAACAGCTCCAGCAGTATGAATGAAGCAGTACAAAGTCATAATTAAGTACTAATTTATATAATACTAGCTGTCCGCCCGCGGCTACGCCCGCGTTGTATTTTGCCTTTACCGTGAAGTTCCCCGTAGGAATGAGATAATTTCCCGCGGTAAAAACTATCTAAGATGTTGTTCAGGGATATAAGGTACCACTAGGCAAAATTTCATTCAAATTGGTTCTACAGTTTCGGAGATTAGCCCGTACAAACAGACAACCAGAGAAACAAAAAAATGAAAAAAATCTGGATATGTCCAATATCGCTTCTTACATCCCCCTGAATAGGGTTTTTTTATGTACAGACCATCGACCTCTACATTACAAAGATGAAATTTTATAAAAATCTTTTACTCAGTAAAACCAGGAAGTAATAATTTATTGCCATAATAGTGATATTTATCTTAACACGTAATCAATCGATAATGAATTAATAGATATTGCACCTTGTTACACAACATCATCATCACGCTAAAAACCTGACCAAAGAAATAAAAAACCTCGCCATACTGCGCAATTTCAATGAAACTAATTTTATAAGAGAAATTGTTGCCATAAACATAAAATTATACACGTGGCGCCCCCAGAGCAGGTTTTTTATTTCTTTGGTCAGGCTTTACCTTTTTTTTTTGTTTACCGAAATAATAGTATTATAATCCGCCGTCTAATAATAGAAGTGGTTACACATTACGTGTTTCGAATTTCTACTTTATTGTGACGAAAATTAGTCCGTTGTATTGATTCATAATAAATTCGAATTTTACACTTCACTACATAGTATAAAACAAAGTCGCTTTCTATGTCCCTATGTATGCTTAAATCTTTAAAACTATACGCAACGGATTTTGATGCGGTTTTTTTAATAGATAGAGTGATTCAAAAGGAAGGTTTATATGTATAATACATGCATAATAATTATACTTAAGTATAACCCACAATTTTCCCGTGCGGAGCCGGGGCGGGTCGCTAGTATTTCATAAAATATGATGTGATCTGTGACCATCAAAAATAATGAGATAGAAACATTGAGATTTATATAATGTTACGTACAAATAAATTAAGTAGGTAGTCTTAAAAAAAAAAAATGTTCATTGTTTTGGGAAGAATACTTGTAAATTCTTGCAAATATTTTTTTTCTAGTACTTATAATCTATTCTTTCAGTCATTATGATAAGTACCAAAAAGGAAGAAGGCTTAATATTAAAGGTATGTCTAATAAAAATATGCAAGATTCTGCATACGAAAACTATTTATATACAGGGTGTAAGAGACGGCAAGCATTATCTATCAGTATTTGCTGAGCCGTACCTCAGTCAACGGTTTTGAGGAATTTACTCAAAGAAACTTTTCTCGAAAGTGAAACCAAAATTCAACTTCTCCATACAAGCCAGTCGGCCAATAATATGTTCGGGTATGTGGCCCTTCGAGGAAACGGTTGGTGGCCGTTCGAGTAAACGGACGAAAGATATGGCCGTTGAGGGAAGTGGGCGTTCACGGAATTGGACGTTGGGTGCAGGATTGGACTGTTTTTTATGAGTTTAGATTTTTTGTCGTTTACAAGAAAAGTTCCCTCGTGAAAGTTGCTCAAAAAAAAAGAGTCACTTAGGTACATCCTGTATAAAATTTGCCATTTTCAATGCAGAATACATTGATAACCAACGATCAAAGAAGAAAGAAGACAATATAAATAGTAATAGCTAAGAGAAACACAAATATAAATTTTCCTGTATCGACGATGACATCGCTAAACCGGAACCTAAACTAAAAACTGATCTAAAGGATGATTACGGTCCTGACAATACAGGTATAACGAATGCAGATGATCATATTTAAAATAAACACGTAGTAGATAAATTTTGTTGCTTCGACGACTAAATTGATGAATCAAAATGAAGAACCGATGATATAGACAGAGATGACAGTGCTGACATTGATGTAGACGCTGACGTAGATCTAGACACGGACACAGATCTAGACACAATCACACAAGAGGCTTGGCAATTTGTGTGTGTAGTGGTGCGTGTAGAACTAGAATTGCAACGTGTGGAAGAGACTGGAAGATCGTTCGATGTGAAGTGTAGGTTTTAAAAACATAGAAAGAAATATTTATAGACCAAACATTTGCAACCAAACATTTTTTTTTGCCGTGGCAGTACAGATACAGTCAAAACCTTTTTCGCAGCAAAAACTTTTGACAAAAACCTCAAAGGTGCTAAAAGTGATTGAGGTCGTCTTGAACGTTCATTAGCGTTATTTTATTATCATGAAATATATATGACAAATAACTTAGAGGCCTCAAACATTGAACGTTGCTGGGGTAAGAATCTAGTCGGTGTAACACTTGATTTCAATTGATTTGGTTCTAATGTAATTTTTGATTACGCAGAGGATAGATTCAGAAATGTTATAAATAATAATTAATTTGAAATAATTATTGCCTTGAAAGGAAATCGTGTATTTCAAACTGACAAAGATACAGTTTGATGCTGTAAACACAACAGTAGAAGTAATCGCGACAAACACGAAGTAAGCTATTCAAGGTTGATGTCATTGGTTTATGTCAATGAGATTATGTCTCGTCGGGCCCAAGAATTTAAAACGAATCCATATATTGCAAGATTGTTCAGAAAATAAGTCAGATTTAAATAGCTTTGATTACTTATCTTATTACTTTTAATTTTAAGGGTCATTTAGGAATATCCAGGCGAATATTTCTGCCCTTTCTTTCGGGGGGTTTTTGAAGATAGAGAATCTAGGAAACATTCTGAGGTCATTTTGTTGTGTCGTTTACGTTGCTAATGTGTTACGAATATTTTCTGTTGATTTAAAGAATTAGATACGTTTAAAATACATATCGAACGATCTTCCATCTCTAAAAATAAAGAGTCTACTTACCGCTTTGATGTCTTCCACATCCTTCCCATCCAAGACCTTTCTTCTAGCAGACGGCGTGTCCGGACTGGAATCATCTTCACTCAACGTCGATTCTGTGCTGGTTTCCATGGATTTCACCCCGTCTTCTTCTCTGTCTTCCTGTTCTCTGTTTTCTGTTCTTTTCTTTAAGAAATTTTCGTGTTCGAATGTTTTATTTTCAAATCCTGTGCCACTGGGAGAGTCTATATCATTGTCTAAAGCTAAACGATCTTCTTCCGAGTCAATATATCTGAGCTTGACCTTAGAAGTTCGATTTTCAGACGGTTTCACATCATTTTTGGACAGTTCTTCGTTTATTATGTTATTTAATTCAACTTGTTTCGAATTCTTCGGTGAGGAAGTGCCCGATGATACTGGTTGGGATATCTGGATGTAAGAAGCGAAATTAGACGTGTGTTTTGGTGTCTTAACCTGCTTTTCGATTCCGTTTTTAATATCCTTGACTTTATCTTTCACGCTTTTCTTGTCATCACCATTTTCGACTTGAATGACTGTGGATTTCTCGAGTATCTTTCCTATCGGATTGTTGGGGTCTAACTGATTTTTAATACTGGCAAGTCTCTCCGACGGCAACTTTGTCGTCAAAGAGGACGACATGGAATTATTTTTCTCAACGATAGGTTTGGACAGGGATAGTGGTTCGGATATCGTTTTACTGATCGACAAATCTGAGTTGGAATTTGATCGGGAGCTAGAAGAGCTCGCCTCCCATTTGGAAAGACCATTTTTTTCGAAAGGCAAGTGGACAGGAACCGGCTTGTCGTCCTGAACAACTTTTTTATACCCTACCGTGCCGTTTTCGCAATCTTTCAACTGGTTTAAGTACTGTTCCACTGAAGTTTTACTGTACTTCGATTCGTTGGCGGGAAGTTTCGTCACTGTCATCTTTTGGTCGAACCGTTTGCGTATCTCCGACACAGATGGCACTTCGTTCCCATTGCTATCCTTTATTCCGTTAGTCATTGAGTTTCTTTTGCTGTAACTCGGCGATGGTGATGTTTCCTTAAACCGTCGCTCGGGCCTCTGGTGTTGTCAAAAAAACACTCATGTTGTTTTTTTTTAATGATAATGGATACTAGCGCGGCATGAATGTGTGTGTTAGTCCATGCTTGCACAGAGTAAAAACTGTGACAGCTAATGTTACTATTGCGATGGAAGGCAAACTGTCTTGAGTTAACAAAATGAGATCTAGTTGAGAGATGGCAACACACTTGTGACCAAAGATTCAATTTGCTAAATTCGTGTTCTAAGTATCTGACCTGACTACATCTATACTTTTTAATTATATTAACTGTACTTGTTACAAAACACAGGTTCGATAAATTTATTTTATTCCATATTTAACACATGTGGAAAAAACAATCCTATTTATAAACAGCAGTATTTTCCTCATACATATCGACATTTTTGTTTTCAAACGAGATAAAAAGAAACATAAAAACGAATAGGTACTCCGAATCCTACTGATGAAATCTTCATCCTAAAAGCTTAACAGTAAAAAGGCTTAGTATTGTAGGTATTATCCTGAATTTGCATAAAAACACAGTGCTAAAGTATTTACCAATTGCACTTTCCCATACTGACAAAAAAAAAAGAAAAATTCAAAACATCTTCAGTGAACAGAAATGTGTTGCCAGAAAGTGATCACCAAAAAACTGTAGATTTAAGCTCAACTTCGTTTGTCTAAAGAGGGTCTGCCTTGTCTAATGTTTTGTCCTCAATCCTAGTCGGTAATGGCAACATTTAGGACTCAAAAATCTATTTAAAACTTACGGTGCAGACTTAAGAAACTTAAGAAGTTAGTTACCAGTTCCTTTAAGATATTAGTATTCTAAAAGGTGTAGTAACGACTTAGAAAATACGGAAAGAAGAAGCTCAGTTCATTGTTTTAAGAACTTTCTGGGAAACTGAAAAAAATCCACACCCCCATACATAAATTTTAATTTTAATCAAACTGTATGGAGATGTAAAAACTTTTTCTTTCTGTTTCTTTCCGTAAAAAGTTTCCTTTGAGAAAGTTGATCAGATTCATTGACTGAGACAGTCCTATCAGTTATTGATAAATCGTCACTTTGTACATCATCTGTAAAAGAACTGGTGACCTCTCGACGCATACCAATATGTATGCAGATGGGGACCAATCAAAATTTTATCATTTTAGCTTGGCCACTATTTGCATAGAGTTTGTAGGGTAGGAGGGGTCACCAGTTTGTTGCCTGCACCGTAAATACATATCTATGATTCCTTTAAAACCCCTAAGTGTCGCACTTACCATTACTGAATGGAGGACTTAGCGTCAAGACACAATGGAAGATCAGCGACGCGGCGAGGACTTTGTTGTGAAATAATTTTAAACTTTAAGCGCATAATAAAAAGACTAGTATCGCTTGAAACTTTGAAAAGGCGCGCGGCCGACAGCTCGGCCCGTTTCAAGCGATACCAGCCTTTTTAGCATGCGTATAAAGTTTAAAATTATATCACACTGAAAGTGTTCGCTGCGTCGCTACTCTTCCGGTGTGCCTTGACGCTTAAGATGAAGCTTCGACTGAGTGTTTAAGTGCTTGTTTAATTGTTAATACGATGACATTACACACACTTTCACGCGCACAAAACGTCTGATTGGCTGTTTAATTTTACTAAACTGTACAACACTTCAAAAATTAAGAAAGAATACTGAATATTACCGTCGTTTAAATTATTTCTGTTAACCTGAAATGCTATTTCCGTATAGCGATAGTCTTAGTTTAATAGATATCAAAATCAGAAGTGGGATAAAAAATATGTTTTCAAAGAAGCTTAAAGAATCTTTTCCTGTGCGCCCATTTGTTGGCGTAATCAATTGATTTTTACTTCATCTTATAATTTACATTACACAACTGGCAGTAGAATCTCTTTCACAAGTAAAATTTGACAGCCATCCAAACGGCAACTAAGTATACATAAAGTTTAAAACTAAACAAAAGATATTTACCTCAGCAATGGTGGCCGCAGTCGAATTCCTCACCCTCCTCAACCTTGAAGAGTCAGAAGCTGGTGGTCTACCGATGTCGTTCGATATAGATTTAGACCTCGAAATCTCTCCATAACTATTCTGATTAGCCGCTGCTTGTTGCTGAATTCTTTGAGTGAGAGGCACATAATTTGAAGGGGAATATTTGTTGTACAACTCAGCAGTTGACATAGCCAGAGACGATGAACTTAAAACATTATTCCTCTTGGAATTCCTAGTCAACGGTTCACTAGATGTTTTACTACTCTCACTTCTAGACGTAGACAGGTCTCTGGACCTGCTTTCACTGCGTTCAGATCTGTATCGTGTACATATACCACTATCAGAATCGGTCACACTCGGGGCCCTAGAAGCCCTTGTACTGGTATATTCAACTAAGGACGTCTTCCTTTCTCTTTTACCATCAATATCTGTGAACCTCGATCGGTATTCTGTAGTTCTGTCTCCATAAGAGTTTCTTAATGTTGAAGAGACATAAGTTCCACTGCCAGATCTATAGTATGGTTTGTCTAAACTTGAAGATGAGGAAAGTGTGGACCGGTAAGAACCGGATAAGCTAGTTGAGGTGGAATTGTAGCGAGAAGGCGATACTACAGGCATCTTTGTATTGTTCTAGTAACTTGTTTAGGACTAACACGTATCACATAGCGCGCTTATACTAAATGCTCTTAAATTTATTCGCTCAATTTCATTCTGGACGGACGAGTCTTTCTTAGCATCTTTGGTCTTCTGTAACAAAAGAAATTAAATATTATAAAGAGTTCAAGAGAAACGGTGGCCAAGTGGCAAGAGCAGTTGACTTCCATTCGGAAGTTCGCGGGTTCGAGCCTCGGCACGTACCAATATGCTTTTGATTTTCGAATTCATTATGTACGTTTATGCGACGCTCTTACGATGAAGGTAAACATCGTGAGGAAACCTGCACACACCTGCGAATTATTCAAAGGTTGTGTGTGAAGTTCACCCTATAACACTAAGGCCTATTCATTCACCCTAATTTAATAGTAGGCTTGACCCCTCGGTGGGGACGTATATTAGCTGTTAACGCAGAGTTCAAGTAAACATAATTTTATTCCTTTTAAAGGTGGGGTGGGTTCCATACAAGCACGTATCGATAAAAGTAATCTTAGCGTGTGCCTTTCCCTAGCAGAAAAGAGTTGTTTAGGAGATCGACCATTTAGCGAAACGTTCTACTAGCGGCATCTTAAATATCTCCGAAGGTAGGCGGCGTCACACAATATTAATTTACTAGCTTTCCGCCGCGGCTTAGTACAACAGTTTTTCCCGTGGGAATGAGGCATTGTCCCGCGGTAAAAAGTAGCCTATGTTACTCAGGGTGAATGTAGCTTTCTAATGGTGAAAGAAATTTTGAAATCGGTTGAGTAGTTTTTGAGTTTATTCATTACAAACATACACACAAAAATAAAAATCTTTCCTCTTATAATATTAGTATGATATTATGAACATTAGATGGACTGCATGTATCAACTTCGCCTTTTATCATGCGAACACCAGGAAAAAAATTATGCTAGGAGAACGGTCTTCTGGCGGATCAAAGGTTTTTTGCATTTATCTTTAAAACTATTCTATTGGTCACACAATATTCGGAGCTAACTCACACAAACTCTACGTCTCGTGAACTGATGATCTGCTAAACTAATTTCTTATTTATTATACATTAGGTACATTTAAGTTGTTGCGTCTCTTTCATTCTAATGAAAAGGATGGGAGATGAATGAATTTAATTTTGAATGAATGATGATATTTAAAATAAGCAGCGCAGCCCCCGTAACATGCAGTGCTATGACAAAAGTTTGTCGCGCGAGAAACCCGCCATATTGAAATATCCTCCAATAGCATAAGAGAATACGCACGACAAAATTATGTCTGTCACGCGTGGACCGGGCATGTTAGAAGGGCAGCCCTTTGTTGCCATGATATATCAACATAGCTTATCATATCATTTGGCTCAATACTGGCTTGGCCGCTAAAATCTCAACATTTAAGTTGTTGCGTCTCTTTCATTCTTATGGGAATCGAAATGATGGGAGATGAATGAATTAAATTTTGAATGATAGATATTTAAAATAAGCAGTGCAGCTGTCAAATTCAGCTTAATTTAGTCGGGATGTTTTCGCATGCCTGCTAAACTAGTAATGCGAACTACGCGTAAAATCGATTTTTGACGTCTCTAAATTTAAGTTGATAGCATTTCTTAAGAACGTGAAAGCAACATACGACTTTTAAATTTTAGATAGAACGTAGTATGTAGAATAGAATCGGGCTCAATATCCCTATTAAAAGCAAAGTCCATTACTCACGTCTTCATCACTTTTTTTGCTTAACAGCTACTTAACTACCGCAATAGACCGATACGTTAACATGAAATTATACAGCATTTAGTACGCTCTAACTAAAATTTTAAAATCCTATGTATCTTTCACGTTCTTAAGAACAAAAGGGACAGGTGATTGGGAATTAAATTTAGAGACGTCAAATATCAATTTTACGCGTAGTTCGCACTAATTTATCAGGCATGCGAAAACATCCCACTTAAATTAAGCTGAATTTGACAGCTGCACTGCTTATTTTAAATATCTATCATTCAAAAGTTAATTCATTCATCTCCCATCATTTCGATTCCCATAAGAATGAAAGAGACGCAACAACTTAAATGTTGAGATTTTAGCGGCCAAGCCAGTATTGAGCCAAATGATATGATAAGCTATGTTGATATATCATGGCAACATGAATATTGAATAAATGACAAGGTTTGGAAACTTTTGTATATTCTTAGAACTTGATTATGAATTTTAGATTATAGGAAAATTAAGTTTTAATTAACAATATCCTTTATAGTTTACAGTTTATATTTATGAATAATTTAGTATGGGTAGGTGATTTTTTTTTTGTTTCCGAGAATAGTTTATTTGGTTCAGTTACTCAAAATAACAGATTAAGGATGTCTGGAAAATAAAAAAAAACGGTAATTATAAAAAAATAGTGACACCAGTGCGGTTCTAAATAGTATGCCAAAAATCATAAACAAATTGTGGAATAGGGAAACTATAACTGATGATTTTAATGTTCACTCCCAACAAATTTTTAGAAAACAATATTTTTTTATGCCTACTCTGATATTTAGTGATTATTGTACTTCTTAGGATAAATTAGAAAATATTAATCTATGTATAAATGCATTTTTTTTATTTTAATAGATAAAAGTTTTAGCAGCTAATTAGCTTGCATTGAAAATTAACAGTTATAGAAGAGATCATACATAGTAAATTACTAAGGCTTCTTACTGATTAATAAGGGTACTTTTTACCATAGGAAAACACCTTGTTACTTCAGTAAAAAAAAATAACATAACGTAGATCCAGTTAGGTGTAGTTGAAAGCAAAAATAAGATAAATAAAATACATTTTATTGCACGTTAGTGCACAATAACCCACAATAAATACAGAAAGTGTACATTTAGCCAGCCTTATTGTTGAATAACAATTTCTACCAGACAAACAAACATAGCTTAGATTAGTTTGCTAGTTTGTGATAAACATAAAAAATCAAACCACTATTTTACAATGTATGATCTATAATGGGATAATATAATCCAATTATGTGCAATTATACCGTTTATGTGTATTTAATGGAATTAGTAACCAGTGCAGAACATGAATTTGATACAGTAAGAACATATCTAGTTAGAGACTACTTTTAATTGGAAAACGCTAAACACTGTGACTGTTATTTTTAATGAGTTAAATATCTTATTGGGGCATATAGAAGTCTGTGTAAACTAATCATAATAAATACATTTTTTTTTAAATCAGTATATATAATAAAAATATTTGAATTTACTTTTTTTAAACAACTTGGTAATCTGTTTTTAATTTTTATTAATCAACAATATGCCAATTTGTTTACATATTTTAAACAAGGAATATTGTTTACTTCCTTGTTTAAAAAAAATAGTGTATTAAAGAATATGGAGAATAATATACATAAAAAATTGAATTGTTTTGTTTATTGTTCAACAACAAGCCAATTTGTTTCAGATTTTCATCTAGTTAGTTATAAATAGAACTTTAAAAGGAAATATTGTATTTAGACCTTTTTTTAAATTGTGTTATAGAAAATTAAGCAGTACTTTATTATTCAGTTTTACAATACAAATATTAAGCAAACATTTAAACTGTGTATGAATTAATAAATTGGTATGCAATACACATACTTAACAACATATACACAAGGATCAAAATGCGATAAATGATTAGGAATTATGGCTGTATTTTATTAGGAACATGAAGGAATTCACATAAAGCCACAGGCAAAGTTGGCCTCAAGGTCACTGAACAATTGATCCAACAATATAGGCCTTGTCTGATGAATTTTATTACTATTCTTATAACATTTTCATAGCCGAGCGATTTAAGACATAAAATTGGTCAGAGAGAAGTATTTTTGAGACGAATATAAGGGTGAAAAGATTGTAATTTGATACTGTAATACCAACTTCAAGGCCAACTGGTAAATCACGACTTTTTGCAGTTTCAACACAAGATTATCACTTCCACACGACACAGATCGCTCCACATTCGCAAAATCACGAAATACAACTCCGAAAATAGCTTCGGCGATTTATTTTTAGATGCGTAAGACACAAAAAGCGTGACACAGTGATTCTGGCGATTCTGCACACAATCCAGACTGTTTTCCAGGACTATATCACGTGGGCCGCGGTGCCTAATTGATAAATCGATCACTCAAACACGGTAACTAACGTAATAACACTGAATACTCACGAAATTATGGATGAAATAGGCTGGGATCACACTAAAACTTAATCCAACTTATGTTAGTCAATTCACTGTGCACTTCTTATAAATTACGTATCCTAAGTAGACTACACGCTTCGCAAAACTCCGCGTCTACACTTTCGTGAAATAAATAGATTGAAATGGAGCGTTTAAAGCGAAAAAATGTTTTCTTCGAGCGGTTCGTGTAATTTTAGATGGGCTCCATGTCTTTTTAAGTGTGACGTCACGAGCAATGATGGCAATCTAATTTTTGCTTTACTTCCGCCTAGCTAAAAAGAACCTTAATTATTTTAAAAATTAAGCAATAATACACCGTATATTTTTAAAATAAAGTCTAATTTACCACTTTGTTGTACTGTTAGCAATGCAACAGTGTTGCTGTGGTAAAAAACATAAAAGATCTTTCTTCTCTTTCTGTCTTACAAGATTTTTTTATTGACATGGATGAGTCATCGGCAGTCAGCTGTCTGTCATTATTTTTTTTAATTTCCTGAAATATCTCAATAAAACGTAATAAACTAAAAATTGATATTTTTTTAATAATCAATAATTATTGCTGATTTCTAATATAAATATAAATAATTATGTCGATAAAATGAAAAATAAAATTAAAATTCTATAAAACATTTTACTTGAAGTCTTACGAAAGGTTAGTGTTGCCATATAAAAAAAAATACACACGTAGTAAGGGCGCTATCTAGTGGCGAATAGTAAAATTAACTACAAACGTGTCGGAAGTCGTGTCCTCTAGCGGTGAGTAATTTAAGCTATTAATTTTAATCACAATCACAGATGGCGTTAGTTTATCTCCAATTTACGAAAGCCACCTTTGTTTCGAACAACAATCTTGTAAAATTCATTGCTTGTAATTATGATTTTCCGACCCTTAACTAAGGCGTTTTATAATTTGCTGTCTAATCTCGTAATTTTTAAACACGCTTTAAATGGACCTAAATTCCCCAGCTACTTGTCAATTTTATTAACAATGCTACCTAGTTAGTAGTTTACTTGCTAGCCTCTTCAAATAGGACAAATAAAGTGTGACAGCGCGTGGGTGTAGAGTAGGCGGACGAGAAAGAGCAAGCGGAGAAGACGAATTTTAAAATAATCTAACTAAATGCCTGTACAACAACTTACATACTTACACTTACTATAAAAGTGACAGCTTAACATTTAAAGGACATGATCGATCAGTCACTAGCTTTGAGTTAAAAATAGTTTTTTTTTACTTTTTAGGTTTATGTGTTTTTTAAGGAAATCCGGGTTTGAGTCCCTGACCAAGCTTAAGTCAATGATTTTTAAAGTTTCGCTTAGATTTTTAATAAATAAATAGTCCTTCTTTTTCACCCAATAAAGCCATAGTAGGTAAAATAAAACAAAATGAAAATAATTAAAAATAAAATAAATCTATTCTTAGTCCTAGACAAAAAAAAAACGATAAAAAATTATTCCAATTAGACAAACTGTCTATTTGGAATAATTTGAGTATCGAATTTTTGCTTCGTTTCCGAGAGAAGTTTTTTTTTAGTAAAGTTCTCTAAAGTGACTCTAAACTGTTGATTGTTCATTTTCAGGAGGTATTTTTACACCCACTAACTACTACAGTCTGACAAGGATCTAAATGAACGTGGCCAAAGATAGAACTAACGCAGCCACCTTGCAAAACGTTAATTTTACAGTGTTTTGTATAGCAAGCAGCGCCCTCGTCTAACTTAATTTAAATCATTACGGATTGCATTTTTGAATTGAATTCTTTCATGGGAAATGTTAGTTTTTTTTTATATTATAAATGGAAAATGTTTCTATATATTGTAATATGTCGATTTTATGTTGTTTCAAGATAATTTAACTTCACTTTTATTTATATTAATTTTGACACCTATCCACCAATTAAATTTTGCTATAGGTACTTGTTCGATGTACATACTTATATTATAATGCGTATTAGCTTTCCGCCGCGGCTCCGCCCGCGTTAACAGTTTTTTCCGTAAGAATGATGCATTTTCCCATGGTAAAAGGTAGCTTATGTACTCAGGGTGAATGTAGCTTTCTAATGGTGAAAGAATTTTTGAAATCCGTTCAGTAGTTTCTGAGTTTATTCATTGCAAACATACACACAAACAAAAATACAAATCTTTCCTATAATAATACGAGTAGGTGTTTTACAGGTGACCCGCCTGTTATAAGGCCGCCTTTTGACTCCTGTATGTATTTTTAATTTGTTACTTTGTGGTTTTTTTTGGTGTCAATAAAGTTTTTGTATTGTATTGTATTGTGACCCACTGAAAGACGTCCATTAGAAAAAAATAGATGCTTTACGTTAAAGGGTATCTCCGTTCCGCGATTATAGATAGTTTGATCGTTAACAGCTCATATATGTCCCCACCGAGGGGCTCGAGCCTACCCTGATACCAGGGTGAATAGGCCTTAGTCGACCACGCTGGCCCAGTGCGGGTTGGTCAACTTCACACACAACCTTTGAATTACTTCGCAGGTGTGTGCAGGTTTCCTCATGATGTTTTCCTTCACCGTAAGAGCGTCGAATAAACGTACATATGAATTCGAAAATCGAAAACACATTGGTACGTGCCGAGGTTTGAACCCGCGAACTTCGGAATGGAAGTCAATGGGCCAGACGCTCTCCGATTGATAGTTTAGGAACTACGAAATTTGAACATTTATTTTTCGTAATTTTCACCTTTTCTTGTTTATTTTTTATCTCTTGATTGATAACCGTACCTAGTGGGTGTTGTTTTTTGTGATAATCAATTATTGTAACAGCAGCTACCACAAAAAAAATACGGTTAACCTAGGCATTACGAAACTTAATTAAAATTCGGCCCAAAGATATTGACATCAGAGCGTGACGTGCTTTGTTGTAAAAAAAATGTTTCTAAGCTTGTTACAGTCAACTCCATGGTTATTAAAAAACTGAAAAGAGCCTTAAGCTTTCGAAGACAGTTTTTTTAGAGAACAAATTTGTGATGCTTCATTTACTTCATTTTGAGGTCTAAAAATTATTTGTAAAATCTTACTTCGAATCAAAACCTATTGATTTTGTTTTTTTGATGATGATCTACTACATCTATCAGAATTTATTCATGCGTTCAAATGCCGATACCTAAATAACTTCAATACTGTTAATTATTTACTTTTTAGAGTGTAATATACAAAAGAGCGCCTGTTAGTTTTTTTTTATACCTATTACTGTTTTAACTAATATGTATTATAAAGAGGAAAGGTTTGATTGTTTGTTTGCATCGAATAGGCTCCGAAACTACTGAACCGTTTATGGTGAAACTTTACACAAAGATAGAATAGGCCTTGGAAAAAAATAGGCTACGATTTATTGCGGGAAAATTTCTCATTCCCACAAGAAAATTGTTCTTCTTCTATCGAGTCGATGGTAATTAGTTTTCCCATATTATCTATATTACAGAAAACTGTTAAAGCGGGCGGAGTTGGCACAAAGATAGAATAGACCTTTCGGAAGCACATAGGCTTGCTTTTACCACGGGAAAATTCCTCATTTCTACGGGAAAAACTATTAACGTGGGCGGAGCCCTATTAACTATTAACAGGCAAGATAGACACAAAAAGTGATACTTTGTAGACTCTATTAAGAAGGTAGGTACCTATTTATTTGTATGGACTCTATCTACCTACCCTATGGTCTGTTACATATAAATCCGGGTAAAAGTTCATTGACCTCTTTCTTTTCTTGAAAGTTATTAAAAAAATAATGTAACGCCAAAATGTCTGGCAAGGTCACACGCTCACCCCGCCTTCTACTACGGTATGCCAAATTACGTATTTTGCGATAATTTCCTATAGTTTTATCGTATCGTTTGAAAAAAATGTGCGCATTGTATGCAGGCGTCAATGACCTTTTGTACGGATTAATATGAAACAAATCATATAAGAGAATCATGATTAGTATTTTTTTTTCATTTCTTTTGAAAACCATGTTGAAACTTTAACTAAGTAGGTATATTATGTTTAAATACTAGACTATAGAAAAAACTTCTGTAATATCCGGCCAAGTGCGAGTTGAACACACACGTGAAGGATCGGTACATAATACTAAAGTGCTAAAGTATTGTATTAAAAATATTAAACTCAAATTTGAGTTTTAAAATAATGTAAAAGTAGCGTTTTCTTTTTGAACAATTTATATACATATATATTTATATATAAAGGGCTTCATAAGCTAAATAAGTGTTAACTTATTTTTTATTTTGAAGAAAGATTTTTAATGAAAGTATTTAATTGGATTATATCTTTCATTTCGTTATTTCGTAAATAAATAAAATAAAATACATTAGTCTAGGTACTAATTATTTACTTTTATGAAACATGAAAGGGTACATTAGTAATAAGTACATTATTTGCATGGGCTCTTAATGGTCGTTTCCCTGGCATAAAAAAACGTTACCTACCAAAATTTAAGGCAGAAATAAACACTTTTGCAAGTTCTAGCCCCATGATCTTATACCCATAGCCTGCTCTCAACGACCAAAAGTTAGCTGGTAGAAAATGCTCTGTAGCATTAAGTTCGCCTTTGTACAGTATTTTTGTGCAATAAAGTATTTTTTATTCATTCATTCATCTTAAACTTGATTGAAATTCTTCCAGAAGAATGACTCCTAGATTTAATTTATAAAAATGTCTGTTTTTTTATATTTTTACTGTTAAAAACGTAGTTAGTAGGCAGTTAAAAACTATCATAGGTACTAATTTTCTATCTCTTTTATAATTAAGTAGCATAAATAACATTATAAAATAAAAAAAACCGCCACAAAACCATTACTTAATCCTTTTAACAACTAGAAATAAGCTGATAATCTTCAAATGGCTGAAGATATTTTCTTTGTTCATAGCTAAGAACACTCTCGATTGTGGCACCTTGCAAACAAAAAAAAACTAGATCAAAATCGGAGCATCCGTTTAGGAGCTACCATGGTCCAAGAAAACAAGGTCTAACAAGAAGACCACGTGACAGACACAAGCCTACGTCATTTCTACGTCATTTTGCCTATTCATCCTTGTCGAATGCGTGTAATAGACAATTTTGAACAGCGCAAAATGACGTAGGCTTGTGTCAGTCACGTGGTCTTCTTGTAGGCCTTGTTTTCTTGGACCATGGGAGCTACGATGTCACAGACAGACAGACAGACAAACACACACGTCAAACTTATAACACCCCCCTTTTTTTGTCCGGGGGTTAAATATCAGGGTGGCCGCCTTGGTTGAAGAAGGCCTGACCATTTTCATTTAAAAAAAAGCCAGATACATTATGACATAAAGTAAACAGACATTAAAAATAAACGTTAACGGCTTATAATATATGTCCCCACCGAGGGGCTTGAAATCAGGGTGAATATACATTTTTTTTGTCGTATGATAAAAAAAAGAATAATTCGAGAATGAAATCTAAAAAAAAGAACACAGGAATAAAAGAACTGTCAAAAAATGAGACGTTAAGTAAAATGAAAAAAAAAAGGCGTTCGGAAATTTTGACTAAAGAAAAACAAAATATTAGTAAATACCCATGGGTAAATACCGTAGAGAAAAAGACCAACTCTAAAAAAAACTTTATAAATGTTGGTTTGGTACGTAACCTATCGTAGTATATAAGCCAATAAATATTTTTGACTGTCTTTGAGAATTTAACTGCTAGATTTAAAAAAAATATACACAATTTCCATAAAAATATATTTTAAATAGTTTTTTTCACTTTTTGTGTAATTTGACTGTAGGGATATGAAAATTATTTGTTCCACTTTTAAGACTTCGACGACGCTTAAACTGCTGTTAGGATTTGGATGTTTGGGGTTAGTTTAACTAATTTTATCGAGGGAAAATACCTAGTTCTTGCTAAAAAATATATCTAGGCAAGCAGAATCGCGAGCAAGAAGCCAGTAGGTAATAATTTTACATAATACATAGAATATTTGTACACATACCCGTAATTCAATAAACTAAAAAAATAATATAGTAATTAATATTTTGTCAGAAAATATGAAAATCTTAGGGTATTTTTATTTATGGTTATTTTTTATCTATTTTAATACCTATATAATTGTCTGTAGGTACACCTCAATTATTAATTTGGCTACCTGCCACATTTAAAATTAAATACATTATAGTTGTTATTATGGTGCTGGAATTTTGTTCTTATTAAAGGATTTATTTTGTATTTATTTTTAAGTACCTATTTTTTAAATAACGTTTTTAAAACAATTCACGTGTACATGCTTTTTTTTAAATTGACCTATGCTTGTGTCAAAAAGGTACGACCAATCAAACTTCACCGGACTTAAACCTACTTGCTTGCCTGGAAGAGGTTTGTACTTTAGCAATAAGGCCACCTATGGAATTTCTTTTTCTTATGATGAAATTTGTAACTATCCTGTTGTTATTATTGGTTATTTTTTATCTATTGGTGTCAATAAATAATATTCTTATTGTATTGTGTTGTACCTATTAAATTCATTTTATTTTTTTAATTAATTTATTAAGAAAACTTAACCACGTCACGCCACGTTATTGTAGTTCCACGTTTTAGAAATCAGAAATCAGATATTAATTATTCGTTTCTGTACCAAAAACTAATATTAAATTAAATAGTTTACTGTCACAGTGTGAGCTGTATTGTGCGAATTAAATAATTATGGATATAAATAATATATTATATTTTTAGACGTAACAGTTATATTTTTTACATTAACATGAAATTAAGCTAGTAAAATCATCAGTTCTATTGCGATTTCTTTCAATAATATTCATATTTTATTTTTATCATGAACATGTATTATTTTGTGAACCTCAAATTATTTTTATATTTTAAGTACCTACCTAACGTGACCTACAAATATATTGATTGACAACAAAAAATAAAATTTTGTTTGACATATGACCTACTATTTGGTATTCTGTGATATAGGTAATTGAAATAATTTATTTATTTAAGTATTTTACATTTATTTTACACAAGAAAATTACATAAATTACAAACATAAAGAACAACACATTTTTTTTTTTCGTAAGTAAGCCACCAGTTTATACTACATAACAGTATCAAATGTACATACATACATAGGTACATACTTTAAATAAATATTAAATAAGCATTGGGCCAGCGTGGTCGACTAAGGCCTGTTCACCCTCATGTCAGGGTAATTCGAGCCCCTCGGTGGGATGTTAACGAATCTATCTATATATATAAAACTGAAGAAACGGTGTGTCTGAATATAGATTTGTTTTTCAAAAAACTAATTGTAGGGAGTGTAGCTGAACACATAAATATAAGTTTTGAAAAAAATTTCCGTCTGTCTGTCTGTCTGTTTGTACGTACGCTAATCTCTGGAACAGATGGACCGATTTAAATTATTTTTTGCATGGTGGTACCTTATATCCCCAGTCAACACCTTAGATATATTTTATGACGGGAAATAAAAAAATAAAAATGCTGGCGTAGCCGTGGGCGGACAAATAGGTAGTATTGAATAAGTTAGTACCTAGAATTACCTCAGATTTTACCAGAAATAATTTGTTGAAGGTTTTATATTATAATAATATTGTATGGTTCACAATTTTTTTTAAGATCTTTTTTTTAGATATAGGTAGGTAGGTAGGTAGGCAGGCACCTATATAAATTTAGTTTTAGGAGAAATTTTATTTGATGTATTTTGAGACTAGGTATAATATTTTAATTCATACTAAATTTAATCCTACATACAACATTAGGGTCAGAATATAGGTACCTATAAGTAAAAAAAAAGATTTGAAATTGATTAAAGTATTCAATTTTGGATATTATTATTTATTTATTTATTCCCAAATAGTTTTCAGAAACTTTATAGTACTTTGATTTAAAAACTAACTCATATTTTTTTTAAATTCAAATTCAGGTACCTAAACCAGAAATTTGTTTAACCTGATTAAAATTCTTTTATCTTCCTTTACCTTCTTATATTTTATCACAAATAAGTTTTATATTTTCAACACTAAGGGTCTCTTTTTTTGGAAAAAGTACGCCGAATCACCAACTTGCAAGGGTCGGGTCCTAAATTTTTTTCGCTTTATGGGGAGGTGATAGTTTTTGGTGCTATGGCTACCTATTGTGGGGTCCACAACTGTGGATTCCCTCCATAGCGCCTAGTTCCGTTTGCCGCTCGCGCGTTCCAACTAGTCACTTGCCAACCGTTAGCCGCGCGCGTCGCTCTCCTCTTCCTCATCCCCATAAAAAACACCCTAAAACACCCATCACCCCATAACCTCTAAATCTTTTTTACACCTTAACCTCCCCCCTTTTATTTTTACATCCGATCCTTTATATAATATAGGATTTTTGTTATAATTTTTAATTTTATCCTTTATTCCTGTTCACTTAAAGTATCCTGTTCCGTTTTCCGATTCGTTTGATTGTTTATTTTTGTTTTCGGCCTGTACGTTTTTTTTAATTCGGCTTTTGTGTTTTTTTTTTAGTTTTCAGTTATAAAAACGTGTGGATTTCGGAGTTTAATTCGGTTTTTGCAAGAGGACATTCCAGTACCTTATCTTTGATGTCCCTTATCGTTCGATTGAAGAAATGCAAGTTTTCAAAGCGTTTTTAGTGTTTATATTCGTGATAACAGTACGCGCGCGGCTATTTGGCGATTGTTCATTTAGGCCTAACAGCGGCCGCGACGCGCATCTGCGCGAAAAATTCGCAAACTTCAAGACCAAAAATATCCAATAAGAGTCTTATAGGCCTATTTTAAAAACTTTTCCAGTTCATTTCGGACATTTCAAATTGTTGTAATAATCGAGATTTTTTACGAAATTCGGCGAATTATTGTTGTTTTTTGGATGTTGTAGTGCAGTGAGAGTGTACGGCCCGGACGGGATCGTTTCAAGGGGATCAAAATTATCTGGACACGGATTTTTATGAAGAATACTATTGAAAATGTAAGTAAAACTATATTTACACATTTTTTATGTGAAATCTTGAGTTAAATCTTCCATTTACAGTGTTTTTTAGACAATTTTAGCAGCCGAAGTTAACGAGGACGCTACGAAAACATGTTCGCTTTAAAATTATATTCCAGCCAGTGTTTTTGGAAAAATATTCTATAAAACATAAATTTGAACATATACCGAATATATCAGAAAAAATTAAATGCACATATATATATATTTTGTTATATTTTTGACCTTCTAAACATTATATCGGCTCTGCGTCTGTCTTGCAAGAGACTATTTTTATAAAAAACTATATTTTTACAAAAATATACCTTATATCATAAATTTAAATATATTTAGAATAAAAAAATATGTATCTAAATATATAAATTTAAACACTTGATGCATTTTTAGCTTGTTAAACTCTTCGTATATACCTACATACTTCGATGGTGGCTCTACCTTGTTTTAATAATTATTATAATACATAAAACTGATTCCAACACGTAAATTGATTTTATTTTGTAGACTAAAAGAATAAATTTATTCTTATTTATTTATAATTTTGCAAAATCTTCTATTCAAACCATTTTGTCTTAGCAATTCCTAACTCTACCTATTTAGACTACAAATATATAGACAAGTAGGTAAATATATTTAAAATTGAATATACTCGTAATAGGTATACTTATCTGTTGTTGGACATACTTCTATTTTTATTTTATTTAGCTTAATTTTCAATTTACCTACTTATTTTTATTTACATAATTTTAGAATTCTACCTCAGTATTCTTCACAGACCTAAAAATTTAATACAAGTAGGTTCCTATAATTATATTCAATTAAGTATGTTTTTTTTTAAATTTATTTTCATTAAATGGCATAGTTGTTTTAATCTTATTATTACTAAATATCATCATGTTTGGCTCAGTCTATAAGTGATGTTATGTAACATTACAAATAAGTAAATAAATAAATATACCCTATAGCTAAAATAAAAATAAATCATCATTATCTTAACATATTCGCTTGAAGGGCCTTTTACAATTTTTATCAATTATATATAGCTAAATTTCTAAATTATTTATATGATGACTATATCTTTTTGGTCTAAATAACAAACCAATATCATGGTTTGTTATTTAGACCAACTACTACAGACGTACTAGGATTGGTACATTTATCTATACAAATATTAAATTAAATAAACATTTTAAAGGGTTATATCTATGCCTGTCGGCTCAAACAACATAACTATTCGTTATTAGATATCTTATACGTTCACACTATCTATGCTATAGGTTGGTGGTTATGTTACAATTTATCTAAAATATAATCTTATATATAAAAATGAATTGCTGTTCGTTAGTCTCGCTAAAACTCGAGAACGGCTGAACCGATTTGGCTAATTTTGGTCTTGAAATATTCGTGGAAGTCCAGGGAAGGATTAAAAGGTAAAAAAAAAACGAAAAAAAAAAAAACGCGGGCGTATAGCCGCGGGCGGACAGCTAGTATTATTATATAATATCATGTAGATTACATACCTACTTTACTTACCTATCATCGTTTGATTAAACCTGATAAAACTTTAAAAAAACTAACAATTATAATATCAAAAATAAGTATTTTTATTTTATTTGAAAAAAAAATTAACGATGTGCACTAAATCCTACTAAGTAATATTATATAAACGTGAAAGTTTGTGAGGATGTTACTCTTTCACGCAAAAACTACTAATGGATTTTAATGGAACTTTACAATAATATAGCTTATACATCAGAATAACACAAAGGCTACCTTTTACCGCGGGAAAATACCTCATTCCCACGGGAAAAAAAGGCGGAACGCTAGTGAACCATAAATTAAGCCATACGTGTACTGTGGCATCGGTCATGCCATCTCTTTGGCCTTTGGTACTGGCCGCGTTGTTCTAAATTTGAATTATTTAAAATTAAACTGATTTTGATAGATTCAGTCAGTTCTATCACGATTCTGGCCTGGAGCTGGTAAAATAGGCTCCAAGAAGCCCTATCCTCGAAGTTTTGTACGGTTTAAGAGTTTGTAAAGTGTGGTGAAGTTACGTTGTTGTTTTAATATAGTAATTGAGTTCAAATCAACTTTCTGGTGTTTTTATTTAGTATTTTCATAGCATCGGTAGGTCGATGCTATATTTGGTGGAGGCGCCGGGTAGGGATCCTATTAGTGGTACTTTCGTCGTAAAGCGAGTGGCAATTATAAAGTGAAGTGGTTTATAACAAATAGTGAAAAAATCCGATTGTAAAAATGTCAGATTCTGACATAAAATTTAATGGCGTAAGCCAGGACATAAATACATTTTTGAAAAAATTCAAGAAAATATGTATCTTGAAGAAAATATCAGACGATGAAAAATTCGTACTGTTAGAAAATTATCTTGCAGGACCAGCATTAATATTCTACAACACAATCGAAAGTACAGTATCCAAATATGAAGATTTGGAAAAGCTATTGAAAGAAGAATTTCCCAATACAATCGATTACCAACAGTTTTTCTACATGGCGAAACAAGGCAAATCCGAGGATATTTTGACTTATTATTATCGCCTGAATGAATTAGCGGCAAAAGCTAAAATAGATGATGAGACTATCTTCATCAGGCAGTTCTTAATGTCATGCTATGGCTTCATTAAGCATAAGCTGACAGGATCAGTATTCGAAAAAAAGCTTAATCTCAAAAAAGCTATCATACAGTTAATGGATATTTATAATGTAAACGAAGAACGCAACATCGTGCCTGCAAGGATGCCATGCAGCCTCGAAACGTTTGATCATCCTTCAACATATGCTGGCTGTGATGTACATCAGCAGTCCCTTATGGATACTAGGCGTCAGACGCCTTGGATGACTCCTAGAGCAGTCTTCGCTTCGCCTGTTCCTGGGAATTCGGGAGGGGTACGCCCAGCGGGTACCCCTCAGGTTAGTCCATCGTTCTTGGGTACCGGTGACCGCCCAACACCACAACCTAACCGCTATGGCCTGAGACCAAGACCGGGTCAGTCGGTACAGGATCAGCGTCAGCAACAACAGTCGGGAAACTTCAGGCGGTTGCCCTGAACGCCACGCAGATGGTAGCCGAAGATGTTGTGGCATTGAAAACTTCATCCACACAAACGGAGCAATTTGTTCCCTTTTTCCCTAATTGTAATGATAATGTTATTAGTAGAAAGCAAAAACCTTTTATTAATGTTGAATGTAAGGGATTTATTTTTCCGACCCTTATTGATACAGGCGCGAGTGTTTCCTGTATAGATTTCAATGTATTGGAAAAAATTAAATTGTCCCTAGATGTGGACAAAAATTTTTTTTTAAAGGGCGTGAATGGCCAAAAGTTATCGACTGTAGGCGCGACAACGTGTAATTTAAATATAGGTAGTGTTATTTTTGCTTGCGAGTTGGTTGTTGTTCAGAATTTAGCTTGTCCTATAATTCTTGGTCAAGATTTTCTTAGTCGGTACAACGGAATTATCGATTTTGGCTCAGCAAAATTGATGTTGGGTAGCAACCGTATTGATTTTTTATCTGACGTATCCACTTTTGTTTTATCTTCGAACAATCGTCAAGTTGACTTTTGCACCTCCTTTTTCAAAGATGACGTTTGCTCGGAACAAATAAAGGTCGATGCACACTCTCCGATTTTACGACATGAAGATAATGTCAATTTTTTAGGTTTAGATAATGTTTGTGAATTTGCGATTGAAAAGGATCAGGAATTTGATTTGGGTTCTGATTTGTCGGTCACGCATAAAGAAAAGTTAATGTCTTTATTGTTACAAAATAAGGATAGATTTGCTTTTGAAGCTTCTCAATTAAGTCGGTGTGATATTGTGGATCTAGATATCGAGACTTTGGATGAAAAGCCGATTTCTTCTCGACCTTATAGGGTCTCTCCAGTGCAGAAAGAGGTCGTAGATAAGCAGGTGGAGGAGATGCTCCGCTTGAGGGTGTTTGAGGAATCTAATAGTTCCTATGCTTCCCCAGTTGTTTTGGTGAAGGAACCTGACTTCAAGGATGACGGATTAGAGATATTTAGGATCGAAGCTGTGTCGTTTCGCGAGGCGCAGTCAAGTGATGATTTTTGTTTGCAAACAATTATCCGTTTGCATTTACATGGTTCATTTAGAGGTTTTTTCGTAAGAAACGATTTGTTATTTAAACGTGTTTTAAGACATGGTGTTCTTAAGGACGTACTTGTTTTACCTAGAAGTATGTTTTGTGATGTTTTAAAGGAGTTGCACGATGATGCGTGGACAGGAGGTCACTTGGGTTTTTCTAAAACTCTTTATCGTTTTCGTTCGAGGTATTTTATGTGTAATGCTGACAGGGAAATCGAAAACTACGTTCGTTCTTGTCGTCCCTGCCAGGAAAGGAAGGGTGGTAATAGAATTGCTCCTCTTTTACCTATTTCGGTTTCTAATTTGATGGAGAAGGTGGGAGTAGACGTTGTTGGTCCTTTCCGTTCTTAAACTTTGTAGACTTTTTAAAGGGCCTTATGTGGTTGTAAGAAGGTCTGGTGTAAATAACTACGTTATTCGGAAAGTTGGTCGAAGTACTCGTACATATGTGGTACACGTAAACAGATTAAAAAAGTTTTATGTACGATGATGATGATTTATTTTTTATTTTTTTCCCTTTTTTTTGGTTTGGTTTGGTAGTCGGAGAAGTAAATTTCTTTTTTCTTTTTTTATGCTTGTTTTACTATGATGGAATCTTTTTAGGTAATATTGTTCCATATTTTATCTTTATGTGTGTTGTAATATTGTTTTTCTTTTCATGTAATATGAGGATAATTTTAAAATATATTAATTAGTCATATTCTTATTTTAAAAAAAACAACTTAATGAGATGGCTGCTGCAGCCTGATATTCAAGACCGAGATGGCAGCTGAAATATTTAAAATCATTGTTAAACAATATTATCATTTTTCACTCTAAAACTTAAATAATTCTAAAACATAGTTCATACTCTGTCACTTAAAAAAACTTAGCTAGTATTTTAAAAAAAAGGTTTCCTGTGAAAGGTAGGCAGTGAGGTGATTTATTTTAGTTAGTGGGCATTATGTATGCAGAAGAAGAGATAGGTATTTGTGTGATATAGAATATGTTCTTCTTTTTTGGAAACATGCATGGCACATAGGTGGCTATATGTATGGAAGTACCTTATGGGCTTCATTTTCAAGGTTGAATTCATATTTTGTTTTTCATAAATATTAGTTCTTTGCTGGGTTACGTTCCATTAACTAACTTTAATATTTTTGAGTTTGTCCAACTTTATATAAATTCTTTTATTTTTTCTGTAAATTTCAGATCTTCATTTTTCATGGTTACTGCTTCTAATTTTGAACACCTATTTCAATTTAGGTTTTCTTTTGAATAATTATTCAATTGCTGTTACATACAGGTTGATTACTTTTTCTCAAAAATATTTTTCTTATTCAGGGTGTTTAAAATTATATTTGAATTTTTAATTAACAATTTAACTTTAAAATAATTTATTGAAGCTATTGATGAAGTTACTGAATTTAATTTCGTTATGAGGGATTAGGTTTGTATTTAGGTAGTTTTAGCTATTCGCGTGTTAGGTTTAATGGATGTGGGCTTTGTTGTAAGCGGTTTTTTCAACGGGGGTTTTTCCCTTGCAAAAGCAAATAGGATATTATTCCTAATTGCTAGACTTTAGAAGTTCTGAGTCCCTGTCTATTCTTTTTTATTTAATTCTCTGTTTTGATACTTGTCCCCCTTAGGTAGGTTGTTAGTTTGAACTTTGTATTTTTTTGATGGGGATGTTTAAAAAAATATTTTGGTCGTTACTGACCAAAATAATTTTTTTTGAAGAGGGAGAGGGATGATGTGGCATCGGTCATGCCATCTCTTTGGCCTTTGGTACTGGCCGCGTTGTTCTAAATTTGAATTATTTAAAATTAAACTGATTTTGATAGATTCAGTCAGTTCTATCACGATTCTGGCCTGGAGCTGGTAAAATAGGCTCCAAGAAGCCCTATCCTCGAAGTTTTGTACGGTTTAAGAGTTTGTAAAGTGTGGTGAAGTTACGTTGTTGTTTTAATATAGTAATTGAGTTCAAATCAACTTTCTGGTGTTTTTATTTAGTATTTTCATAGCATCGGTAGGTCGATGCTATAGTACTCAAGAAAGTCCACGGATTTTTTTTATCTGCTAAGATTTATTATTGAAAATTGAAATTAAAAGTAAAATTAATACAAAAACGGACAGTTGTCTACATATGACGTCATATGGCTAGAGTTTGGCTATTGAAGGTAGACAATCGATGAAATAGAAAAACATTGTACTGGCAACAAAGTTACATAGAAAAAAAAGTATCAAATTAGGTAAATCCATAGGAATCGGGGTTGGCAGGATGACTTTTTCAAATTTTCCGCCTTTTCTCATTGTCTGCTTTCAATAGCCAAACTCTAACACAATTATTATGACTATATCATGTTTCTATTCGCTTTGATATTTCAATAGAATAGAAATATGGATTTCGACATTCATAGAAAGTAACTAATTTATCTAGCCAGCCAATACCAAGTTCCATTAAAATCCATTCAGTAGTTTTTGTGTGAAATAGTAACCAACATCCATTTATCCATCCGTTCTCACAAACTTTCACGTTTATAATATTAGTTAGTGCCTATCGTTAAATATTTTATTTTATTTTATACTAATTGTCTGCCCGCGGCTGCGCCCGTGTTGTTTTCCGACTTTTCCGTAGTAATTTTTAACTATCCCACGGGAACTCTTCAATTTTCCGCTATTAAAAGTATCCTAGATATTGACCAGGGATGTAAAGAACCACCATGCAAAATTTCATTCGAATCGGTCCAATAGTTTCGGAGATTAGCCCGTACAAACAGACAAACAGACAGAGTAACAAGAAAAAGAAAATTGTCTGGATATGTTCTATTTCACTTCTTAATCCTCCTGACTCGGATTTCATCTTTTTTTTTCTATGTACCTACAGCCATTTGACCTCTACAGTTTTATTATTATAGTTGACATAGGGTTCTAGATGATGATTAATTCAACAGTAGTAATTTGCTTTTTTACACATATGGCAACCCACACATTGTCTATGCTTGAAAACGAAATTCCCAAAAGGGATTCCCACAAATAATGAATAATAATAAATAAATAATAAATATGTGGGGACATCTCACACACGGCCATCTGACCCCAAACCAGGCAGAGCCTGTACTATGGGTGTCAAACAGCTGATATACATACATATATAAATATACAACATCCAGACACAAAGCAAACAGTGCTCATCTCATCACACGAATGTTTGCCCTGGACGGGATTCGAACCCGCGACCCTGTGATTCGAAGACAGACGTACTACCAACTAGGCGTGACTAGGCTATGGTGCCGTCAAATGAATAAGTTTAGGTACCGCTTAGAACTGACTAGCTAGGGGAATAACCGCGCATTGCTAGAATTACTAAAATTAAATTTGCTGCTCATGAATCAATAAAAAAACAGAATACATCTTATATATAAAAATGGATTGCTGTTCGTTAGTCTCGCTAAAACTCGAGAACGGCTGAACCGATTTGGCTAATTTTGGTCTTGAAATATTCGTGGAAGTCCAGGGAAGGCTTAAAAGGTAAAAAAAAATGAAAAAAAAAACTACGCGGGCGTATAGCCGCGGGCGGACAGCTAGTAAAAAGATAAATGTATATAAGTAGGTATTATGTACTAATGTTTACGTAAGCACGGTAGGGGGGGAGTGCTTTGCTTACTTTTGCTGACAAAGTGGAGCGGGGGGTAAATAGATATTTTTACCCTAAGGTTGCCTGGAAGAGATTGCTACCTTAGCTATAAGGCCGCCTGTTGACTTTTCGAATTTAATGTATTTAATTTTCAGTATTTTCCTTGGGTGTCAAAAAAGCATATTTATATTGTATTGTATTGTAAATAACTGTAGTAGGTATATCAGTTTACGTAATACTTAACCGGCCCCTTAAACCTTGCATAAAAACTGAGTAAAGTGAAAAATATACAGCTTGGTTTTCTCATGACTGTACCGCGTACGTGTCTCAAGCGAGGGACCACTTTTTTTGGCCAGACAGTAAAAAAACTGTCTGGACGTACTGGCTAAGCGTATACTAACAGATGTGCAATTACATGGCTACACCACAGACATATAAAGGGAAGCAGACTAAACATTACATACTTAGAACCTTAGAACGTGTGGCAACTGGTGATGTTTCTGGGAATATAATAATATAATATGTGGGACATCTCACACACGGCCATCTGACCCTAAAATAGGCAGAGCCTGTACTATGGGTGTCAGACAGAAGGATAATGGATTCTAAGGTGATGTATTTAAGGTGGACTTTGGAGGCATGCGACAGTGACGCGAGTGACGCGGCGTTACCGGTGTCTGTGCCGTTGCGCCAACTCACTTTTGAGTAAATTCATTCTTAAATACATCACTTTAGAGTCCATTATCCTTTTTCGTGTCGCAGCGTCAGTGTCGCTGACGCTTGGTTCGAACGGCTACCTTAAGTGGAAATTCATGCAACGCGGCATTCTTTGTATTATACAATAATGTTTAGTCTGCTTCCCTTTATATGTCTGTGGGCTACACAATCTGTTGCTAGGCGACACGGCACACAGTATACAATATTTACCTTAAGGAGTGTTCGTGGCCTAGTGGCTAGAGCCGTTGAATTCCATTCAGAAGTTGTTAGGTTCGACCCTCGGCACGTATATGTGTTTTCGATTTTCGAATTCATATGTACGTTTATTGGACGCCCTTACGGTGAAGGGAAACATCGTGAGGAAACCTGCACACAGCTGCGAAGTAATTCAAAGGTTGTGTGTGAAGAACTAACCTGCACTGGGCCAGCGTGGTCGACTAAGGCCTGTTCACCCTGCTTTTAGGGCAGGCTCGAGCCCCTCGGTGGGGACTTACATGTTTATTTTTTAATCAGTGCACATATATTTTTTTTACATTTTTCTAAGACATGTGTAACAATCTCAATTATTGTTTTTTACAATTTTACATCTGCGGCCCCGCCTAAGTAAACAGTTTTTTTCGTGGGAATGAGGAATTTTCCCGCAGTAAAAGGTATGCTACGTTATTTTCTAAGGTCTATTCTATCTCTATACCAAGTTTCATCATAATCTGTTCAGTAGTTTCGGAGCCTACTTATAGCCGCCAAAAACACCGTGTATAATAATTTTATGAAATAGCTACAACTTCGTAAGCAAAGCAACCTGGGCGTGACTAGTGTAGTCCACTAAGGCCTGTTCACCCTTATGAGAGGGAGGTAAGGGCCCCTCGGTGGAGACATTATATGGGGGCTTTAAAGCAATTTTATTGAAATAGAATGCGTCGTTTTTGAGCACTCAGAACATTTCACTTTTTCAACCCGTTTTCCGTAAAAAAAATATATTTTCCCGCGGTAAAAACTGGTGTGTTGTGATGTACAACGAACATAGTTGTAATCTCAAAAATAATTTTCAACTTTTTATATACCTAAACTTCTGTCACGTGACCGGCCACTTTGTATGACAAGTTGAAGTTATTAATAATAATTTAAGTTAAACTTTAAGTTATTATTCAACTGGTAACTTTAAGTTTTATAATATATATATATATATTTATAGTTGTTATTGATTTATTAGTAGAGATACACCGTGAAAATTAACTAGTTGTTCGGTTTAATGGGTTGCCTGGAAGAGATTCCTACATTGGCAATAAGGCCGCCTGTTGAAACCTAATGTTTTCTTTGTTTGTGTTTTTTGTCTTTATTTCTTGGTGTCAATACTTAAATAATATTTCTATTGTATTTGTATTTGTTTATCCGCAACATAGTGGTAGCTAGGTAGTACTCATGAAACCGAACTACTTTCCCTAAGGAACATAGGTTGAAAAAACAACCAGTTAAATTTCATGGTGTACCTATAAGTAGAAGTACTCATTACAATAAGGAAGTGTCCAAAAAAAAAATTAATTAGTCCGTCAGTTAGATTACTAAAAAATAATGTACAATGTATTTTTTTGTATGGGAAACGAAAAATGCCGACGAATACAGCACTTTGAAATCTCCAGTGACGACACGCCGCGCGCCGCCGCCATACCATGCCGCCATACAAATTGTACGGAACAAGTGACGTCATAGCACTCTTCTCCTACATTTTGATGCGATATATCTTCGTCAAATTGAAAAAAGAAACGTGTTCAATTTTTTTCGATAATCTAACTGACGGACTAATTAGAAGCGATTTTTTTTGCAGGACACTTCCCTATATCGTTTTTGGCTTCATCTAACTGTGGCGAGTTTTTTTAATCTTCTATTTATTGTTATTGTTATTACAATTTATAACCCTATTCTAAAATACTACATAGATTTATGTTAATACCTCTCCTATCTATTCCTAGACCAATGACCATTCATATTATAAAAATATCATCTATCAATTATATCATTCATTATACAATTTCAACACCTTTTCGCACCCAACGAAATGTAAATTCATTTTAATGATACCATTTAATATGCACCCTAATATTCAATTTTTTGACTTGCCGCGACTTGTTTTAACCTGTTGTATGGGAGAGTCCTTGATGTTTTCGGCAATGCATTTTATTTTAATTCAAGGTCATTTTTAACCTGTTTTGTATAGGGGTGAATTCTTTAAATCTAGAAACTTCAGTGTCCTTAACCTTGTAATGTTGTTAGACTAAACGCAGGGAGGTAAAACTGGTAAGTGTTATATAGGTATAGGTAATAATCATACTAATATTATAAAGAGGAAATATTTGTATTTCTGCGTGTATGTGTGTTTGTAATTAATAAACTCAAAAACTACTAAATCGCGGCGGAAAGCTAGTAATATATAGACTAGCTTATAGCTTATAGCTAGTCTATATATTACTATAGCTTTTCCCCTGGGAATGAGGCATTTTCCCGCGGTAAAACGGAGCCTATGTTGCTCAGGGTGAATGTATGTAGCTTTCCAATGGTGAAAAAATTATTGAAATCGGTTCAGTCGTTTTCGAGTTTATTCATTACAAACACACACACACACAAATGCAAATCTTTCCTCTTTAAAATATTAATATGAGTATGATAGATTTATAAGTAGAGATAAATCATGAAATTTAACTGGTTGTTTATTTTAATGGGTTGCCTGGAGAGATTGATACATTAGCAATAAGGCCGCCTGTTAAAACGTAATGTTTTCTTTGTTTGTGTTTTTTGTATTTGTTTCTTGGTGTCAACAAATAATATTTGTATTGTATTTGTATTTGTTTATCCGCGACATAGTGGCAGGCAGTACTCATGAAACTGAACAACTTTGAAATCTCAAAATTAAAATTCAACTTGTCATACAACGGCCACAAGACTGAAGTTTATATGAAAAGTTGAATTTTAATTTTGTTATTTTAACTTTTAGGGAAAGTTGTTCAGTTCATGAGTACTACCACCTATCTTGCGGATAAACAACCAGTTAAATTATACGGTGTATAAGTGCCGTTAAGGAATAGCGTGCTCGCGAGTCAATTCAACGCCATTATGATGAAAATAAAACATTATTTCTACGTTCGTCCTTCGATACGATACTTTCAATGAATACTTATTGCAATCTATACCTAAATGATAAGATATCAGCCGATAGCAGAGGCGCCGAGAAGTCTGCGAGAGGTGTGAATATTTCACAGTTACAATGACACTATTATTTTAATTTTATCCAGCTGTTCCTATGACCTGATCGGTAACCGATTTTCAACACTTTGGCATCTTGCGCTATTATTTTGACGGCCTCGTAGCCTAGTTGATAGTACGTCTGCCTACGAAGCACAAGGTCGAATCGGGTTCGAATCCCGCCCAGGGCAAACATTCGTGTGATGAGCACTTGTGTTTGCCTTGTGTCTGGATGTTGTATATTTATTAGATGTGTATATCATCTCCCTAGCACCCATAGTACAGGCTCTGCCTAGTTTGGGGTCAGAGAAGACTTATGTCCATGGGAACAAGATTGCTTGAGTTGACTATTAGTTTAATTTAATTGTACCTACTTATAAATTAAAAAATAATAATTTAAGAGCGAGCGAAATGCGACGCTTGTGGAGTTTATTCGGCGAGCTCTTCTCCACAAAAGACACATTTTGCTTTGCTGAACTCGCCACTAACTAAATTATTTGACTTAACTAGTGACGTAAAATGTCCAAAAGTTAAAATTTTGAAATTCGAATACGGGCGCTCTCAAGGTCATCATGTCTAGCCGCATGTGCTGGCTACTGTACAATGGAACGCGAAGCCGCTCGACTGAAGAATATTTACCGCGGGAAAATACCTCTTTCCCATGGGAAAAACTGTTAACGCGGGCAGAGCCGGGGGCGGAAAGCTAGTGTGTAATATTTTTCTATATTTGGTAACGAAAATGAATGTTTTGACTGCTAGATAACTTGAAAGATAAGTCGAACTAGTTTTTAAATGCGAAGATAGTAAGTCAAATCGCGAATAGTGACAAAAGTACTATGTTTTATATGTCACTTTGTCGCGTTTTAACACCTTCTAGAGCTCCTCACGGCCATCTGACCCTAAATTATATAGGCAGAGCCTGTACTATGGGTGTCAGACAGCTGATATACTTACATACATAAATAAATATACAACATCCAGCTAGACACAAGTGCTCATCACACAAATGTTTGCCCTGAGCGGGATTCGAACCCACGACCTTGTGCTCGCAGGCAGACGTACTACCAACTAGGCTGCGAGACCATGGTCTAAGAAAACAAGGTCTTGCATTCGCACCACGTGACTTGACACAAGCCTACGTCATCATGCTGTTCATCCTTGTCTATTAACACGCATTCGACAAGGATGAATGGCATGATGACGCGATAGAGTCTCAATAACACTAAATTAAAAAAAAAAATAACCCCGACACAAAACCGTTACCTATTTGATCCTTTCAACAACTAGAAAATAGCTGATAATCTTCAAACGACTGAAGATATTTTCTTGGGTCACAGCTAAGAACACTCTCGATTGTGACACCTTGCAAACAAAAAAACTAGATCAAAATCGGCGCATCCGTTTAGGAGCTACGATGCCACAGACATACAGACACACACGTCAAACTTAAAAAGGAGGGTTATGAGACTCTAAACAGTAGTCAGTTAGCACCTAAATTTCGCTCGCGGAAGAGGCGACTGGCTGTCTAATTTTTAGCGAACATTTATCTGGTGTACGCGAGCACCGGTCATCGAACTATGACGTCACGACGCGACCAAAATACTCGCGCGGACCTTGAGTGCGCGCGCGCCGACGATATTCCGCACGTTTAAGTATAATACTCTACTTTCGTTAGTAACAGCTCATACGTGTCCCCACCGAGGGGCTCGAGCCCCTCATCAGGGTAAACAGGCCTTAGTCTCCCTGGCCCAGTGTGGGTTGGTGACGAACACACACTCTTTGAATTAGGTACCTACTTGGGTGTGTGCAGGTTTCCTCACAATATTTTCCTTCACCGTAAAAGCGTTAAATAAACGTAGTACTTATTATGAATTCGAAAATCGAAAACACTTTGGCACGTGCCGAGGCTTGAACCAGCGGACTTCCGAATGGAAATTGGTCCCATCAACTGGGCCACTAACGCTCATACGTAATACTCTGCCCCAAAATACATAATATTATGTATTATAGTAGGCACCAAAGGAGGTGGCTCACTGCACCTACTGTTTAAATCGTCTGTTATATCTTCTATTGATTTTTGATCGATTTTTAAAGGTAATTCAAATAAATTAGCTTAAACATAAATAGCTCTTATTCTAAATGCACACAAACTTAAGCAAAAGTACGTTTCTCGGGCTAACTCACCCATATGAACATTAAAAAATTAAGGGTAAACGTTGGTAAAACCATAATAACGTAACTCACATTAATTTTGGTGCTAGTTTTGACACAACACAGCACTTAACACAATACAATATCTTCTATTAGTTTGTGGTAGAATAATTGCGTTATTTTAATTTTATCTTTAAAATCATTTTTGTTTTTCTTTAAGGTGCCAAACTGTCTGTATCTGTTATACATAGGGGCCGTCCATTAATCACGTGAGGCTTGAAAGGGGGGGGAGGGGTTTGACAAAATTCACGAAATATCACAAGGGGGGAGGGGGGCTGTGGTAAGATATCACGTGTATTTATTTTTTCCAATCAAAAACAACCTGCAACCTTTCTGTCTAGGCATTTTTATCACAGTCCTTAATTTCAGAATAAAATGAGGTTATACGTTATACTGCTACTACCTGTATTTAAAGATAATCTTCTAAAAATTTTAAGATTCTTTGCAGGTACTAAAAATACACGTGATGTTGAGTGGGGGGGTGGGGGGTAGTCTTAAACCTCACCACGTATCACCAAGGGGGAGGGGGGGTTAAAAAATGCTAAAAAAAAGATCACGTGATTAATGGACGGCCCCATATCAGCCAAATCTATATTAATAATTTCGTCCAGGGGTACGGTAGACTCGATCGAAACCTTATATGAATAATAAAACACGAAAAAATATTGATTTCGAGTCGACAACATATATCCGCAAAATTTGGATTATAGAGATTTTCGTTAAATTCTAATGGCACTGACAAACAAATCGCAGTCGCCATGATAAACAAACTGCAGCCGCCATGGAAACATTGAGTGAATCATAACCAAGGATGTTGTACGTATCAAAGAGGTTGGAGGTTGGTTGGTTGGTTGGTTGGTTGGTTGGTACGTATATCTATATTAATAATTTCGTCCAGGGGTACGGTAGACTCGATCGAAACCTTATATGAATAACAAAACATGAAAAAATATTGATTTCGAGTCGACAACATATATCCGCAAAATTCGGATTATAGAGAATTTCGTTAAATTCTAATGGCACTGACAAACAAATCGCAGTCGCCATGATAAACAAACTGCAGCCGCCGCCATGGAAACATTGAGTGAATCATAACAAAACTAAATACTTTTCTTCAGTCGTTGACTTTTCGCGAAAATATTGTTTTTGACACTTTTTTATGATATACTCTTTGTTATAATGTGTTTTTTCACAAGTTTTTTCAGCAGTGATTTTATTTCTATCTTTAGAGGAGTAGTAGTTCGGTAGTAGTTATTCCGTGATGAAAACCCGGCTTCGGTAGCTGTTCGTAAAAATTTTAGGCCATATTTTACGCCGAAAAACTTTTTCATGGCTATTAATGTCTTGGCCTATATTACGATTGAATCTCAAAGATTACTGTTTCTTCGAATGAATCAAAAACAAGGCTCAGTCTTTGACCAATGTGTGTGGCCGGTGATGACTTATGGATCTGAGACGTGGTCGCTTACGGTGGGCCTCATAAGAAGGCTCAGGTCACCCAAAGAGCGATGGAGAGGGCTATGCTTTGAGTTCCTTGCGTGATCGAATCAGGAATGATGAGATCCGCAGGCGAACCAGAGTCACCGACATATGTATATAGCCCGAAGAATCGCGAAACTTAAGTGGCAGTGGGCTGGGCACATTGCACGTAGAACCGAGGGCCGTTGGGAAAAAAAGGTTCTTCTTGAATGGCGGCCATGCGCCGGAAGACGTGGCGTGGGCAGGCCCCCTACAAGGTGGACCGACGATCTGGTGAGAATGGCGGGAAGCCGCTGGATGTGGAGATCTTTGGGGGAGGCCTTTGTCCAGCAGTGGACGTCTACTGGCTGAAATGATAATGATGATGACAAGGAAACATATTTTTGGAATACGGAGTGCATGGTTTTACATCATTATCTTCCCACCAAAGTAGAGACAGAGACTGAGTGCAAACAAAGAGGTTTACAGAGAAAAAACCTTAAAAGTTATATGTTTTGTTAATTTATGTTGGTTAATTTTGAATGTTGATTTAAAATAAAAAATATTTGTGTAAAAACTATTGAAAATTTTATTAACTATATTTATTAAACACAATAAACGAAGCTATACGAATCTATGCCTTGCTTACTTTTAATATTCCTTGAGAACCAATGACTACAGAAATATCTACCTACATTTTGTACCTATAGTACTTTCGCGTTAGCTTGGCAATAGCGAGCGTTGACATTTACTACCACTGTACTCGTATTATATCGTTTTCCTTAGTAAATGTATACGATATGAATAGTACATAGTACATATGAATAGTACATGAATAGTAGAACAGTTAGTACGGAAAGCGATAATTATCATTTAAAAATATTACTTTTTGGTACCGGTCTTGTCAATGTTCGCTATTGCCAAGCTAACGCGAAAGTACTATAGATGTGTACCTATTATGAGTCACATTTCACCCGAGCGAAGCCGGGTTTTCATCTAGTAATATATATTTAGTAACCTAGTCATAAGCTCTAAAATGTATTCTGTTGACGTGTCAAATAAATAAATAAAAATAAAAATACACCGTGAAATTTAACCGGTTGTTTGTCCGCAACATAGTGGTAGTACTCATGAAACTGAACAACTTTCCCAAAAATAGGTTGAAATCTCAAAATTAAAATTCAACTTTTCATACAAAGTGGCTGAAGTTTACATTCAAGAGATCTCAACCTATGTTCCTTATGCAAAGTTGTTCAGTTTCATGGGTACTACCACTGGACAACCAGTTAAATTTCACGGTGTATACTTAAAAAGGCCAATGATTTTCTACAACTTTCACGAGAATTCATTGAGAAATGCCTCCCCTGTAAAGTATTTTTGACCGAATTGAAACGGAAATGCTTTGCGGAAAGATTTCCTCCAGCCGAATTGGCAACTGAGATTCGTAAACAGTTGCAAAAAAAGAAAAGATGTTCTTGCTTCTCAACCAGTTACCAAAGACGATTGACAATTTCTCTTTTTACAACTAATTGCCTACTAGGAATTACTTAAGATTATGGTGGGTTCGAAGGTCGTGGGTTCAAGTCCCGCCGGAAGGTTTACGTTTTTGGTTGTTTTCTATGAATCTAAAAATATTTAAGATTATGGTTATATTAAAGGAAATTTAAAGCGTTTATCTGTAATTAATTACTAACAATACGAGTATAATTGCTATCCCAGATTATGTCAACACATTTTGAACTTTGTCACAGAAGAAAATAATAGTACTAACCGACTTTGTAGGAAAAATAAATAAGTTTTTTTTGTTCAGTTTCCGAATTGAAATACCATCCTTTTAATGTAGAGACCTAGAGGTAGACCTGTGAGGTAGGTTAACCTCTAAACCTACACGATAAAAAACCAACCAACCAATACATATTTTAAAAAAGGGGGTGTTCTAAGCTCAATACGGGATATTTTTAACAAAAATAAAGCTCTATCTATATCTATAGCAAAAAAAACCTACCTTAAGCTACATTATCGTCGATATAAAAAAGGTTACAAAATAAAAAAGTATAGAAAAAAATCCCTTTAGCAAGAACGAAAAAAAAACCAAACTATCAACTATCCAGGTAGGCAAATAAACCGCAGACATTATAAATTCCAAAACCCCGAATCCCATTGGCTCCTAATCTATTCATAGAAAACGGGGCCCTTCGCTGGCTATTTACTTTGCCGCTCCTAGACCATGTTTTTTTACACGGCTGTTTAAAATCCTGCCCCGTGCCTGGCCCTCGGTCATAGAGGAAAAAGGACCGACCAATGGGAGAGCGGCTAGCTCGGCCGGTTATCGCTTAAATCAAAAGCGAAGCGCGGTTTTCCAACCTCTCTGGCTTAAAATAGTTTCAATAAATGAATGTTGTCGAAAAGGACCGAACTCCATCGTGTTGCGTTGCGGCTGTGTGTGTGTTAACTGCTCATACAAATATGTCCCCACCGAGAGGCTGGAACTGTGTTAAGAATAAAATATTTTATTACTGTACCGGGTTAGTACTATTATTTTATTTTGTGACCATACTAGCTTTCCGTCGCGGCTCCGCCTGCGTTAACAGTTTTTCCCGTGGGAATGAGGCATTTTCCCACGGTAAAAGGTAGCCTACGTTACTCAGGGTGAATATAACTTTCTAATGGTGGTCTTTCCTCTTCTTAGTATGATCACAGAATACCAAGTATGATAGGAAAATAGAGTCGGCAGCCTAGTGGCTAGAGCCATTGCCTTCCATCCGACAGGTGTGGTTCAATCCTCGCCACGTACCAATGTGTTTTTTTACTATCGAATTCATATTGTAGCATTCGCTAGTAGTTTGAACTCCGTTGTTAAGTACATTTTTTCGTTTTTCGTTCTTTTTTAAATTTGTATTTTTGACTTCGGTTTGATACTGGATTGTTTGTTTTTCTTGTGACTTTATCTTTCTAATTGCTGAAGTAAAAGTTGTGTGTTTTTCTGTGAAATTAAAGAAATAGAATTGTTATGAATTTTTTCGGATAAATTTTGTAAATAAATTACGACGCGTTTTTCAGCACGCACAAATGATCGCTTGATCCTATAATATGTACCTACTCGTTTATCTGACGCTCTTACCACAGAATAAATAATAGTCTCTTACGCAGAAAGAAAACATCGCGATGAAACCTGCAACTTATTTTTGTGATTTGTAACTAAATGTTCCTTAGGGAAAGTTGTTCAGTTTCAGTAATATATTAATAATAACACAATAAAACTGCTGTATTGTAAATTCTTACTTGTAAATATGGGCCAAGAGTCTGAAATAAAGTGATTTTATTTATTTATTTATTTATTTTATTAACTACCACTATGCTGCTGACGAAAGTTTGTGAGTTTGTATGTTTTACTTCTTCACGTCTAAAGGGCTGGAGCGATCTTAATGAAATTTGGTATGGAGTTACGACACCTTGGATTAACACGTAGGGTACTTTTTACCGCGGGAAAATACCTCATTCCCACGGGAAAAATAGTGGACGCGGACGTAGCCGCGGGGCGGAAAGCTAGTCACACTAATATTATAAAGTTGAAAGTTTGTGAGTGTGTTTGTGTTTGTTTGTTTGTGTTTGTTTGTTTGTGTTTGTTTGTTGTCTGAAAAACCTCTTGTTGGAAAATCCTTTGTACTCAATAAACGAGTACAAAGATTTATATAAGAAATTGTAAGCAATTATTAAGTTACTTTTATTCTACTTGGACATTTTGTTATTGTGAATTTATTAAATTATTTTCTGTTACTATTCTATATTATCTGGACATAAGTATTATGATCATTTTTTAGCATTTGACATGACTTAATTTACCATTATGGTAATACTAATAATTTTTATTTTTACTTTTTGACATACAACATTTTTATTATTTCCTTGACATAAATGAATTTCTTTAATATATATATTATATTTTTGGTTTTTATACATACCTACTCGTATCGACGATCATACTACGGATGTCCTTTTTTTATAATATTGTAAAAACGTGTGCAATCTTGTAGTATGTGATAATGATAAATAAAACTAAACTAAACTAAACTGTATGAAAAATTAAAATGAAAAATGTTTTTTTTTTATTCATTAAGAGACACGGTTTACATAGACAAGTGTATGTTTGTTACTTCTTCACATCTAAACGGCTGGAGAGATTTTAACGAAATTTGGTATGGAGTTAGCTGACACCTTGGATAACACATAGGCTACTTTTTACCTTCCCACGGGAAAGTCTGTTAACGCAGGCGGTGCCGCGGGGCGGACAGCTAGTCACTACATAGTATAAAATAAAGTCGCTTTCTCTGTCCCTATGTCCCTATGTCCCTCCCTTTGTACGCTTAAATCTTTAAAACTACGCAACGGATTTTGATGCGGTTTTTTTAATAGATAGAGTGATTCAAGAGGAAGGTTTATATGTATAATACATGCATAATATACTGAAGGATAACCCACAATAACCATTTTCCCGTGCGGAGCCGGGGCGGGTCGCTAGTAAATAATAAGTGAGAAGATAGAGATAGTGTGATTGATGATAATATGCAAATTTATTATAGTGTCCTTGTGCTACATTTCAGCTATCGATAAATGCCTCCAAACGAATTAACGAAGCGAAGTTAGAGATGTGACAATTGTTGATTATGAGTGACAGAAATTTAATAAATCAATTCGGTATAGTTAGCGGAAAACATAGAGTATCTTATCTTAAAGAGACGTAATCCATAAAAATCTTAAATAAAAAAACTGTAGAGGTCAAATGTCTGTACATAGAAAAAAAGATGAAATCCGAGTCAGGAGGATGTAAGAAGTGAAATAGAACATATCCAGACAATTTTCTTTTTTTTTTACTTTCTCTGTCTGTTTGTCTAAAATTTTAAATGTAACGTGTTTTTTATTTTTCCGGTCGGGCTTTACATAAAAACAATGTTATTTTTTGTTATATTTAAATCAGTTTAAATCTGTTCCGCATATTTCCCATCACTACCGTCGGTATCGTGAAATACGAGTACTTAATTCGATAACAATTGTTATCTATCGATAATAGGATTCTAGATCAGGGGGCCAGGACAGTAGAAACCTTGGGAAGTTCAGGTGTACTGTCTACTGAGTCAGCCCTGGCTAGCCCCTCAGTGATGGAAACGTGAAACCTTAGAATATAAATAGAAAAATTTCTGGGAGAGATAGAGTACGCCTATCGAGTATGAACCGTAAGCACGGATATGAACAGTCCGAATATCTTCAGCGCGTTAGTTTAGTATCAAATGGTTATCGGAGCTGATTATTTTTCTCGGTGAAAATAAGTCATTTAATAGGAAAACATTTTAAAATATGCAGTTATAATCCAGCATTGGATTGTATAGATAGGCTGTAAATAAATTAAATATATAAATACATATGTGTGGACATCTCACACATGGCCATCTGAGCCAAAAGTAGTTAGAGCCTGTACGTACTATGTACGTACTGTACAGTACGTACATATATACACATAATAATATAGTTAAATACATACGATAAATGCCAAACACAAGTGTTCGCTCATCATACGAATGTTTGCCCTGGGAGAGGTTCGAACCCGCGATTTCGTGGTAGACGTATTACCAACTAGCAGTATAATATAATTACACCTAACATTTTTTTTTTTCAATATGCCATCTTATCCGAATCGTTAATACCAAAATCCTTATCACATGTTTCTCCAACACATAACCGGAATCGAACACACGACCTCACTCGAGCAAACTTGCTGTACGCATATAAAACGCTGCACTTAGCAACAGCGCCGTTCCGTCCAAGGCCTTCGACAGACTGACTCGCGACTTTAGTCCTTATACGAGTAAAGCTTTAGCTCTGTTTGCATTAAGACCAACTTTTTGAAAGCGAGTTCAAAACCGGCTAAAGAATAATTGATAAGAGTACGCGTCTGGAGACTTTTTTGTGTTTTTTACCAAGGGGATACCGCAAGGCAATGCACTGGGTCTGATCTTGCTGTATGGGTGGTGTACTGATTTTTAATAGGGACGTTGACTGGCTAGTCGAATTAGCTTCTTCATAAGATAGAAATACTTGAAATCGTTCACATCTAATACACACTTAGATACACGTGTAATACCTACTTATAATATAATTTGTAATAATCCTTTGCTATAATAAAGTATTATTATTGTTTCTCTGACAGGTAATATTTCCATAAATTTTGCTTAATGAAGCGATTTATCAGTAAACGTTATTAACAGGAAGACGTAATCAACAAGAGTAGGTATTTGACATCCTACGTGATTTCGTGAAATGTCTGGTTTCTTTATTTCCTTGCGACACATATTATGTATTAGATTCTAACTAGCGGTCATTGAACTTGCAATAATAATGAACCGACTACTCTCCTCTCAATCTTTACATTATTGATTGACTCTTTGTATCTAGCTAGCAATAAGGGCCGTTGTTGTTGTGGACTGTATTTGGCACAGATACCCAAGAGGTTAGCGTGCTAATTTTAAGCGAAAAATTGTAACTTTCATAAACAAAATAAAAATCTTGTTATGCTAAAGAACTTGTGCGCGTGAACTATATTCTTCTATAGTCTTCCAGTATTATTATTTTTCCCATTCGATTGAGATATTCTTTAACAACCCTTAACCCATAATGTCCCACCGAAGGGCCTACCCTAAAACAAGGAGAATCGACCTTAGTCAACTTTACACACAACCTTTGAATTTCTTCGTAGGTATGTGCAGGCTTCCTCACGATGTTTTTCTTTACAGAAAGAACGTCGAATAAACGTACAGTAGCCAGCACTTGCGGCTGTACATATTGGTCTTGAGAGCGCCTGTATTTCGTAGGAGTAGGGGTGAATTTCGTAGTGCGAAAGTCCAACCGCATGTGCTGGCTTATGAGTACATCAGAGAAATTTAGTTTATAACTTCATCTTGGCACTAGAAATGAGGATTTAACCAAAATTTAGGGGTACTGCCAGGAGGGAGGACCCAGGGGGTGTGGGAATTTCTATGTTACTTTCTGAATCGAATGAGAGAAGGGTTTTTGTTGAAAAAAAACACGTTTTCATTCGACAATTTAGTTTTTTTGTGTGTAGTAAAGCGAAAGCGGCGAGTTAGATGAAGGATATAATATATACTATTTTTCCTGTACTAGTAACATCTGGCAAGTAAGATTCCTTCCAAACTTAAACGCATAAAATCAATACAGAAAATAGGTCACGAGAAAGCTTCAATTTTAATACCTAGTACATAAACGCGCGTCCTGGGCAAGTACTGTCTAGAATCTAGACCTTGGTCGAGGCTGGCTAGGATACCTCACTCACACAGCGATGCAATCTACTGATACCCAGTCACCCACGCCATTTCCTACATTAAAGCCTGGCTGGTGCCGCTCAAAACCGGGTAAGTTGCTAATTAATTTCGCGATTATTTTTTAAATAGCGACCCGCCCCGGCTCCGCACGGGAAAATGGTTATTATATAAACCTTCCTTTTGAATTATTCTATCTATTAAAAAAACTGCATCATAATCCGTTGCGTAGTTTTAAAGATTTAAGCATATATCTATAGGGATATAGACATAGGGGCAAAGAAAGCGACTTTGTTTTATACTATGTAGTGATAGTGATAGTAAGAAAGCGACTTTGTTTTATACTATGTAGTGATAGTGATGATAAGTGATTCTTGCTATGGTTTGTTTCATATTAAACCTGACAAAAGGTCATTGACGCCTGCATACAATGCGCACATTTATTTCAAACGATAATATAATACAACTATCTAGGAAATTATCACAAAATACGTAATTCGGCATACCGTAGTAGAAGGCGGGCTGATCGTGTGTCCTTGCCAGATATTTTGGCGTTACATTATTTTTAATAACTTTCAAGAAAAGGTCAATTAACTTTTGTCCGGATTTATACGAAACTGACCATAGTTTGCTTTCTACTAATATTATTACAAGCGTCAGTGGCCTAATGGGTTGGTCCGTTGACTTCCATTCGGAAGTTCCCGAATGCATCGGCACGTACCAATGCATTTTATATTTTTGAATTCATATTATGTACGTTAATTCGACGCTCTTACGATGAAGGAAAACAGAGGAAACCTGCACACACCTACGAAGTAATTCAAAGTTGTGTGTTCGTGACCAACCCACACTGGGCCAGCTTAAGGCCTATTTCAAGGCAGGCTCGAGCCCTTCGGTGGACTTGCTGAACGGACATTGGGGCTGAAGTACAAATCGAAGTTCTGACTAAAATTTATTCATAGTCACCTATGTTATGGGTTCACTATCATCATCATCTCGTCCTGTAGACGTCCACTGCTGGACAAAGGCCTCCCCAAGGATCTCCACAATGATCGGTCCTGCTTGGCCCGCATCCAGCGGCTTCCCGCGACGCTCACCAGATCGTCGGTCCACCTCGTGGGTGGCCTGCCCACACCACTATTCAAGAACCTTTCTACTCTTGCATTCATATTGGAGGTTTTTTTTTTTTTTTTTTTGAATTGACCTATGCTTTAGTCGAAAAGGTACGACGGATCAAGCTTCACCGGACTTGCGGGGGAGCGGAATACTCTACCCCAAATATTGAATGTCAATGAGAAAGTATGAGTTCAAAATTAATCTCTATGTCCCTAATTATAGTTATGTTATGTTATGAATTCATAATGAACCACAATTACAAACACAAATGTCATAATGAAAATGAATCAGTCAGTGTCATAATAATGTACTGTTATTTTCGAGTACACTACATAATTGCGAATAATTTCTTTACGAATTTGATAATAACGATTAATAAAATTCCGAATTTCATACTTCCGAATGATTCACTATTCCGAATTTAAAATTTCCGAATAGTGAAAATAACGAATACCTAGTTAATTAACGAAATTTCAAACAATTGAATTATTATAAATCCGATAGTCAACTTTCCGAATATTATAATTTCGATGTTCCAAATGTACGATTTTTTAGTATATCAAATATTCAAAACTACGAATCCCGAAGTTTTAATATTCCGAAAATCTAAATCCCGAATTTAACTTACAAGTAATCAAATATTAAGAAATATAATTAAACGCCTGCAAGCAAGTAAACGTCTGCTTGCATGCAAGCAGGCATGCATTCATGTCAACCTAACCCCGAAGGGTATGGCAAAACGAGCGGGCTCGCTCCGCTCGCCGCGCTCCTTTCTGCCATACCCTTCAAACCTAACCTAGCCGTGTCGGGGTGCCAACAACTCCCGTGCTCGCTTCGCTCGCACCCGCCCCTGTAGCTTTTTTGTCAAAAATCCTTACATGCATCCTAAACTATAAAACCAGAACTAATCAGGTACTTTAACCAATTAGATTCGGGTACTTTTTTCTTTCAACCTTGAACTTTATGAAGTTTTTGTCTAAATTACAAATTAGTACAGGGTGGCCCATAAGTCCTTTGAGTCGTAAAAAAAATATTAAAAAAAAACTAATGGCATTATGCAAAAGGTTTTTATTTTGTAGTAATCCTTATAAAACGGGAATTATTTTTTGAAAATTACATCATCCAAATGTAATCCGTTACAGTTACAGCACTCCTGTAAGCGGCGACTAAAATTATCCATCACTCTCTCATCTCATCAATCTCATCAATCTCTGCAATGCTGTCAGCCGTTACACAGCCCCAAACTGTCACTTTAGGGCTGTGTAACGGCTTTTCGTGTTTGCGTTTTGGATTTCCACAGCTCCAGTAGCGGCAATTCTGCTTACTGACATGGCCGTTGATGTGGAAGTGAGCCTCATCAGAGAATAACAGATTATTAAATGAAGTAAATCTGGATAATTTTAGAATTTTAGTCGCCGCTTACAGGAGTGCTGTAACTGTAACGGATTACATTTGGATGATGTAATTTTCAAAAAATAATTCCCGTTTTATAAGGATTACTACAAAATAAAAACCTTTTGCATAATGCCATTAGTTTTTTTTTAATATTTTTTTTACGACTCAAAGGACTTATGGGCCACCCTGTACATTTCCGATCGAGATTTTAATTTTTCGTAATTATAAAAGAACGGTATTTTATTTTTCGTTTAATAAAGTATTCGTAATTTTTAATATTCGTATATTTGACAATCGGAATAACAAATCTTCGTCATTATAATATTAGGAATTTAAAATTTCGTAATTTTTATAATTCGTTATTTCAAAATTTCGAAATTACAATATTTCGTAGTTTTCAAATTCAGTATTTTCAAATTCGGAAAAAAGTAATTCGGAATTTTTGGGTGTTCCCGTTATTTTCATCGATTAATTAAATACAAGCTGTCTGCCCGCGGCTACTCCCGCGTTGTTTTCCGACTTATCCATAGTAATTTTAAACTATCCCACGGGAACTTTAATTTTCCGGGATTTAAAGTATCCAAGATGTTGACCAGGGATGTAAAGAACCACCAAGCAAAATTTTATTCAAATCAATTCAAAAGTTTCGGAGATTAGCTCTTACAAACAGACAGAGAAAGAAAAAAAAAGAAAATTGTCTATTTCACTCCTTACATCCTCCTGACTCGGATTTCGTCTTTTTTTTCCATATACTATTTGACCTCTACAATTTTATTATATAGACCAGTTCATGTCCGGTGAAGCTTGATTGGTCGTACCTTTTCGACACAAGCGTAGGTCGTTTAAGAAAAATCAGTTTTCCGCTTCGTGGCTCTGCCCACATTAACAGTTTTCCCGTGGGAATGAGGAAAGGAGAGCTTGCGGAAGAACATGGACTACTATTTACCGAGGCAAAATATCTAATTTCCACTGAAAAAACTATTAACGCGGTCGGAGCCAAAAACTAGTATTATTATACCGCTCACACTAACAGTTTTTCCCGTGGGAATGATGGATTTTCCCGCTAAAAAGTAGCCTATGTATTATTCTGATGTATAAGCTATATTATTGTAAAGTTCAGTAGTGTTTGCGTGAAAGAGTCGCAAACTTTTGCGTTTAGTTTTATTATTAGTAAGTATTATATAGCTGAGCCATTTTCATTGCCCAAACACATAAAGTAAGAAAGAATTTTTTTTTGTAGTATAGATAGAGACGTAATATTATTTACATGCAAATCTTAAATAAACAAATTCTGTTAACTAGCTATGTGGTGCAGGGGGTCAAGGGTTATCTCGGGATTTGTTATTGCTTCGAAGGGCATGCAGCTTTCTATCGGTGACTTTCTATTGGTCGAAACTGACAAAAAAACTGTACCAAATATTTCGATGTGTTAACAGGATTGGGTCGCCTTGTATACCTACGTCTATTAATAGTGTTAGATACTTTCTTCCCAAACACCACAATATGTATGTACCTTTGATGTTTTCATTGCGTATTATTGATAAATATATATTAGGTATATTTTTGTATTGCATCTATATCTATACTAATATTATAAAGAGGAAAGATTTGTATTTTTGTGTGTGTGTGTATGAGCCGATTTTAAAAATTCTTTCACCATTAGAAAGCTACATTCACCCTGAGTAACAAAGGCTATATATATATATATATTTTTTTTTAATTAGGTATTCTTACTAAAACTTCAATAATGTAACCCAAGGTGTTAAAAAAATACCTAAAATATTCCTAATAAATTGAATGGGCTCCGAAACTACTGAACCGATTTTGGTAAAACTTGGTACAAAGATTGAATAGACCTTGGGAAAGAACATAGGCTACGATTTACCGCGGGAAATTTGTCATTCCCATGGAAAAAATTCTTAAAGCGGGCGGAATTGGCACAAAGATAGAATAGACCTTGCGGAAGAAAATAGGCTAACTTTTACCGCGGTAAAATACCTCATTCCCACGGGAAAACCTATTAACGCGGGCGGAGCCGCGGCGGGAAGCTAGTTAAGTATATTTTTGTATGGCAATAATAAAATATAATAGTGGCGGGCGGGTTACCGCGTTCCGTTTTATGCAAAGGGCTTTACAGCACGGAAAATGTGCATGTGTGCGTGCCTGCGCCGGCTGCAACGCGGCGCGACGTAGGTCAGTTCAGTGCCGCGGTGCAACTGGCTGCATGCATCCGCGCTTGTGCCTTGCGAAAAAAAAAAGAAAAAAGAAAACCAAAATTTCAAAAATGGACGCTCCCCAAACACTTCCCCTTCCGGTAAAGTTCAAACGCCGAGTCAAGTATTCGAAATTTGTAATGATTAGACGGATCGTTTGATTGTCATGTCGAATGGGGTTCATGTTTCAACGCAATGTTTGAGTCATTTTAGTTGGAACATATCCATTTAGAATGTGCTGTTTTGTATTTGGAGGGAAAACGAAGAAATCTGCACTCGAATTGGAGTTCTTTGTCCTCCGCCATGTTGGATTCGTGTTGCGAGGTAAGTCGAACGCCGACTTTCCAATTTTTGTCTGCTTTTTGAACGTCTCGAATTTTCTTGTTCTTTGTTCAAATTACAGATTTGGAATCTTTGCTTTCAAATTCTTTTGGATTGCTGCCAGCTATTTTGAATTTTGCGATGTCTTTAATTAACATATTTTATGTGATTTCACTGAAATATATATAAAAGAATTTAATTAATTTTAATACGAAATTTTCGAAAAAAAAAGACTATCAATACTAAGAAATGTTCGCCCACTCGTTAAAACATTAGAACGGTAATCTTTATGTAAAAATGTTGAGGCTACGATACTAAATATATATTATTACATACCTAGTTGTTTCGGTTTGGTAATAAAAATTGCGGAAAATGTATTTCTTGGTTGTAAATGTAATATTACGTCACAAATTGTCTTTTGGTCGCCATCTTGTATATGGGCGTTCGTCTCTCCCTACTCAAATATAGATTGTCTTAGATTTTTGGAAATCGTCAGTATATTCCTACAATTTTTAAACTTAACTCGTAATCTCACTGTAAAACAATGATTCAATTGTTTTGAAAAACACAAAGAACTTCCTTAAGAGCAGAAAAGACAAGGGAGCTGCTCTCTTTTTAATGTAAAGTCTTTATCTATAAAAAAACGACAAAATAAAGTAACACTTACAAAATACATACCTAACTCTATACATACCTATCTCCTTTTATGTTATTATTAATTCGCTAAAGTGATAAACGATTAATTCTTTTTTCAAAACCATTTTGTCTCCACCCTCAAAATGATGCCATGCGCGGTACTATTGATATACCTATATAAGCCTATTTCATGAAAAGTTTCCATTTATAAAAAAAGCATATTTGAAAACAAGTACAAAGACTGTTAAATTAAAAGCCAGTAGCACCCAGTAGTGTTTAAGAGCAAAAATTCTAAAATACTGTAAAGTTGTTTTAAAAAAAAATCTGCCTTTATAAAACTTATGAGTAGGTACAAGTTAAAAAACTAAGTATATAGGTATGTATGTACTTACTACTAGATTTCCGCGCCGCGGCTCCGCCCGAGTTATCAAATTTTCCCGTAAGAATGAGGTATTTTCCCGCAGTAAAATGTAGTCTATGTGTTATTCTGATGTCTAAGATATATTATTGTTAAGTTTAATTAAAATCCATTAAGTACTTTTTACGTGAAAGAGTAACGAAAATTCATGCATCCATAAATGCATCCTCATAAACTCTTGCATTTATAATATTAGTCATTATTTGTAAAATTACTATGTCCTAATCTAAACGATGATAATAACATTGTTTTGTCTCACAGACAAAGCAACATAGCGAAATTAATTGCAAAAAAAATGAATTTTTTTCTCTTAAAGATATGCTATACTTTTTTCCATGGAAAACATCTCATTTCCGCAGAAAATCTAGTGGATAAATACAAATAAATGTACAGTAGGCAGCTCATATTTGAAAACAAGTAAATGAGCGCCCGTATTAGCGATAGGGTTGAAATTTCGTAGTGCGAATGTCTAACCGCATGTGCTGGCGTCTGTACCAAGGTGTGGCTTGTAAAAGTAGCTTGAATTGAAATCTAGCAAATGACGTAAATTACACTTGAAATAATGTATGACTCCATTCCAATTCAAGTAAACTATATAAACAAAGGACAATAAAATAAGCCAGTATAAGGAAAATTACACACTTATTAAGAAAGAAGGTTAACATTATAAGGGTCTCTGACTGTCTCTGAGTACTGTGACTGGCAGGTCAAGCTGAACACGCAGCTCGCGATTCTATCCCTTATTCAATGGGTTATTGTGGTGTTCAGCTTGATGTGTTCTTGACTGCACCTACTTTTTACTGTTTACACTAGGCGTTAGTAGATGCAGAAGATTGTTATGAAAAAAAAAAAAATTAATAGTTTAAAAAACTCTAGAAGAACACGCTTAAGATGCATACTTGACTTTGGGATCCTTCATCAGACCCTGGTTAAGTGGTCACTTCACCTCGCCAATGTAAAGGTCTTATTTAGAGAAATCAAATGAGCCCAACTTCGGTGGGTTTACTAGCAGCCGTTGAAGAGTTCCCCTATCCACCTTCCGGCTCCAGCATCAGATCAGCTTGTTTGTGTCAAATTATTGTGTTGTCATCGGAATTACGTATACATTCCAAATTTCATTACGCTACGACCCTTGGAAGATGGTTAAATTAGTTACCTTAGATTCCACTACATACTTAGTTACATACAAAGCGTGTAAAATTTATTTATTTATCAATAATGTAAGTACAACCTTAATACAGATTAGATAAGAACTACTGCATATAAACGTACGTTGTTATAAGATGCTACAAACACATTATTGTGACGATTGGTTCTAGCATAGGTTTTTTGTGGTCCCAGATTTCGATTACCTAATTTCGTATCATCATATTATTATGATCATATGCGATCCCACAATAAAATATAAATTAAAAAATTTAACGTGCGATGTGACAAACACGTCATTACAAGAGAGAAAAAGAGGTTTTTCGTCGGGGGCGAAACGCAATTCCAAAATTAAACTTTCTGGGAAATAACAAAAGAATTGCTTAGAATTCATTTATTTTAGATCCTATTCTAAGTGTAATTGAAAAAAAAAACTTGAGTCGTTTTTGTCGCTCACTGACTGGCAGCTAAACAGTATGACATGTCACCTTGATAACGAAACAATAACAAACACAAGACGGTGTACCAACACGCGAATACCAACGTATCGTAACTCGAGAACTGACATAATGACATGATCCGTAATGACTGTGGATCGATATGTCGTGTCAGTCTAATTGATCATTTCATGATGTGGCCGGTCATTTCGCATTTATGACATGGTCCAAGAAAACAAGGTCTAACGATTAGACCACGTGACTGACACAAGCCTACGTCATTTCTACGTCATTTTGCCTGTTCATCCTTGTCGATCCTTATGAACAGCGCAAAATGACGTAGGCTTGTGTCAGTCACGTGGTCTAATTGTTAGACCTTGTTTTCTTGGACCATGCATTTAAGGTATGGAAAATACATCCGCTGTCTAAATCTTCTAAAGTCAAAAGTCAATTTTTTTTATTCGAGGTAAGATTATACGATTACGTCACTTTTCGACGTCAAATTCTAATGAAGTTATTAAGCTTTGCTCAAACCAATGTTGGCTCTCGTCTCGCACTAATTTATTTATATATGAATTTAATGAAGAATGAACTCTTAAAAATCTAAAGAGGCGATGCGATATTAGTTTGAACATAACTGCTGCCAGTTACGAGTAATTTTCCGGGATCAAAAGTATCCAAGATGTTGACCAAGGATGTAAAGAACCACCATGCAAAATTTCATTTAAATCGGTCTAATAGTTTCGGAGATTAGCCCGTACAAACAGACAGACAGACAGAGAAACAAAAAAAAAATTGTCTGGATATGTTCTATTTCACTTCTTACATCCTCCTGACTCGGATTTCATCTTTTTTTTCTATGTACAGACATTTGACCTCTACCGTTTTATTATATAGATTAGTAAAAGACGCGAGCCAGTCTTGGGCAGAGCAAAACTTAGTAACTTCATTAAAATTTGACGTCAGTTCGATGCAAACTTGCCAAGAATGAGTATTTTTTTGAAATTATTAAGGAGTACTGCGTGGGTGAAGCGAAAGAAGTGTGTCTTGCTACGGCAAGTGGAAGGAAGTGGTCTCTGCCTACCCTTCCGGGAAAGAGGCGTGACTGTATGTATGTATGTATGTATGTATGTACTGCGTATGGCGTATGCATTTCTAAACTTAGCGAAGGGCTCAATATTGGAATGAGTCAACTAAGTATAAGTAGGTTTATTTAAGTATTTATACTATGATATGGTTAATGAACTTCGATAACAATAAAACGACGATATTGAAAACAATATAATATGTAGTAAAGTATTTTGATGACTATTTGCATATAAACTACACTTACAATTTATTTATTCACATTTTAAACGTATATGCTACGTTTTTCTATCTATCTATCATACTTTTCCTGTAATTTAGATAGTTAAACCTAATGAAAAATATTTACCGTTATATACTTACATTGACGGCTCCGTAGTCTAGTTGGTACTACGTCTGCCTACTGAGCATAGGGTCGCGGGTTCGAATCCCGCCCAGGGCAAACATTCGTGTGATGAGCACTTGTGTTTGCCTTGTGTCTGGATGTTGTATATTTATATATGTATGTATATCAGCTGTCTGACACCCATAGAAAAGGATCTGCCTAGGCAGGGTTCAGATGGCCGTGTGTGAGATGTCCCACATATTTATTATAATTATTATTATTTATTATATACACGAGTATATGACTAAGTGGACCGACGATCTGGTGAGGGTCGCGGGAAGCCGCTGGATGCGGGCAGCGCGGGACCGATCTTTGTGGAGATCCTTGGGGGAGGCCTTTGTCCAGCAGTGGACGTCTACAGGCTGAGATGATGATGATGATGATGATATATGACTAGCTTCCCGCCGCGGCTTCGCCCCTCTTTTTTTCGTGGGAATGAGGAATTTTCCCGCGGTAAAAGGTAGCCTATATTACTCAAGGTGAATGTAGCTTTCTAATTGTGAAAGAATTTTTGAATTCGACTTAGTAGTTTTTGAGTTTATTCATTACAAACATACACACACACAAAAATATAAATCTTTCCTCTTTAGTATGTTATGTACGCCTTTATTGTCCATAGCATCAGAACTGATTTAAATAAGCCTTTATGTTATATAAGCTTAATGTTATGGATGTGGCTGTACTTTTTATAAATAAATAAATAAATAAGTATGATAATACAAACTAAGGACACTTTGACAAGTTAACACGGAGTATAGGTACCTATAATAAATGTAGGTATATAATAATATATATAATATTATTTTATGTACCGAAGTCTTTGTTCGCTATCTTCATACGATAACTTATCGAACAAGTACAATAACCCGTATGTAGGTATGTATAATAATGTACATAGGAGGTACCTAATTCATATACTTAGTCGTATGTGATAATTATTTCCTATACATACTAGCTTTCCGCTGAGTCTCCAAGGTTTTCCCGTGGGAATGAGGCATTTTCCCGCGGTAAAAGGTAGCCTATGTTACTCAGGGTGAATGTAGCTTTCTAATGGTGAAATAATTTTTGCTTTACTAAACACATTTTTTATATATATAACTAGCTTCCCGCCGTGGCTCCGCACGCGTTAATAGTTTTTCCCGTGGGAATGAGGAATTTTCCCGCGGTAAAAGTAAGCCTATGTTCTTCCGCAAGGTCTATTCTATCTTTGTGCCAACTCCGCCCGCTTTAACAATTTTTCCCGTGGGAATGAGAAAATTTCCCGAGGTAAATTGTAGCCTATGTTCTTTCCTAAGGTCTATTCAAACTTTGTGCCAAGTTTCACCAAAATCGGTTCAGTACTTTCGGAGTATTTTCAATTATTAGGAATATTTTACGTATTTTTTTCACACCTTGGGTTACATTATTGAAGTTTTAGTAAGGATCCCTAATTTTTTGAAAATAAAATATAGCCTATGTTACTCAAGGTGAATGTAGCTTCCCAACAGTGAAAGAATTTTTGAAATCGGTTCAGTAGTTTCGGAGCCTATTCGATGCAAACAAACAAACAAAAAAAAACAAACAAACAATCAAACCTTTCGTCTTTATAATATTAGTATAGAGTATAGATATTCAATTCATTTATTCTGAACAATTTACATTGTGTTGAACATACAAATTACAAATACATTATAATAGGTTAGTTGGACAAAAAATAAAAGAATAAATATCATTAGTTATGTCAGGTTGGATACATAGTTCTTGGATTAATTAATTATAACAAATTGACTTAATAAAAAATGCAAATTACAAATCCCATGTCTAATACTAATTTCTTCCAAATGTCAAAAACTCATTAATATTATAGAAACATTCCTTCAATAAAAAATCTGTAAGTATTTTTTTAAATTTAACGGGACTACTTACTGATCTTAGCTCGTTTGGCAGACAGTTAAATAACTTAATTGATTGAAACTGAACACAATGCTCTACTACTTTAAGTTTAGGAACTATAACATGTCGCAAATGCTTCCTACGCGTAGCCTCTCTTTGTTGCTTTTCTTCTGGGCTTTCATATTTGTGTAAGTTAGTTACTAAATTTGTCAGCAGCAACAGAATGTACAGACAAAGAATCGTCAAGATTTTTAAACTCTTAAAATATTCCTTACAAGAGACCCATTGCGGAATTCTGAGCATAGTTCTTATCGCCCTTTTTTGTAAAACAAAGGCTTTTTGTATATTATAAGTATAACTATTTCCCCAAAATAGTAAGCTATATCGAAAATGAGATTCGACTAAGGCATAGTAGACCATCTTGAGCTGAGTCACATTCAACTCATCACGCAAACTCCGCAAAGCATAGCATGCTAAACCAACCCTAGCTTCAATTCTACATAGCTCACTCCTCCAGCAAAGATCATAATCTATATCGACTCCTAAAAATTTCACCTTCTTAACCAGATCAATTTTGGTTTTATTAAAGACAATATCCAATTTTTCTTTAGTTTTTGCAGTGGAACCAAACTGCATGACACAAGTCTTACTTAAATTTAATTTAAGGTTGTTGCATCCAAACCATCTTTCAAAAGCCAAAATAACATTACTAACTTTAGTAGTCAATTCTTGATGACTATCAGCTGAAACAATTGCATTGGTATCATCTGCATAACAGACTATTCCAACATTATTAAAAATTGATTTTATGTAATTAGGTAGATCGTTTGTCATTATGTTGAAAAGTATAGGACCCAGCACAGATCCTTGCGGGACACCTCTATGAATGGAACAGATCTTACTCCTACACTGCCTTTCCTCTGCGTTTTCCATATATTTTAATTCAACAAATTGTCGTCTGTTAGTCAGGTAAGATTCAATAAGATTTAGAAATAGAAGAAAAGATATAGTGTTTTACTTTTTACTGTTACCTTTTTACTTTTTAATCTTATTAGTAGGTACTAATATTAGTAAAGGTTGCTTGCTTATCGTGTAGGTTTCGAGGTTAACCTACCTCACAAACCCTGGTGTCGGAATTATAGAACCACCTTAAGCTTCCGACATAACTCCTATAACGACTACATCCGTAGATAGTAGCCGGGACGGCTTTACGTGCCTTTTGAAGCACGGAATCATCTTTCTTTTCGAACAGTCAGGTGATTCAGCCTGCAATGTCTTAACCAAACTGAGGAAAGTCTCGCAATATGATATTTGTTTGACGAGTCCCACCTGGATTCGAACCCGAAACCTCCGTAACGTCAGGCGAGCTTTTACCCGCTCGACCACAGAGGCAGTTAGTAAAGTGATTTCATCAATAGTGTTCTTCTACAAGGAACTTGCCTAATCTTTGACTTAACCTGAGTGGCATAAATGTCCATAACGTCACCCAGCTGACAAAACCTCGTAAAGGACAGCTTTTGTCTAATTCCTTTTTTTACAAATTGGACAAAAAAACGCACAGTATTTGCACTATAAAATTTACGCATTTGTTTTAAAGCTCTAAAGATAATCATATAGTAACTAAAAAACTATAGAATTAATATTTTCCTATCATACTTTTTTTTCAGTGGATAGTTTTTTGTGTCTCCTGTAAAGTTTTGTTGAAAGCATTTAAGTGATTTTCTCAGCAGGGTGACGATAAGTAGAAAAAAAATTCTTGTAATCACTACTTTACACCACGTAACCTATCATTAAAAACTACTAAATATTAAATGCTCTAAAAGATTCGTTATCACGCTTATATATATAAACAACAAATAGACAAAAACTCACCAATAAGAGTAAAAACAAACGCATCCGACCCAAACACATAACGTAAAAGAACCGAAACGACCAATCAGCAAAGCTCGGAGCTTCCAAATTCGAATAGGCCAATAGTGTGTTCTATGACGCATAGAGGTGCAACAGATGCGTTCGAAATTTGAATTGCCCAATGGGAGCGCGTCGCCCGCCCTTCGCACGAAGCGGCAACGTCGCATGCGCTGCCCTTTTCCTTTTCTATGACTTTTTGTTGGTGATAGAGACGTGTTCGTTAAATATATCTATACTAATATTATAAAGAGGAAAGGTTTGATTGCTTGTTTTTTTGTTTGTTTTTTGTTTGTTTGTTTGCATCGAATAGGCTCCGAAACTACTGAACCGATTTCAAAAATTCTTTCACTGTTGGGAAGCTACATTCACCTTGAGTAACATAGGCTATATTTTATTTTCAAAAAATTAGGGATCCAAACTAAAACTTCAATAATGTAACCCAAGGTGTGAAAAAAATACGTAAAATATTCCTAATAATTGAAAATACTCCGAAAGTACTGAACCGATTTTAGTGAAACTTGGCACAAAGTTTGAATAGACCTTAGGAAAGAACATAGGCTACAATTTACCGCGGGAAATTTTCTCATTCCCACGGGAAAAATTGTTAAAGCGGGCGGAGTTGGCACAAAGATAGAATAGACCTTGCGGAAGAACATAGGCTAACTTTTAACGCGGGAAAATTCCTCATTCCCACGGGAAAAACTATTAACGCGTGCGGAGCCGCGGCGGGGAGCTAGTTGTTGAATAAAACAGATTAATGGATAGTATACTCGTAGTATGGTTTAGAATGAATAGAAAAAGGATAAGTTTTTCTTTGTTTGTTTCATTTTGGCTTTAGCTTTTGTGTTGCACTCACGAACATAGGAGTAGAGTACCTAAGGCAAATTGGTACTAGTCTACTATACTAATAATTATGAAGAGGAAAGATTTGTTTGTTTGTTTGCATCGAATAGGCTCCAATCCTTCTCAATAGATTTCGAAAAATCCTTCCCTGTTGGGAAGCTACACTACCGCTGCCTGAGTAACATAGGCTTTATTTTATTTTCAATAGAATTAGGAATCCTTACTTACTAAAACTTCAATAATGTAACCCAAGGTGTAAAAAAAATACTTAAAATATTCCTAATAATTGAACAGACTCCAAAATTACTGAAATGATTTCGATGAAACTTGGCACACAGATTGAATAGATGCGGATGAGCATAGGCTATCTTTACATATAAATATACAACATCCAGATACAAGGCAAACACAAGTGCTCATCACACGAATGTTTGCCCTGGGCGGGATTCGAACCAAGACCCTGTGCTTCGAAGGTAGACGCACTACCAACTAGGGTACGGAGCCGTTAAATTACACAGTTTTCACGTGCATGAAACTGAACAACTTTTACAAAAGAAAAATAAATCTAATAACGGCACTTCTCTTTTTCCTCTTTTCATATGAACTGGGCCTTATAAAACAGAGCCCCGTACATGATTTCGAAAACCATTTTGCCGCAGAACTGGTTGCCCTGAATACGTTTTATTTTTTAATATCAGCTCTAATGAACTTAAACCCTACAAACGTTTGACCGAATTAACGTTTGCATGTCTATTAACCCCCGACAAAAAAGAGGGGACAAAAAAAGTTGCCTGGCAGAGATTGCTACCTTAGCATAAGGCCGCCTGTTGATTCAAGTTTGTTTAATATTGTTTATGTACCTACTGTAATATTAGTGTTCTCTTATGGTTTGACGTGTGTGTCTGTCTGTCTGTGGCATCGTAGCTCATAAACGGATGCGCCGATTTTGATCTAGTTTTTTTGTTTGTAAGGTATCACAATCGAGAGTGTTCTTAGCTATGATCCAAGAAAATATCTTCAGCCATTTGAAGATTATTAGCTTTTTTCTAGTCGTTGAAAGGATCAAGTAGCGGATTTGTGTCGGGGGTTTTTTAAATTTCTAATTTAATGTTATTCCACTTTTCATATGAACTGGATCTTATAAAATTTGTTTATTTTAGTTAAGTTATAATAGGTAGATTATAAAGTGCGGCATTGGTTTTCCTGTCCAATAATCGCTAGGCTGACCTATTTTATTAATCAACTTATTTCTAGTAGGATTTAGAATTGATAAAATCAATTTGTTTGCGGTATTTTACTATTACCTACTTATATAAAGTTCTGCCTGCAGCTAAATTAGTTTTAATACCAAGAAACCATGTTTATCTACCATTGACGACCCCGTAGCTTATTTGGTAGTACGCCTGCCTTCAAAGCACATGGTCGCGGGTTCGAATCCCGCTGAGGACAAACATTCATACGAATGTTAACACAAATGCTAATCGTATGATTAGCACTTGTGTTTGCCTTGTGTCTGGTTAACGAACACAACACAAGACAGGATACAAACACACACACAACTTTTATCTTACTAATATTATAAACGAGAAAGTTTGTAAGATGGATGTATGTATGGATAGATTATGGATGTTTGTTACTCTTTCACGCAAAAACTACTGAATGGATTTTAATGAAACTTTACAGTTATATAGCTTGTACATCAGAATAAGACATAGGCTACCTTTTACCTCATTCCCACGGGAAAAAAACTGTTAGCGCGTGCGCAGCCGCAGGGCGGAAAGCTAGTTTACAATAAACGAATGCTAAAGCTAGTACAATAAACGAATGCTAAAGCTAGTACAATAAACGAATGCTAAAGCTAGTACAATAAACGAATGCTAAAGCTAGTACAATAAACGAATGCTAAAGCTAGTACAATAAACGAATGCTAAAGCTAGTACAATAAACGAATGCTAAAGCTAGTACAATAAACGAATGCTAAAGCTAGTACAATAAACGAATGCTAAAGCTAGTACAATAAACGAATGCTAAAGCTAGTTTACAATAAACGAATGCTAAAGCTAGTACAATAAACGAATGCTAAAGCTAGTACAATAAACGAATGCTAAAGCTAGTACAATAAACGAATGCTAAAGCTAGTACAAAAAACGAATGCTAAAGCTAGTACAATAAACGAATGCTAAAGCTAGTTTACAATAAACGAATGCTAAAACCCCGTCCCTACCATTTCCTGGTTCAGAAATGGTCATAATGAGGAAGTGTCCCAAAAAAAACTAATTAGTCCGTCAGTTAGATTACTAAAAAATAATGTACACGTATTTTTTTTTTCGTCTGCCAAACGAAAAATTCCGACGATACAGCACTTTGAAATTTCCAGTAACGACACGCCGCCATACAAATTGTACGGAAAAAGTGACGTCATAGTACCCTTCTCATACATTTTGATTCGGTAAATCTTCGTCAAATTGAAAAAAAAAAAAATACGTGTTACATTTTTTTCGATAATCTAACAAAGGGGTTAATTAGAATCGATTACTTTTTTCCGAGGACACTTCCCTATTCTGGCTGCATTGCCACTTTGAATGGCCAGTAACATAATGTGTTTTTTTTTTTTTTTATTTATTGGAAAACAAACATATTAGTACGATAAATACCTAGTATAGAAAAATAAAACTTGATTACATATAATATTCTTCAGTTTTAAATCAGAGAAAATTTAAAAAGTACGTGTTTCAAGTTTTCGATTTATTTTGAAATAAGAAAAGTTTAATTTCAATCATACTACCTATACCTACCTACTATAGTATAAAGAGGATAGATTTGTATTTTTGTGTGTGTGTGTGTGTGTCCGATTTCAAAAATTCTTTCACCATTAGAAAGCTACATTCACCTGAGTAACATAAGCTACCTTTTATCGCGGGAAAATGCGTCATTCCTACGGGAAAAACTGTAATTAAGCTAGTTTGGAATGAAACGGCCAGCAACATATCGTATTTTACCACGGGAAAATGCCTCATTCCCACAGGAAAAACTATAAACAAGCTAGTTTGGAATAAAACGGCCAGCAACATATCGTATAGAAAAAACTGTACAGACTCTATACAATCCACAGATGGTCTTGCAATAATATAGTACCATTTTGTCGCGGTCGCGTGTGATGTGATGACTGTGACAATATATCGCTATCGGTCACGCTCGCGGACGTTGATAAATCTGTGATACTGATGGCTAATCTCACAGTTGCTGATATCGCCTTATCGTGGTGCCGTTGGTGGTGTCGTTAACAGCTAACGGAAGATGCAAATATATTTTTATGATTAAAATGTTGAAAAAGTTTAATAGAAGGGCCACTGCAACGTTTTTGAAAATGGTCAAGCCTTGTACGACCAAGACGGCCATCTTGGCCAACTGTTGTAATTTTTAACCCCCGACGAAAGAGAGGGGTGTTATAAGTTTGACGTGTGTGTCTGTCTGTGGCATCGTAGTTCCTAAACGGATGCGCCAATTTTGATTTAGTTTTTTTTGTTTGCAAGGTGTCACAATCGAGAGTGTTCTTAGCTATGATCCAAGAAAATATCTTCAGCCATTTGAAGATTGTCAGCTCTTTTCTAGTTGTTGAAAGGATCAAGTAACGGCACCGGTGTCGGGGGCCAAGGGGCTTTAAGCAGATAGAAGAGCGTCGGTGGTAAAGTAACTAGGGCTGTTGACTTCCATTTGGAAGATGGCGGGTTCAAACCTCGGCATGTACAATGGTGTTTTCAATTTTCTAATTCATGTCATTTTGATTTGACGCTCTTACAGTGAATGATAAATAAATAAATAAATACGTGGGACATCTCACACACGGCCACCTGCCCCCCTGCCTATACTATAGGTGTCAGACAGCTGATATACATATATAAATATTTACAACATCCAGACACAAGGCAAACACAAGTGCTCATCACACGAATGTTTGCCCTGGGCGGGATTCGAACCCGCGACTTTGTGCTTCGTAGGCAGACGTACTACCAACTAGACTACGAGGCCGACTGAATATCGTTAGGAAACCTGCACACACCTGCGAAGTAATTAAAAGGTTGTGTGTTCGTGACCAACCCGCACTGGGCCAGCGTTTTCGACTAAGGCCTTTCACCCTGATTTAAGAATTGATAAATATAGAACATATTATCCAGATTTTTTTCAATTTTTTTGTTTCTCTGTTTGTTTGTTTGTACGGCTAATCTCCGAAACTGTTGGACCGATTTAAATGAAATTTGGTATGGTGATACCTTATATACCCGGTCAATATCATAGATAGTTTTCAAAGCGGGAAAATATCTCATTCCTAAGGGAAACTGCACGTAAAAGTAAAAAAACAGCGGGCGAATAGCTAGTCAAATAATATTATATTTCATTCATTACATTTAAGAGTAACAAATTGTACATTACAGAGCCCAATTCAAAGGTGAAGTTTAAGGATGGAAAAAAATCAATTTTTTTAAAAATAATTTTCGTATTTTCCAAAAATGAATAAGTCTGATAAAAATCATTTTGGCGCTTTAGCAGTTTTGCGTTTCAAGTTAACACTCCAATAGAGCTTTTGAGTTCTGATTTCAAAAAGTCTGTACAAAGAATAAAAAAAAGCTCAAATTCATAACCTTTGGTGCATCTAAATAATGCTTGCATGGCTTGCACAGGGCGGCAACCATGTTAAAAAAACGCATTGCTATAACAGGGGGCCGTTTTCCGTCTCTTTTTACCACGTAACGCTGTCTCACTCTGTTTCATCTATTCCTTTTTCGTAGAGTTGGTTACATACGTCGACACTATGTGATGTGCATAACTGCTGTTGGCTTAGGTGAGATAAAGCAGAGTGCAAAAAAAGTTTCTTCGTCCCATGAATAGAAATGGTTTTTAAAATTATACTAAGAATCTATGATAGCATGATCAGAAACATGATATTTATTATATAGAGATATACATTTATTTTGTAGTAAGTTGAGTGTATAGGTATTATTTAGGTACAGTACAAGAGATTGTGAGTTCAACCGATTGCATTATAAATGATAAATACCTATTACTATTTAACTACTTTGGTCTTGATATGAATGAATATTAGTAATATATTCTTAGATGTCCTTTAATTTAGTTCAGGTTTGAAACATAGCAAAAAAAACCGCCAAAATTAAGAGTATACTAATTTTAGACTATTGTTATCTCAATTTCTCTTTTGGCTTCTTGAGCATAGATAAAAAAGTGAGTTATCTATGGCTTGCTTATCGGGTGGGTTATCTATTTACATAATACTAAAATAAAATAGTAGGTTAGGTAATCACAAAGACATTATAATTCAGATACGCCTATTTTGCATAGGTCAGGGGCTAACCTCGATAAACCGTTAGGTCCAATTTTATAGAGTTTAATGTTTCACAGTAATTTTGTTCTTGGTCATGTTCCAAAATTACATCTGCATTCATGCCCTACTTGGCCGGCAGCCATGACGTTTTTTCAAATATTCAATTATCGTATAAGTCAGCGGTCGTGCGTAAGATTAAAAAAAGTTATAATCATGCCAAGAATTTAGCATTTTTTATACTGTCATTAATTCATGATTGTTTAATTGGAACGGAGAAATATATTTTTTATGTGTACACCTAATTACTTTTTTATGACTTTGATTTTAAATAACAAATACAAATTATGGTAAAAATCACCGGTAGCAAAATAATAATATATTATTCTCTCGAATCTGGATCGCAGACCTAGAATTATTTTGTAAAATCGAAAAGATTTTTCCTTTCTTTCATAATTTAAAAAATTCTGTAAATTATTATTTCGGAACGGCATTTTTGAACACGACGACATAATATTTTGAGGTTTCAACACAAAAAAGTTAAACAGGCTTTGAGCGTTTAGTGTTTAGACAAGCGTTTAACATGCGTTTAACTTTTTTGTTGCAATAAAGAATAGACTATATGTTTAAAAGATGCAACGCCTGTGGAGTTTCTTCCGGCGGGTTCTTCTCCACAGAAGACAGCCAAATTGTGAACCCGCCTCGACGTCGAAAAGTGATTTGTAAAATCTTACTTCGAATAAAACATATTTCATTCATTCATTCATTCATTCACTAGGATCGTGCCCTCTTAGAGGCCTCTTAGTAAATGTAGAACAGCCATAGCAATGCACGTTGTTATTTGATAAAACGTGTCTTTTTTAACAAAGGGGTGCAAGCGTCGCGTAGGGGAGGTTTTTTTTATTTTTTATTTTTTGTTTTTTTGAACGCCGTGTGGAGCATTACACCAAATTTAAATAAAAGCTTGGTCTTATTTTTTTTAACAAAATCATGTTTTTATTTGTACCTACAACATCTTTTTTGTGTATAGGTAATATAAAATAATGTACATACGAAACGAAATTATCTTAATAGTTGTATTTTTTTTAAGATTGAATAAAGTGATTGTTGGTTAAAAATAAACCATAAAATTATTATGGAGGAAAAAAATTTAAACAATTTATTTTTGACTAAATTTAGGTACTTACTTTTTACTTTTAATTTAATTAACGAAAGCTTTTTCTTAATTCCAGATGTTTTCATGATACATAACTACTGAGGTCATCAAGTAAGTCCGTAACTTTACTTAATTCGAGTGCATTGTATGTATTTCTCATTTATTTAATACTTATTATTTTTTTATTTTTTTGTAAATTATTTACAACTTTGATTTCCATTTCAGTTTTTTTATTTATTTGGGTTACCAAACATATACCTACACAATAAAATATACTTAAATCTTACTAGCTAAAACAAGCAATATTAATTTCTGCACCCTACACCGAAGCTTGATTTGTCGTACTTTACTAAAAAATAAATTAATTGTACCTAGTAGTTCTTACCTACTGTAGGTATACATTATTATTTTGGTGTACTTTCCTGTCTATTTCAAAATTAATATTCATCTATTTTCTCTCACTAGCGTATAATTATGTTGGCTGGAAGAGATCTCTGTGCAGAGATAAGTTCGCCTTTACTGTAAATTTTCAAACAAATGTTGTTTTTTTAAGTGTGCAATAGATTATAATATACTACAATGGGCAATAGAAAAATCAAACTACTTTAACCGGTGAAGATTCACATTGACTAGTCAAAACGTATATTCACCAGAAATGAGGCAACATTAACGAGCAATTTATTTAAAATACCAGTACAAGACAGGCCACCTGGTAATAATGGCAATAATTACTATATATTTAATAATTTCGTTTTGACACTATAAAGAATACTATAATAAAACTGAAGAATCGGCGTGTCTGTCTGTACATAGACTTGTTTTTCAAAGAACTGATTGTAGGTGATGATGAGAAATGTCCGTCTGTCTGTCTGTCTGTTTGTACACGCTTATCTCTGGAACCGTGTTGGATCAATTTATAATATGTAGGCTAGGTATTCTATGTAAAAAAAAGCCTGACCAGAAAATTAAAAAACTTGCTCCGGGGGCGCCACGTGTATATTTTATGTTTATATCAACAAATTCCATTGTAAATTAAGTTCCCTTGAAATTCCGCAATATGGCGAGGGTTTTTATTTTTCTTGTCGAACTTAAATATGTATCAAAATTAAATTAAACTTGACCAACTTTTTTGGTTGCTTGCACTACTTCATTGTCTGTATATATGTCCCCACCGAGAGGCTCGTCGAGCCTACTCTGATACCAGGGTGAATAGGCCTTAGTAGACCACGCTGGCCCAGTGCGGGTTGGTCACGAACACACAACCCTTGTATTTCTTCGCAGGTGTGTGCAGTACTGTGCAGGTTACCTCACGATGTTTTCCTTCACCGTAAGAGCGTTGAATAAACGTACATATGAATTCGAAAATCGAAAACACATTGGTACGTGCCGAGGTTCGAACCTGCGAACTTCTAAATGCAAGTCAACGGGCCTAGCCACTCGGCCACCGCTGCTCTTGCCCTACTTATACTACCTCATAAACCCTGTGTCAGAAGTTTGTCGGCCTCGTAGCCTAGTTGGTAGTATGTCTAATACCAACGAAGCACAAGGTCGCGGGTTCGAATCCCGCCCAGGGCAAACATTCGTGTGATGAGCACTTGTGTTTGCCCTGTGTCTGGATGTTGTATATTTATATATGTATGTATATCAGCTGTCTGACACCCATAGTACAGGCTCTGCCTAGTCCCACATATTATTATTATTACATACTCGTATATTGAGCTGCTTGAAGGCTTCTTACATGACTCATTATAATATTATAATGACGATTACATCCGTAGATAATAGCCGAGACCAACAGTTTTGTGTGCCTACCGAAGCACGGACAGTTTTTTAGTTATTTTAGTAGCAAAAATTGTGTAAAGTGATATAATTGATTGATTGATTGTTTGATGATTGATTGATTTGTGATATGATTTTTTTTTATTTGTGGTATTTGTGAGTGATATAATTATATATACCTATATAATGTCACCAAAATTTTTTTAATTTTTTTTTCTGGAGAATATTACAATTATAATAAATATTTTTACTGCGTACAGTACACAACACAGTACAATACAATATACACAATATACCTATAATACAGTACAATATACCTATAATACCTACAATACAGTACAATATGCACTTAGACTTTTAAGTTACCCTGTACACATCGTGATTTAACTGGTTTTTAATCTGCAACATAGTAGTAGTACTCATGAAACTGAACAACTTAAGGAAATATCAAAAATAATAATCAACTGTTCACACAAACTTCAATCACGTGACCGGCCACATTGCATGAAAAGTTGTGATTTCAACCTACGTTCCTTAGGGAGAGTTGTTCAGTTTCATGAGTACTACCACTATGTTGCGGATAAACGGCCAATGTTTACCAAGAGTACATAAGGTTAAGGACCTGGGGGTCACTCTTGATTCTAAGATGCTTATGAACGAACATATAGACATCATCACAAAAAAATCGATGAAAATGTTGGGTTTCCTACTAAGGGTCTCCAAAAACTTCAAAAAAGCTAAAACCCTTAAGATCCTTTTTTGCTCCTTGGTGAGAAGTCACCTAGAATACGGATCCCAAATATGGAACCCCAGTTATAACGTCTACGAGAATCAAATTGAAAAAGTTCAACGTAAATTCTTAAGAATACTTAATAGAAAATTTAGAATTAGTAGCCCTAGTTATCACGACATGTGCAAAGTTCATCACATGATGCCTCTACACCTGCGTAGAGCTTCTGCAGATCTGATCTTCTTACATGACATCCTCTCCGGCAAAGTCGATGCACCTGACCTATTATCATCGATTCACTTTGCAATTCCAAATACTAGAAGTAGACGACACAATGATTTCAATTTACACATCCCTTTTAGTCGCACTAAGTACAGACAAAATTCGTTTCTTTGGCGAGTTAGTAAAAATTTCAATAATTTGTATACCAAATCGCTGGACTTATTCTTCACTAAGAGAGAAAATATCAGACGGCTTTTGAGCAACACTTTCTTTAATGACGAATAACCTACTCTTACGCTTTCCTGCACCGACTTTAAATGTAAAGTTAACTGTACTTTTTCTTCTTTTTTCATAGATCACCACTCTTAATGCATTCGGTGCTTTTTAACTCGTACTATTGCATTTCTTTATACTGTTTTTCGTTTTTATTTAAGTAATAGCATATGGCAAACCTATTATATTTCTACAGGCGAAAACTTGTAAATGGCTTTAGTTCCCATTCATTGTTGCAAATCGAAGTTTTATGTAACTAGCTGTAAGTTTTCCAAATAAAGTAAAATAAAATAAAAAAAATAAAAAAAAATAAACAACCAGTTAAATTTCAAGGAGTATAAGAATACAAGTAAGTAGTAAGGGACACGTGCGTAGTAAAGTAACACGTATGTAAGTATTTCAGTTCAATTTTATTCTTTGTCAAGTCTTAGTGAGGGCAACATCTACCTATTAGAGGAATTGACATTGAAATCATGGTCTAAGAAAACAAGGTCTAACCGTTAGATCACGTGACTGACACAAGCCTACGTCATTTTGCGCTGTTCATCCTTGTCTATTACACGCATTCGACAAGGATGAAGAGGCAAAATGACGTAGAAATGACGTAGGCTCGTGTCAGTCACGTGGTCTAATGGTTAGACCTTGTTTTCTTAGACCATGAATGAAATGAATGAATGAATACGGCTGAAAAGACTTGGTCCAGGCCAGAAAAAACTATTAAAAAAAACAATGTAATGTATTATTTTATTTGAATGTTAGTATATTTTATATTACCTATACATAATTATATTTCCAATAAGAAGTAATTTTCCATATTGTCCAATCCAATAAAAAAAAAACATGTTTTGTAAGAAATAGAGCAATAAGAAAATCAGCCATTATCAATATTGACTGGTCAGAGTCATTTCACTATTTACCCTCATTTTCACCTCTACATGCTCTTGGTAATTATTCATAATAGCTGCCCGATTGAATAAAAATATTAATCAAAAGTAAACTTTTACTCTGAGAAATTACTCATTACTTTATGAAATATCGAATACAGTTAATCACTGTTAGTTTTAAATTATAATAATTTACCTAGTACATATTATAAGTTATTAAGTCAGTGTATTGTCCATCGAGAAGAGGGAAGTTATATTTTTGTGACGTCACATATTTATTTCTGTAATATTTTTGTAAGTGGAAATAAGATTGGAAAAAAATTGACAAAAAATAAAGACAGTTTTTAAATATATGTAGGTACTTTCTAAAATACCAAAATAAAATAACAGTCGTGAACTAAATAAAAGTATTATTTTAAAATAAATCTGTAAATTTCAATAAAATCGTGAAATAGAGTCGGACAATTGTGACTACATTTTGAAGTGTCTTCAAAAATAACATTTCTTTGTTTTTTGTCAAAATTTTTACATAATTTCGTAAATCAATGTTTGAACTGTTAAAAATGAAATATAAATTTATTTTAATATAATACGTATTTACAAAATTTACGTTACAATGATTTCCTAATAATATTGTACGGTAAAATTTGTATAATCATTATGATTTCAATCGATTAAAAATCAAAACTACTTTATATATCGTAAATTATATTATTTCCAATGCTTTTTTAGCTTTTTTTAAAAAATAATGTGTTTTGGCGATATTTAACGAAAAATATAGAGTATGAATTGTAGAGTCAAGTTTTTTAACCTATAAGAAAGCAAAGGCAATGATCGATAGAATGCCAAAGATGGTGATCTTTAATTCCTGGCCACTTGTTAATAAACACCTTTTAAAAGAAAAAGCATATAATTTAAGTTGTAAAATCAAATTAAATTGATCTGCAAGACAGAGTCAGTCCGCGGCAGACGCACCGTTACCTCTAAAGCGAAGGTCACAATAGTATATCTGTCTCCCTCACTCGCACCGCCTACCTCGCGCCAAGTTGCGCTGACGCCAGCAACCGTGACCGACACATTTTGGTACTTTGTCTGGTGACTTTTACTGCTGGAATGGTCTTGGTCTTTTTATACGATTTTATGAGTTTATTTTATGTTGAAATTCCTTTTATGTTGTTACAAGCATGCAAATAAGACTTTATTCGTATCGAAGTTAGAATACAATTTACTGGGGTTCATAATATCTCTACCTAATTTTAAGACAGACAAATTGCTATTGGGAATTTTGAATCCAATCAGACATTGTGACAACACAATGATTTTTCCAATATGAAACCTTTTCCAATATTTTATTTCATTATTAGTCTTTCATTACTTTAATTTTATAAAAATAAAACGTGATTTTAATATTACGATACTTCTTTTGATCAAAGAAAACTAAAAAAGTATTTAAAGTTTTTAAATCCATTAAAAAAAAGAAAATGTTAACTCCAATTAGTAAAAAAATCGGTTAGCAACATCAGAACTTTGTAAAAGACGTTTCGTTTCAAGGACGTTTCATGTGGCTTTAATATACGAAAGTTGAAAGAATGTAGCAGTCTAGACCAGGGGTTCCCAAATTTTTTTTGTTAAGGCTCCCCGGACTATTTATAAATTGTTTCACGCAGCCCTCCCTTTACTTTTTCGATAAATACAAACAATTTGCACTTGTAAACCTTTTATTTTGATTCTAATAAACAAACTTAAAAGTACTTTTTTGTATAAAAACATTTATTATTTCAATTTAATTTGTTAATTTTTTGTTATCTGTTTGACACCTTAATAAAAAAGCAAAATGCGATCGCTTTCCGCCCCCCTTCACATCTCCCTATGCCCCCCTTGCGTGCGTGGCCCCCTGGTTGGGAACTCTTGGTCTAGACAGACACTTAACAAGTTTTGCGGTCGTCTGGACCTCTGTTGTTGACTATCGCGACAAGAATAGACCCCTAATTGACTAGTCTGGCTAAAAATAGCACCATGTAATAACTCTCGCTGTTGCCAAGCAGACATAAAGCCGTGTTCACACTATATAGCAAGCGATTGTATGTATGTATAAGTCTCTTTTGTTCATTTTAGTATTCCATAGCTGTAGTCGATTTACTTCTTTTTTATTTCGTCTGACTGAATGCAAAAGAAGAGAGTCTTGGTAAAATTTTCATGATTGAACTGCTGAACGGATTTTGATGAAATTTGGTGGGTTGCTAGGCAGGACTTCTACTTTATTACGATTACATTGATTATACAACCACTTAATTTTACTTTTATTTAATAACACGAAGATTTACTAGACAAAATTATTACCTCAGCTATAAGGTCACCAATTTGTACATATTTTTAGTATTATTAAAAGCAATACGAGCATGTATTACTAACTAAATAATGATTTTAATTTTAATGACACAAAGTACAGATTGCTGTGTATTTTATGAATTTTGCGGAAGTTATTACTTTTTAATTTGTTTCTTATTTCCAGTAAAATACATTCTATATAGTTTCAATTAGTGATGCAACGAATTATACTTTTACGAATACGAATACGAATACGGATATCAAACCTATTCGTATTCGTTGCATCACTAGTTACAATGTTAGTTAGTGCTCACTTTTACACACACATTCATAGCTACACAAGCGAGCACAATAATCGCCGCGGTTATTTCATTCATGGTCTCATTGTTGGCATCTTTGACGCTGGCGCCGGTGAAAGTACCTATATTATGTATCTTATTTTTAGCCTTTTCTTGCTGCCGCCGCGCCGCCTGCGGTAAAGCTATGAACCTTTCTATGAACTTAAAGTGCTTGGTGAAGAAAGAATAATGAATAGCAAAGCGCGATTTTACATGCTCTTGTTGGTGTTTGCGTTTTAGTCAGAGAAACGTTAGGATAGACTTTATTTAAAAAAAGTAACAGTAGTAGAAAATAAAATTGTTTTTTACACAACCCATAGGCTTAAATTTATTATTATTTTTCTTTTAAACACAATTTTGTCGTATTAATCAAAAATCAAAGGCATGAATTAATACGTGTCTATCAAGGCAAGGTCAATGTTTAGTCGTATATTTTTTTATACTAGTTTTATTTATTTATTTAATTATTTATTTAAAAGGTATAGTAACAGACTACAAACTAATTCTCACATTACAAGAGTACTTCTTTGAGCACCCTCAAAACGTGGTCACAAGGTCTTAATTCCTAAACTATCGACCGTACAGTGTTGGAACTAAATATAGATGATTCCTCATATAATTATGCGTACGATTTTAACATAAAACATATAAAATCGTGTATAATATTTTGAAAAATAATATTTCAACATCGAAAACGGGATCAAAATAGTCGTTCTTCGCAGGTCACACTTGGTTCGCGCTCAAGGTAATCCTTGATAAGTTTTGCATTTAATGCGTAATCGTATAATTTATTACGTGGAATGAATAGTTTTTTAACTAGGCACATATTTATAAAAGAATATTCATTCTATCTCTTTGTTTCGAAAAATTATATTCTATAACATCTCTGTCACACGATTTCGCTGGTTTTGTGAGCGCTCAATGAAACTACACCTACCTTCCAAGAACGCAAACTTATCGCTGCAAATTTTAGCTTGCAGACATTTGGTAGTGACCCAGCATCAGTGGAGGACACCAGTGTACTCATCGCTTCAAAACTAAATAAATACGAGGTAAGTTATTCTTCGAATATTTTCAAGTTGGGCTGGTCATGTAACTTTCATGCGCATATGTAGAAAGATATATTATGTTATTATCAAAAAATTCTTTTTAAGAAAAAGAAGACAGATCGAGCGAGTTTATTGTCATGTACTTCATTTGTAAACTTACTTATTACTTTTATCATAATTCTCAAAAATGTGTTATTTTTGTAACTTTCGTGGCCCAAATTTCGTGGACATTTGACCATGAAAGTTACCTGATGCACCACGAAAGTTACAAATGTCCATTAAATACTCCTTATTTCTTGTGATGCAGTAATTGCATTTGCCCCTAATTATACCGAAAGCTAGAAATAAAATATTCTAGCACGTTTGATGTATTTTTTTCTATGTAATATGTATTTCTGTTTAAATGCTCTCTCGTAGCTAATTTCATAATTTAGTCAGCACATAAGTCAGTTTTTTAATATTATTGAATAAGTAAAAACTTACAAAGTCAAATTCAATAAGTTTTACTGTAAAATTTTGTTTTCAGATTACTTTCGAACGGAAACTATGCCATCACAGAGTTCAGACGTGCGGCGGGAGAAGAAACATGCAATATCTCTCTTATTTGTTCATTGATTTACATTTAGTAAAAACTGTACACATTGTTTTTAGGGCTTTTTTAATTTACATCTATTTATATTAAGATTGCATTATAAAAAAAAATCGCCACGAAGGTTACGCGGAGAATGTTTTCTGAAGAACTACTCACAAACAAACACACTTAGAAACGAATATAAGTTTGCTGTCCAATTATAACTATACACAACATTCGCTTAAATCATAGAGGATATTAATTAGGTAATTAAATTACTAACATAAGACAAGTTGACACACTAGTTGAGGCGAGAGAGGCCTTTGCCCTGCAGTGGGACACACAAGGCTAATAAAAAAAAAGTTGACACATATCTAATCCGAAAATATACAAAATTATCGATCAATTCATAAAAAATATACAACCAAATAAATAAAAGATCCATATAATATTTCAACTGATAAAACTATTTTAGTGTTTTTGCGAACTGCAATTTTATCTTTGTCAGCTATAACCTGATAAACAATATTTTATTATTCATGCATTACTTTAAACAAATTAAGACAAATAGGTAGGTACATAAAAAGAGCAAAGAGATACAGCAAGTTTACTACTTAATTCGCAAGAAACTATCAAACGCGGTATAATGACAGAACTCCTAAGGCTCTTATGTCACTATTTCGCGTTTGACAGTTTCTTGACGCGAACTTCTCGCGACGACGCGACGTTACGTAGTTAAGCAAAAAAAGTCTGCTTATTTCTAAAAAAGACAAGAAAAGATAGATGAAAGCTAGGTGCAGATATAAATAAAGATGCTAAATTCATTATTATTTTCAAATTGTTTTTGTATTTTGACAAAATATAAGCTTAGGAAGATGAAACAAAAGTATATTTTATAAAATTTCACCTCAGGTCTTTAAAAATAATTTTATACTTACCTATATGTATGTATATCCAGAATAATGATGATGCGTCAGTGTAACAAACATCATAATGTTATCTATGTTCATTCATACTACTATTTGAATAATCGTTAACAGTAACATTTCTTTCACATAGCAATACATTTCTGCGTAACAAAAGCCACAAGTATTATTATTTACATTTTGCTCTACTTTCATCCGAATAAAGAGATTGCGAGTACCAAAATCACTCACTTAAACTATGTCGATCGAAATTCAAGTTCGGAACAAAAAGTGGACCGAGGTCTTCCCTCTCGCTCGCACCCGTTGCCAGACAGCGCGCGCGCATGAAAGTGGTGAAGTCTGTTCACGCGCCTACGATGGGAGGCCGGTACGTTGAACTCTGACAGTGACGCGCTTGACAGAACTACATCTATCTCTTTCTACCGAGAGCATTTCACCAGAGCGTTGTTTTAAGTACGAGCCTGTGTCTTCGCGGTTGACATTTTTGAAATTTGATTGTGGTGGTTATTTTTGGAATTTTCTCTTAATTCTTTCAGTGATTGGTTTTTTTTTGTGTGTGTTGATGTGTTCACAAGGTAAGTCCAATCTTAGTTTTGATCTTGAATCTGTGTTAGTGCTCTTCAAAATTCTAGATCTAGATTGTCGTGGAACCTAGCACGAACCTAACCTAAAACTTAGAATTTTAACCAACGTGCAGTTTACTATTGAAGTGTACTTAAAAATGTAGATAAATTAGAGTAAGAGAAAGATAGTAAATAATACAGAAAGATAGTATATAAGTACGTTAAAAATAATAAAAATATATCTACTTTAAATAGGACAAAAAGAATCTGTGACACATTTATAAATTAAATCCAGGTAGCCAATCAAATTTACCACGTAAATTTTTGAAAAATCTTTTTTTTAAATGACAAAATGAGGAGCAAATATGAAAATAAAAATATCTAAGTATTATTTAATAGGTCCTAACACTTCTACAACTGCTCTACTTTTAGTTTTTTGATATTTACGAGATTTTTTTTTAATATAACATAAAATCAAATATTATGAACATTAGAAATAGGTACCTACTTTCACGAAAATTCATTTAATGACAATAACTCAGTAAGTACTATAAATAATCCTATTAATTAAGATATATTTTAAGACCCATTTTCAAACTTGAAATTACATAAAAATTGGGTTAAAGAATTTTAACACTTTCCTAGTGTCACTGGTAACTCTTTGGCAGAAGGTTCTTTCCCATGATCTTACTTTATTTAAGCATGACGTGGTACAAAACTACGTCACCTCACCTGTTAATACCTAATTCATACTAATATTATTCTCACACATACGAAAATTCCACAACTACATAGGTACGTACACCATACACAGAGCATGCATAAAAGTGATTTAAAAAATGTAGCAATGATTTTGATTTTATAACTGAACAACTTTATTTGACACAATTTTTTTGTTAATTTTTCATCAAGGAATACAAGTCGAATACTTAAATAAAAATTGGAACTCTCATACAGACATGATCACGTGACTATGCGAATATTCAATTTTTATTTATTTTTTGGAAAAGTTCAATTTCATGGTATCACAATTTTTAACGCCCTTGTTTCATGGTCTAAAATATATCTTGATTTTTTAAAATAAAGGTATTCATAATAAGGAAATAAATATGTCTGTCAGTCTCTATTTCACATCAAAACGTGACGATGTTATTTATATATTATTATATAGAAATCTTTAAGGTCATGTGACTATTTGTTTAAAAACTCGATTTTAAATACTTTTTTGGAAAAGTTTAGTTTCATGGTCTGAAACGCCCCGTCTAATAACGTTGTAACTTTGTAACGAAGCGAGATTATTTACCGACAATGGAAGCAAGGCTTGAAGGTTGTAAGTGAATATTTTTACTAGGTATGGCAAAATAATATTCCCTTGAGAAAAAATTAAGAATGTGGTTGTAGTTAATAGTACGAATACTGTCAGTAAAATAAAAAATCTACAAATATTAAGGTAGTTAGTAATTTACTGGCTATCGACGTACTCTACCAACACATAATTATTTATTTTATTTACAATAATTTAAAAAATAAAATAAACAAGGTCCCAAACCCAATGATAAAACGTGACTTTAATCTGCGCCCTGTACCTACTTGAGCCCTGCTCACCCTAAAGGAAAACAGCGAGTTTTCTGTATATATTCAAAGTATGACGTCACTACGACGTCACTATAATATTTCCTTATTTTATTACGTGCATAAAAAAATATATGATAAAATGATCAAGTATCAATTTCTTGCGAACGCTGTATAAGGGGTTTTAAAATTCAACCCTTTGTTACCATAATTTTCTCCCATATTAAAACTGAAGAAACGGCGTGTGTGTACATAGATTTGTTTTACAAAACACTGATTGTAGCTGATAAAGGGAGTGTAGCTGAACACAAAAATACAAGTTTTGAAAAAAATGTCTGTCTGTCTGTCTGTTTGTACACGCTATCTCTGAAACCGTTGGACAAATTTAAATGAGATTTTGCATGGTGATACCTTATATGCCCGGTTAACATCTTAGATACTTTTTACAACGAAAAAAAAAAAACAACGCGGGCGGAGCCGCCGTGGGCGAAAAGCTAATGTTACATAAAGTCAAAAAAAATGTCTTCCTTACTCTATGCATAAAATTAGTAATAATATTATAATTTTTTAAAACGAATAAAATATTTATTTACAATAAAATAGGTACGTCACAACTAGGGAGTGCAATCTCGGTATACCGAGATCTCGTAATACCGAGATCTTGCACAAATTTTGCAAGATCAATCTTGCATTAAAAATCATGCGCGATCTCGCAAGATTTGCAAGATTACGCATTCTCTTGATTCATCTTGCATTACGCAGCAACACATTCCATGACCGTTCGAGAGCGCAGCTGAAACATCTATTGGCGAGAGGTAAAACAGGATATTGGCGTTAAATTTACTGAAGAAAATTATTCTCTAAGTACCATTAATAAAGTGTACGAAGTGAAGGAGCTTTTTTAAACTAACCCGTAATTTTTTAAATAAATAAAGTAGTATTATATTAATATTGTTACATGATTGCGCACCTATAACAAAAATTTACCAAGTTTTACTACTTTGAATATGATACTTATTTATAATATCTAGGATACAGGTAGTAAATGACGCGCTAATTTCTTTGTATACCTAAGGCTCATTTTTACATTAATTAATAAATTTAAAACAATAATTTTATATTAAAAAATTGATCCTTTTTATTTAATTTTATACTCTTTTTTCGCACTGTTATTCGCAGGAAAGCGAGATCTCGCAAATACCGAGATCTTGCAAGATTAGACCTCTAAAATCTTGCAAATACCGAGATTGATGATTATGCTGCAAGATTGCACTCCCTAGTCACAACGCGTCATAATTTTTTATTTTTTTTTTGTGCTTGATAATGGAATTGGAAAACTATGTGCAAATTAAACGGAACCTATCAAAAAGGATAGTAAATTAATCTACGACCTTGAAAAAAATCAACGGTTTGTGTACAAGTATTTTTTTTAAATACCCCCTAAAAACAGTTTACAGTTTATCCCGTGGGAATGAGGTATTTTCCCGCGGTAAAAAGTGGCTTAAGTGTTAATCTAGGGTGTCAGCTAACTTCACAGAGATGGCTGGCTAACTCCATACCAAATTTTATTAAAATTAGATTATTTTATTAATGTAAATATGATTTATATTATACTATAATATGTATGTAAATGTATGTAAAATAATAATAAAAAGTTCACGGTATGTTCAAGTAGAACCACACACTTGGAAAATGTGTCGTTAAATAATAACTTTTTGAACTGAAACAATAACTCTTCACAACATTGTCCCGCCCACATTACAAACTACTTAAAACAGTTTTTTTTTAATTCAGTGGATTATTCTTTAGAGCACATAACAAAAAAAAACTATTTACAACAATAAAAGTGTACTAAAGGCGGCTTTTTTGCTAAAGTAGAAATTTCTACCATGCAACCCTTTGGCAATTATTACATCACATAGAAAAAGCTATAACCTTAAAAAATCAGAAAAAGTCACAAAAAAGTCACTACCGAAAATTACAAAAAATCCCGGAACATAAAAGGTGGTACAGGTTACAAGGGCTACATATATATTTTTATTTTTATAACTTGTTAATTTTTATTCCGTACATTCCTCAACAATCCATAAAAAATTTCAAGTCCGAAAGTAACTCTGTCTTTAGAATATTTCACAAAAAACTGTCAAATATGCATATAGAAGAAATTATTATTTATATATTGATTTATCCACTTTTTACCACAGGAAAATAGCTCATGAGCTAACGGTTGGTGGAATCGCTTCGCGGAAATCTTGTATTTCATGATGAATCTCAAAACTACTAGCGCCATCTGTTGTTGAGTTGCGGAACTTGGTACTAAGCTAGGTCATACGATGCAATGTGTCGTGCACAGTTTGTTTGAGGTTCGATACATGGTCTAAGAAAACAAGGTCTTGCATGCAGACCACGTGACATAAGACAAGCCTACGTCGTTCAAGGATGAACAGCATGATGACGTAGGCTTGTGTCAAGTCACGTGGTTTGAATGCAAGACCTTGTTTTCAGACCATGGTTCGATATGAAAACGGTTGCGCTATAATTGTACTGAATAGAAGCTAAACATAAAGTACAAATAAAAAAAAATTGCTAAAGAAGTCTTTGTAAACAGTCTAATAAGTCAGCGGTATAGTAGTTGGAGTAGCTAACTTCCAATTGGATGGATTTAGGTTTGATGATAAAGGCGCACTGTAATATTTTTTTTCTTTTTGGATATTATAAATCGCCGAACTTTACCTACTTGTATTAACACCTCGTGAATTATATTTTTTTGAACTGCTAATGTAGATAGAAATTCCTAGCAAGCAACCTCAAATTTGAAAGAGGACTATATATTCAAGTGTTATTTAGTACTAGCTGTCTGCCCGCGGCTACGCCCGCGTTGTTTGCCGACTTTTCCGTAGTAATTTTTAATTATCCCACGGGAACTCTTTAATTTTCCGGGATTAAAAGTATCCAAGATGTTGACAAGGGATGTAAAGAACCACCCTGCAAAATTTCATTCAAATCGTTCCAATATTTTCAGAGATTAGCCCGTACAAACAGACAAACAGACAAAGACACAAAAAAAAAGAAAATTGTCTGGATATGTTCTATTTCACTTCTTACATCCTCTTGATTCGGATTTCATCTTTTTTTTCTATGTACTGACATTTGATCTCTACAGTTTTATTATCTATATAGATAAGCGCATTTTTATTGGTCCTGAAAAAAAATCCTATTGAAAAGTTCGAAATAAATTCAACGACAGAAATGTGCGAAAAATCATAAAAACTAAACAGTAACATTCTATTATTCATTCTAAAACTATTACTAAAAATGGTTAAATGATAAATAAAAAAAAAATATAATATAGAAAAATGGCTACGCTTCAAATTCTAGCTCTGCATACTACGCACCGTAGCACCCGTAGCGGTCTGTAGCAATTGCTACGGATTTCGTAGCACGCTTATGTAAGTTTTAACTAGATGAAAATTCTTAGCAAGCCTTTAGCCAGCAAACGTCTCTTTTTTTTAACACGCTTGATTTAGGTCCACTTGTATGTAACTAACTACATATATTATGTAATGGAATCTAAGGTAACTTATTTAACCATCTTTCAAGGGTCGTACTTTAGTGAAAATTGGAATGTATTCGTAATTCCGATGACAACACAATAATTTGACACAAACAAGCTGATCTGATGCTGGAGCCGGAAGGTGGATAGGGGAACTCTTCAACGGCTACGTCTACTCGTAGTAAACCCCCCGAATTTGGGCTCATTTGATTTGTCTAAATAAGAACTTTATGGTGACGAGGTCAGGTGACCACTTAAGCGTGTTTTCCTAGTGTTTTTAAACTATTAATTATTCTGTTATTAATATTTTTTTAAATTATCTTTATTCCATTTCACTAGTATTATAAAAAAAAGCGAATGGAATTTTTGCTGCGCTGAACTAAAGGGTTTGAGAAAACGATCTAATTACCCGTCACATAAAGTCACAGCCACATTTATTTATTCATCACTAGGGTAACCTATCACATTTTCGAAAAACTGAAAACCGAATTTCAATATTCCGTAAACGATTCATACATTTTTCAATTTCCATTGTATGACTTGACATATTTTTAAATCACCACAATAACACTTTACAGAATTATTCTTTTTCCGCACAACGTTATTCCGTTCTACGATTAATCTTTTTTACTAAATACCGTAATCTCACTTGGTCTTTTTTTAAACGCTAGAATTTTTTTTGTTGTGTTATTTTTATTATTCCGAAGTAACAATTATTATTTTTTATAATTACGACACATAATGTTTTTGGAGTTCGGGGCACCCCAACATCTGTCGGGGCGTGGTGGGCGAGCAAAGCGAGCCCACCTCGCCCGCCATACCCTTCTGTTAGGTTTGACATGTATGCATGCCTGCTTGTGCTTGGTTGCATGCTTGCTTGCTTGCTTGCATGCTTGCTTGCTTGCTTGCCTGCTTGCTTGCTTGCTTGCATGCTTGCTAGATTGCTTGCTTGCATGTATGCTTGCTTGCTTGCTTGCATGCATGCTTGATGGAGTACAGAATGTAAAATGGAGAAATTAAATTTGACCTTGCAATATAATGGTTCAATTGAGCTATCGCACATGTAAAAAAATGGTTAACGTTATCATGGATTTTCGGTATACTGGTAAATAGTTTATTGGAAATTTGAAACATCGGTTAACAAGTAAAAAGGTAAATTAAAACGCGGAAACATGATACAATGGAAAATGTTATTTCGGATAATAAATAAATTTTCTAACTGATAAATGTCAATAAGTTAGCGGAATAACAATATTCGGAACAAAAAATATCGGAAATACAATAGGTAACCCATCACTAGCTTTCGCCGCGGCTCCGCCCGCGTTTACAGTTTTTCCCGTGGGAATGAGAAATTTTCCCGCGGTAAGAGACAGCCTTTATTACTCCCCAAGGTCTATTCTATCTTTGTACCAAGTTTAATTAAAATCGGTTCAGCAGTTTCGGAGCCTATTCAACGAAAACAAACAATCAAATATATTTTTTTATAATATTATAAGTTATTTTTTAATACTTAATGACGTCAGAAATTTAAAAATTATTGCTCCAACCAAGGTCGATATAATTATTACCTATTATTATGTAAAACTAGCGACCCGCCCCGGCTCCGCACGGGAAAATGGTTATTGTGGGTTATCCTTCAGTATATTATGCATGTATTATACATATAAACCTTCCTCTTGAATCACTCTATCTATTAAAAAAAACCGCATCGAAATCCGTTGCGTAGTTTTAAAGATTTAAGCGTACAAAGGGACATAGGGAGGGACATAGGGACAGAGAAAGCGACTTCGTTTTATACTATGTAGTGATTATGTACTACTGTCGCTTACCGCCATCTATCGGTGATATTGTGGAACTACGATCTAGACTAGGCCACATTACGTCACACTATGAATCACAGTATGGCGGAACTGACCAATTCAGCTTGACCCTCGGTCTGACATCTCCTCCGTATAAGCGTCACGTGATTAAAGGGTCAAGGTAAGTTGACTGGGGTTGGTAGGCGATTCGGTCGCTGAGTTTGGGCCGCTTCGACCGAAACAGGAATTTTATTATTTTTAATATTTTTGAGTAGGTGTTTCGGTCAGTTGGTTTTTTTTAGCAAATTTTGTATAGTCAGCAACAGAAATCTTAGGTGAGGTTAATAAATATTGACAAAAATCAACTGAAAGTAAATCTGGCGGCTAAAACGCTAATTGTTTGCAAATATAATTAACTGAAATGACTAATAAAGACATAACATAATTAAAGTATCCAGAAAAAAAAGTATAGGTATTTATACTTTCTATTACTTGCTTTTATTTTTTTTCATATTTACATGAAAGAACAAAATTAAAAAAAACTTTTTTTCTTCTTATATATATAGCGATATTATATACATATAAAAGAAAAAAAAAACTTTTTTTATTGTATTGGAAGTAACCATGTAAAAAATTTTACAAAAAAGAAAAATGTTTTCTTACAATCGTATTATCGTACCTACCTTATGAAAAAAAAGAAAAAAAAAAACAATGAAAAAAATCATGTCAAGGATGGTATAAGTAGTACTAACGGTAGAATTTTTTTTATATTTTTTTATATACGTTTGTGTATAAGAAAAAATATAGATAAAAAGAAAAAAAAAGTTTTTATATTTTGTTGCTAACGTTACTTTTCATTAAAAACACCTTCTGACCGAAACACCTACTCAAAAATATTAAAAATGATAAAATTCCTGTTTCGGTCGAATCGGCCCAAACTCAGTGACCGAATCGCCTACCAACCCGTTGGTGATCGATTATGATAAAACGATAAAACTACGGTTGCTAGGCGATAGTTGTTTTATAATTAGGTAGTTTGAGCAAATTGTCCAGCTAAAGTATGCCTTAACACGAAATTAGGTCGTGTATTTAAAAATATATTTTTTTATTTATTTATATTATTTTGCAAGGTCTCTAGTCTATCTATACTTACTAAACTAAAGAGTAATAGCCTATTCAAATGAAATAAAAAAATCATATACACACAAATCATAACCATAATCATAAAATTAAAAGAGGAAATATTCGATTGCATTGAATAAGCTCCGAAACAACGAACCGATTTTAATGAAACTTGGAACAAAGATGGAACAAAACTCTCAGAAGGACACAGGCTACCTCTTACCGCGGGAAAATCCCTCATCCCTACTAGAAAAACTGTAAAAGCGAGCGAAGCCGCGAGGCGAAAAGCTAGCCAGGTGGTCTCGGTGGGCTTTATTATATAACTTTCTTTATATACACCTCAACCGGTTCCCAAACCATTCATCCAGAAATTACCAAGTAAAAATGACATTCGACATATCCAATGGTGTCCAGCAATGGTACTATTACCCTACTTTAACAATAGGGTAAGAACACCCTCGATGGCTTACCATGGGGGACGCAACCAATGGGATTGGACTTTCACCCTGACAAAGGGTGAAAGAGAAAAAAAACTGGTCATGGGACCCCATAGTCACAGGTAAGCAGGGCGTAGATATGAAACTGTGAATAAATAAATAGATATGTGAGAAATCTCTCCAAGAAAAGTTTGGTTTGGTAAACGGTGCTTAAAATAATTGCTGAGCATGTGCTATCAGTATTTTCTAAGCCGCTACTTACACTTATTTCGTAAAGATGCCTGTGGAGTTTCTTCCGGCGAGTACTTCTCCACAGAAGACAGCCAAAATTTTTGAACTCGCCAGAAAAGAAAGAAAGTAGGAAACAAAGAAAGAAATTATTTATTTGCAATAAATGTGGTTTTACAAAGTTATTATTACACATATTATAATATTTCAGTCTCACACACTTAACCAGTAGATTACTCGGTATGCATATTTTAATTTTATATCATTTAAATAAAGAATATGTAACTGACTTAAGCGACTAAGTTGACGGCCCCGTAGCCTAGTTGGTAGTACGTCTGCCTACTAAGCACAGGGTCGCGGGTTCGAATCCCGCCCAGGGCAAACATTCGTGTGATGAGCACTTGTGTTTGCCCTGTGTCTGGATGTTGTATATTTATATATGTATGTATATCAGCTGTCTGGCACCCATAGTACATGCTCTGCCTAGTTTGGGGTCAGATGGCCGTGTGTGAGTTGTCCCACAAAAAAAAAAAAAAGTGATGTAAATATCCTAAAGTTAAAAATAAATACTTTCAACTGTGAACACCCTGTATAGGAAATTGACTTCTGTGTCTTTCTTTCCTTGTACAAGTGATATTGACCAATGGGAACGTTTTTCAACCCAACAATGAGTAAAATAAATTAAAAAACCGTAGTTATGCGACTTTGTAATGAGAATCGTTGTTAGGGCTAAAGGGTTTGCTTGAATTTTATTTTTGTGATTACAACCTATGTTCCTTAGGGAAAGTTGTTCAGTTTCATGAGTACTACCACTATGTTGCGTATAAACAACCAGTTACATTTAATTGTGTATATTGATCATATTTTTTCTTTTTCTTCATTTCGTATTTTACTTATTTTGCTAGACGACTTGCTACGAAAGCGCTACGAAGCGCTACGAATTTATGTTGCTACGAAACTTTAATTAGAAGAGCTACGCTAGTTTAAACAATTAGTACCTATCTATACTAATATTATAAAGAGGAAAGGTTTGATTGTTTGTTTTTTTGTTTGTTTGTTTGTTTGTTTGCATCGAATAGGCTCCGAAACTACTGAACCGATTTCAAAAATTCTTTCACTGTTGGGAAGCTACATTCACCCTGAGTAACATAGGCTATATTTTATTTTCAAAAAATTTGGGATCCTTACTAAAACTTCAATAATAAAACCCAAGGTGTGAAAAAAATACGTAAAATATTCCTAATAATTGAAAATACTCCGAAAGTACTGAACCGATTTTGGTGAAACTTGGCACAAAGTTTGAATAGACCTTAGGAAAGAACATAGGCTACAATTTACCGCGGGAAATTTTCTCATTCCCACGGGAAAAATTGTTAAAGCGGGCGGAGTTGGCACAAAGATAGAATAGACCTTGCGGACGAACATAGGCTAACTTTTACCGCGGGAAAATTCCTCATTCCCACGGGAAAAACTATTAACGCGTGCGGAGCCGCGGCGGGAAGCTAGTACATATATAAATCACAGTAATTACGGAATGTTTCGTTACAGCTCAAGTATGTCCCCACTCAGCTCGAGCCTACCCTGAAATGTGTTCGTGACCGACCCGCACGCAGGCCCAGTGCGGGTCGGTCACGAACACACAGCCTTTGAATTACTAAGCAAGCATGTTTGTGCAGGTTTTCTCACGATGTTTTCCTTCACCGTAAGAACGTTTGTTTGTCTGTTTGTACACGCTTTATCTCCGGAACCGTTGGACCGATTTCAATGAAATTTTTCCATTATGGTTGGTACTTTATATCCCCAGTCAACATCTTAGATACTTTTTACTACGGAAAATAAAAATAAAAAAGCAACGCGGGCGTAGCCGTAGGCGGACAGCTAGTCTTAAATTAAAGTCTACATTGGTACAGTCGGCTGCAGAAATTGCTACCCAGCTGCGTCACAATAAATGTTTGCTTTCCACTGTTCACAACGACGACGTACATGATTTTTCGACACACGTACATATGTACGTCTGATGTACACTTTGTAATTAATTAACTGCGAAGTTAGTGTGGGCAGGCCCCCCACGAGGTGGACCGACGGTCTGGTGAGGGTCGCGGGAAGCCGCTGGATGCGGGCCAAGCAGGACCGATCATGGTGGAGATCACAGGGGGAGGCCTTTGTTCAGCAATGGACGTCTTTCGGCTGAGATGATGATGACATAAAATTTTGCCAGGGTGGCTACCTTTCATATAAATCCAGACAAAAGTTAATTGACATGACATCTTTCTTTCCTTGAAAGTTATTAAAAATAATGTAACACCAAAATGTCTGGCAAGGTCACACGCTCACCCCGCCTTCTACTACGGTATGCAAACTTACGTATTTTGCGATAATTTCCTATACTTTTATCGTATCGTTTGAAAAAAATGTGCGCATTGTATGCAAGCGTCAATGACCTTATGTCCGGATTAATATGAGACAAACATGGTCCAAGAAAAGGTCTTGCAATTAGACCACGTGATTGACACGAGCCTACGTCATTTCTACGTCATTTTGCCTATTCATCCTTGTCGAATGCGTGTAATATACAAGGATGAACAGCGCAAAATGACGTAGGCTCGTGTCAGTCACGTGGTCTAATTGCAAGACCTTGTTTTCTTAGACCATGGAGACAATCAATAGTTCAGTATCAGGCTTTACATTAATTCTTTATTGTACACACACAAATATAACAAAGCAGTACATTTAACTGGTAGTTTACAAGGGCGAGCTTATCTCTAAGTAGAGATCTCTTCCAGCCAACCCGTAACAAGTGTGAGAAAACTATTACAAAATTGCAGGAACAAGGCTGTGTACATCACTATCACTACATAGTATAAAACAAAGTCGCTTTCTCTCTCTGTCCCTATGGCCCTCCCTATGTCCCTCCCTATGTCCCTTTGTACGCTTAAATCTTTAAAACTACGCAACGGATTTTGATGCGGTTTTTTTAATAGATAGAGGGATTCAAGAGGAAGGTTTATATGTATAATACATGCATAATATACTTAAGAATAACCCACAATAATCATTTTCCCGTGCGGAGCCGGGGCGGGTCGCTAGTATTTGATATAATACTTACTTATTATACCAAGGTAGCACGACTCTTTATTAAAAAAAAGCAATCGGAGTTGGTTGAAGGCCGCCGGATCAGCTGTTGGTCTCGTTCCATATATACGTGCAGTAAAAAAGGATGCATCCAGACCAGACTGGTGAGGTTCGGCGGAGGGCGTTGACCCCGTCTGGCTGAGGTGACTGAGATTCGCGCAAGCTTAGTGCACACCGAAGTATCTTTCGCATTAGGTAATATTAAGATACTCGTAGTTTTAAAAACACTTGTACTTGTTTAACATGAAATTTTGGGAAAACTCAAGGAACCGGTTTCGCTCACATGAGCATCACATCACACACAAAGTTTACTAGTGCCTTTATAGGTATTAAAAAAAATTCGCAAACATATTATTCGAAATTTTGAACTTCGGTACCAAGGTTCGCATTCGTCAATTTGATATCACTCGAGCTACAACCAAAAGACATAAGGTTTTCGGGTAGAAATAGCTACCTTAGCAATGCTTGCTTAAATTTCAAAATCGCACGTGTTTATTTAAGTTTAGGATATTTACAATACATAGTTAAGTCAGTTACATATTCTTTTGTTTGCTTGGCGTGTGGGTTTCGAGGTTATTAACCTACCTCACAAACCCTGGTGTCTCAAGACATGGGTGCCCCTTAAATTGCATAACATAAATATCCCTATTATGAAAATCCATAACAGACTTGCCATATAATAACTTTAAATAGTATAACAATAAGAATCCATAATTCAAAAATACATACCATTATTTAGCATAACTATTAAAATCCATAATTGTATAATCTTTCAAAATCACAAATTTAAGATATTTTGGTAAAAAAGAAGATAAGAGAAACAGCATTTTTGGTGATAAAAATAATAATTTTATATAGGTATGTTTACTATATTTGTCAAAATATATCTTAATTATTATACATACTAACAGTATTCATATTAAAGTTAGGGCTTTTAAATATATGTATTTTAAAATTATGGATTTTAATCGTTATGACTTTTATCGATCATGGATTTTCGATATATACATTTTCAATTATGGGTTTTAATATAGACCCCCAAGACATGACTATAACGACTACATCCGTAGATAGTAGCTGGGACCAACGGCTTTACGTGCCTTCCGAAGCACAGAATCATTTATTTTTTTCGGACAATCCGGTGAATCGTATTTAAATTTTACAAGTGTTTCAAAGGTCACGAAAATACTTAAGTGCATCAAAATTTGTCCAGTTGTTTCGGCTGATGATGAAGAACTTCGTATACATATATGTACGGAACCCTCTACATGCAAGTTCAACTCGCACTTGGCCGTTTTATTTTAGTCTTAAATAACGATAATATCAAAATATTATCTGAATAACAAAAACAACTAACTGATTTCAAAATAAAAAATCAACATGTTTTTATTCGAAGTAAGATTTTACAAATCATTTTTCGACATCAAATAAAGTTAATAAATTTTGCTCAAACCAATACTGGCTCTCGTCTCACACTAATGAAGAATAAACTCTTAAATTTTAAAGAGGCGATGCGATATCAGTTTGAACAGAAATTTTGAATCGTTTAAATTTGTGCTACGACATTGATTACGTCGTAGCACCCGTAGCAAATGCTACGAAATTACGTAGAAAACTAAGAAGAAAGTGCCAAGTTCATAATAAAATTTTCTAAACATGAATTTTACTTACTGGCTTTCACCATCGCAAAATCACCTGTTTTATTATTTTATCCCACGGGAAAAGGGTATTTATTTACCCCTAAGGGTGTTCCATGTTTTTTAGGATTACCATTCTGCACTTAAGAGCGTCGGTGGCCAAGTGGCTAGGCCCGTTGACTTCCGTTCCGAAGTTCGATGGTTCAAACCTCGGCACGTACCAATGTGTTTTCGATTTTCGAATTCATATGTACGTTTATTCGACGCTCTTGTGAAGGTGAAGGAAAACATCGTGAGGAAACCTGTATACACCTGCGAAGAAATTCAAAGGTTGTGTGTGTAGTTGACCAATCCGCACTGGGCCAGCGTGGTCGACTAAGGCCTATTCACCCTAGTATCAGGGTAGGCTCGAGCCCCTCGGTGGGGACATATATGAGCTGTTAACGAACTTATGTAATGTGATTTACAATACACCACTAAAAACTGGTTATTTGTCCGCAACATAGTGTTAGTACTCATGAAACTGAACAACTTTCCCTGAGGAAATAAGGTTGAAAATTGAAATATAAAAATATATCAACTTTTCATTTAAACTTCAGTCACGTGACTGGCCACTTTGTATGACGAGGTGAATTTCAATTTTGTGATTTCAACCTATGTTCCTTATGGAAAGTTGTTCAGTTTCATGGGTACTACCACTGTGTTGCGGACAAACAACCAGTTTTTCATGGTGTTATAAGTTTGACGTGTGTGTCTGTCTGTCTGTGGCATCGTAGCTTGCTCCTAAACGGATGCGCCGATTTTGATCCAGTTTTTTTTGTTTGCAAGGTGTCACGATCGAGAGTGTTCTTGCCTATGATCCAAGAAAATATCTTCAGCCATTTGAAGATTATCAGCTCTTTTCTAGTTGTTGAAAGGATCAAGTAACGGTTTTGTGGCGGGGGTTATTAATTATTTTTTAATTTAGTGTTATTTGTATCATATTTTACACTAAGAATTTTTATCAATATGAACCCACCTTTACCGTGTGCTAAAGATGTGTTTGTGTGCGACTCCAGACATGTACGTACAAGTTCAAAGCTCTCGCAAGTTTCGTAAGTTGGAGCGAGATAGACATACACCTAACAGTGCGAGTGAAAGAGACCGCGGTAGTGCAAGTAAAAGCCGGTACGGGTTTCGCAATAGTTTTCGAAAATCAATTCGTCTTCAACGAAAAGTTTAAAAATAGAATGTGTTATTTTAATCTGTATTTTATTTATTTTTTATAACAGGGTATACAGACTGCAACCTTATTGCTAGGTAGCAATTTCTTCATGCCAATTTTGTACTTAATAAACCCTGTTGACATTTTTCACTTCTGAAGCCTTTACTGTGGCTTATGTAAGTTATTCGTATAATCGCCGGAGCCAAAAAAATGCTTTCCGAACCACGGTAACAGCAAATTTTTGAAGCATTATCCTAATTTAAAATATATCACAGGATTTTTAAAAAGCATCAAATGTAAAAAAAAAGGCTAGCTCAAACAAAAAGCTTGTTCCTAATATTTGTGATAGTCTACCTAGGTACATTATAATGCAATACACTTTATTGACACCAAAAAAACAGTACACGACACGCATACAAGAGTCAATAGGCGGCCTTATTATGAAGGTAGCAATCTCTACCACAGGCAACCAAAAGGTAGAAAATAGCAACATATTATAGCATTTAATGAAACTTGGAACAAAGATAGAATCGACCCTGGTAAAAGCTACCTTTTACCGAGAGAAAAATCCTCATTCCCACGGGAAATAATGTTAACGCGTGTATCCTGGATTTATGATGACTCTGGATTTTCGGGAGTAATAATTAAACACTCTCCAAGGGTTTGATCGAATCCATCTATATTTTATGTATCCAAGTCCAAGAAAACAAGGTCTAACAAGAAGACCACGTGACTGACACAAGCCTACGTTATTTCTACGTCATTTTGCCTATTCATCCTTGTCGAATGCGTGTAATAGACAAGGATGAACAGCGCAAAATGACGTAGGCTTGTGTCAGTCACGTGGTCTTCTTGTCAGACCTTGTTTACTTGGACCATGATGTTATGTATCTATATACACAATCCTATAAGTACAAATACAAATATTATTTATTGCACATAAAATAATTTGCACATTAAATTTATTTTAAGTACTAGCGACATCTCGCCTTCCGGGTTCCAATAGTACATTAGTATGAAAGCAATACCTGAGGCGATGCAGATTAGCCTTACAATCTTGCGAATTCCCGGAACAGAAAAAAATGCTTTTTCGCGAATTCCTGGATAGAATCGGGAGTCCAGACAGAAACCGAGACGGCAAGGTACTCGGAACGTAAGCTCTGATTCTAGCCTAGTAAGGAAGATTTTTTTTTTGTAGTATACATAAAATATGTAGTATACATAAAATATGTAGTATACATACCTATGTAGTGCATATGTAGGTATACTTTGGTCTTAGCTTTGGCTTTGGCTTAGGTCTGATCTGATGGCAAAAAAAGTTTAATAAATTGCGATTTTTATATGGAAACAAAAAAAATAATTATCATCTGTCAACTGAAATTTCGAGGAATTGTTTTTGGTTTGGCTTCAAATTTCCTTTAAAAAGTGGTGAAAATGTCGAAGAAACCTTGCTAGCGTAAATTTTTTTCTTTTTCCTTTTTTGCCATCAGATTCTGGTAGACCTATACATACATACGCGCCTCTTTCCCGGAGGGGTAGGCAGAGTCTATATTTTATTTTATCAAATTAGACCAGGCCCAGCAGCGGTGGGGTAATAATATTATGCAGCTTGCAGCATGATACATAATTTTCGCATGTGAAATCTTGTGCGGCATGCGACAGCATATATTACGACGAGATCGTGGCAAAATAACGTTTGAAATATCTTACTGTAAATGTTTATCAATTATGCCGCACAATGTTGCTCTACCTTTAATAACTAGAATCAGAGCCACTGTGTTAAGGAGCTTGGAAGAATTACTACTACCATAGTTTTTTTTTCTACAGGTCGTCGGGTAGGGAAGGGAATCGCAAGGCAGTGTGCCTTCAATGGCTGCGTCGGTCGGTCGCGTGCGTTGCCGCCAAAAATCATAACCTCAATGTTAACGTAAATATTTTCGTGATTGTAAAGTGATATAGGTATTTTAGTCTTTGAGTGGCGAAAGAAATTATTTAGTAAACTTGATACAGCCGCAAAATTATGCTAGTTGTGCTAAAAAGAAAAAAAAGTTTTCAGAAATATATTTTTAAACTTTTGTTGTCAATTTATGAATGTTCCGTTTTTCCGTTAAAACGGCTCAGTGTTTAAAAATAATGTTCCATACATTTTTTTTTAAATTGGTTGAAAAAGAAGAACTTTTAAAAGTTGACTTCGAAAAGAAAAACTTTGTTTCGTGATTGTTAATAAATAGTACGTTTAGATTTTATGGATTTTCTATATTCAGAAAAAAAGTAAGTAGAAACTAAACATTATTTATTATAATTAAATTAAGTTTAATTTGTTACAACTATTAAATTTAACAAACTAATGAAATTAGGCACAATATTTTTTTCAAAAAAAAAAGTTATTTTTCCGCTGTAACAAGTTAAGTAGCCTTTGTCCTTATCGAGAAGGGGCTATGAAATTTTTATCGCAATTTGTTTAGGTGTGACAGTCAGAAAGAGCAATTAAGCACAATATTTTTTTCAAAAAAAAAAGTTATTTTTCCGCTATAACAAGTTAAGTAGCCTTTGTCTTTATCGAGAAGGGGCTATGAAATTTTTATCGCAATTTGTTTAGGTGTTACCTATTTCCGTAATATACTTAGTAGTTATTGGGATAGGCTACTTTAATGAAAAGTATTTTCTTGTTTGCTTTTTTTTTACTTTTAAGTTAGTATTTCAAATTATAACAAATCGACTTGATTTTCGGCATAGAGTTAGTTGAAAGAATGGAGAGTAACATAGGCTACTTTTTACCGCGGGAAAATACCTTATTCCCACGGGAAAACTGTTGACGCGTGGGGAAAACTAGTAGGCTTAAAAATTAAGTAAAAAGTCATGCAACTCCTAGGTTAATGATTTTTTTCCCGCGGTAAAAAGTGACCTATGTACACCCTGATAGTGTAGCTTTACATTAACGGGGCGGAAAGCTAGTAATATTATAAATATATATATTTTTTTGTTATTAACTAACTGTCTTCTCGGTCTCGCTAAGTTTTAAGTTATTGATTTAATTTGCCTACCTTTCATGAAATTGATAACATAGAAAAGTTGACACTGGCACAAAGGAAACTAGTGCCATAATCATAATGAAAAAAAAGCCCGCACTAGATGTTGTGGAGTTTGCATTGTTGCAAATGCAACTCCTTCTTACTAGAGCTGTAGCCCGAGCAGAGTAGGAAAATTAGAGGAACTAACCTATGTAGTTCCAAAAGTTTTAGGATTGTGTAGGGGTAGGACCCCTGAACAAAGTCTAATAAATTCCTCTCGATAACACGCGCCGCCGGGAGTGGGGGGGGGTTAAAGGTCCCTTTTTTCTGTTTTTGACTCGTAACTCGAAAACGGTGCGCATTAGCGACCTTACTTCTAAGAAGCAATTAAAGCTTATTACATTTCCTACAATTATGATCATATACTTAATTACGAAAAAATGCATGGTTAAGAATGTAATGTAATGTATGTAATTTAAGAAAAATCTATAATTTGTCACTTTTTTCTCCAAACTTGACTATCTAGGTCCTCGCTCGTTTGTTTTACAGACTTATCATCTAAAAAAAGTTGTTGACCATTAACTTTTCTTTAAAAATATAAATAAATTTAATGGTCAACAACTAACTTTTCTTTTCTTTTCAATTAACTTTTCTTTAAAAATATAAATAAATTTTAAGGGTCAACAACTTTTTTTAGATGATAAGTCTGTAAAACAAACGAGCGAGGACCTAGATAGTCAAGTTTGGAGAAAAAAGTGACAAATTATAGATTTTTCTTAAATTACATACATACTTTGTATAGGTTATATCTTAAAAACCATGCATTTTTTCGTAATTAAGAATATGACCAAAATTGTAGGAAATTTAATAAGCTTTAATTGCTTCTTAGAAGTAAGGTCGCTAATGCGCACCGTTTTCGAGTTACGAGTCAAAAACAGAAAAAAGGGACCTTTAACCCCCCCCCCCCCACCCCCGGTGGCGCGTGTTATCGAGAGGAATTTATTAGACTTTGTTCAGGAGACCTACCCCTACACAATCCTAAAACTTTTGGAACTACATAGGTTAGTTCTCCTATTTTTCCCTTTTTGGTTCAGTCTGCTCGGGCTACTGGCTGTTTTAGAGTTTCTAAAAAACGTATTTTATTTCAAGTATAAATTGACTCTTCTAATTTTTATATAAGACACTGGCACAAAATATGACTAGTGCCATAAAAAAATTATACTTTGGTCATTGTTACTATTTGTTGAATGAATTGAAGAAATAAAATATAGGTACGAGAAATATATAAAACGTAATTAATCTTTCCTTCATTACGACGAAGACATAGGGAATTCAGTGTCCTCTATTCTTCATTGTACTAAAAGTTAGAAGAAATGTTTTCTAGACAATATTTGTTGAAATAAGTAATAGTACGAGCCCCAATGTTTCCTTTCGGTTACAAAAAAAAAAAACAATGAGTTTTTTGTCTTTCGAATGGAAGTATAATAAAAAAATAACCGTTTTTACAAAATGAAAGCTTTTTTAGCAAATGCATCGATTTTTTGCTCAAAATTAGTTCGTATTATCAAGTTTCCCTTACAAATAATAGTAATTTTAAAAGAACGCTTTTGTTAAAAACGCGATGCATTTTTTTCGTACTTTATAAGCTCCATTGTCACGCACCCTTTGCCTGTAACCCTAATCGGGAATCGAACGGCGTACAATCGGAAACGCAACAAAAAATCTATAAAATCGATCGATTCGTTACACTCGGGGGCAATGACGGTGAAATAGCTCAAAAAAGTTGTACGCTTTTTTTATTAGTCTTGTTAAATATTTTTGCCTCAGCATAGAAAAGTTGCCTCGGGCACTATTTATTTATTCTGTGGCTCGGGCCCCTTTATGGGGAAAGAAATGACTGGTTTGAATAAATCCTATTAATATTATAAACAATTTATGTATGTATGGATGGATGTTTACCTTGCCACCATCTCCTCATCATATCTCCTTTCTACATTGCAGTTATTTAATTATAGTTATAAATATGTTTTAGTATATTTATGCTATCAATGTTCTTTTTTTTATTTTATTTGTATGTAGTTTATTAATATTAGTGCCACTAACCCGCGCTGTTTAGCATTTTTCGCAATTTCCCGCTTGGTTGCCCAAAAGTGATTGCTACCTTAGCAATAAGGCCGTCTATTGGCTTCTTGTTTCACGCTTTAAAATTGTATCAGTACAATTAATTTATTTCTGGTGTCAATAAAGAATATTTGTATTAGTATGTTTGTTATCCTTCTAACGCAAAAACTACCGAATGGATTTTAATGAAACTTTATAATAATATAGCTTATACATCGGAATGACACATAGGCTACCTTTTACCGCGGTAAAATACCTCATTCCCACGGGAAAACCGTTGACGCGGGGCGGAAAGCAAGTAAGCTTATAAATTACGTATGAAAACATCTTATTTCTAAGTAAAAAATAATGCAACTCCTAGGTTAATGATTTTCCCGCCGTAAAAAGTGACATATGTACACTATACCCTGATAATGTAGCTTTACATTAGTGAAAGAATTATTTAAATCGGTAAATAGGCTAATAAACAAAGTGGTTTTTAAATTTAATCAAGAAAAAAAATTAAAATCTAAAAAAAATATTTTGTTCCTATACACACCGTGAAATTTAACTGGTTGTTTATACACAGCATAGTAAGTAGTACTCATGAAACTGAACAAGTTTCCCTAAGGAACTATGTTAGGTTGTAATCTTTCAATCCATCAAGCCGTTTTCGGGCTTCAGAGCGTGCCAAACCGGAGAAAGACATAGGCTACCTTTTACCGCGGGAAAATACCTCATTCCCACGGGAATAACTTTAAGCGTGGGCGGAATTGTCTCTCAGGGCGGGAAGGTAGGAATTAATACTGACATACACACACCCGAAAGAATAACATTAAATAACCCCCGCCACTAAACCATTACCTACTTGATCCTTTCAACAACTACAAATGAGCTGATAATCTTCAAATAGCTGAAGATATTTTCTTGGTTTATAGCTAAGAACACTCTCGATTGTGATAACTTGCAAACAAAAAAAACTAAATCAAAATCGAAGCATCCCCGTTTAGGAGCTACCTACGATGCCACAGTCAAGACAGACAGACACACACGTCAAACTTATTTATAACACTTCCTTTTTAGTCGGGGGTATAGGACTGCAGTCGGTTAAAAGCCATGCATTGTACGACACATCATCCCTTTGGCTTTCGGTTATTTTATTTCTATAGTGCGCTTCGCTTACGCAGCTGATTGCATAAAAAATAGCGTCGCAAAAAATGGCGATGACAATTCACTTTTAATGTAAAGAATTAGTTTTTTTGTTACGTGGACTTGTTAGCTTTTTTTTCTTTTTTGTTGCGTCCGGGTTGTAAAATTTTAGCGTAGTTATTAGTTACCTACTAGCTTTCCGCCGCGTTAACAGTTTTTCCCGTGGTAATGAGGCATTTTCCCTTGGTAAAAGGCAGCCTATGTTACTCAGGGTGATTGTAGCTTTCTAATGGTGATTTTTGAAATCGGTTCAGTAGTTTTTGAGTTTAATCATTACAAACATACACACACACACAAATACAAATCTTTCCTCTTTATAATATTAGTATGATTAGCTTATATACCGTGAAATTCAACTGATTGTCTATCCGCAACATAGTGGTATTACCTACTCATGAAACCGCTTTCCCTATGGAATATATGGTTTGTTTCATATCAATCCCGACAACAGGTCATTGACGCTTGCATACAAAGCGCACATTTTTTTAAACGATACGATAAAACTACCTATAGGAAATTATCGCAAAATACGTAATTAGGGTGACGGCTGAAAATTAGTGTTGCCCTTTCGGGTAAATTTCCACTGAGCCTGGGTGTGGTGTATTACTTTTAAGCTATGTTATTTGTGTGTGTGCAATTATTATGCATAAACTTTTATTTATCTATCTAATTTGGCAAACAGTAGAAGAAAACAGGGTGAGCGTGTGACCTTGCCAGACATTATGGCGTTACATCATTTTTAATAACTTTTAAGGAAAGAAAGAGGTCAATGAACTTTTGTTCGGAATTCTATGAAACAGACCATAGGTTAAAATCCTAGGCCTAGACGCGTTGGTACATGACTACTCTGGGGTAGAGCCATGGCCCATGGTCCAAGAAAACAAGGTCTTACAATTAGACCACGTGACTGACACGAGCCTACGTCATTTGCCTATTCATCCTTGTCGAATGCGTGTAACAGACAAGGATGAACAGCGCAAAATGACGTAGGCTTGTGTCAGTCACGTGGTCTAATTGTAAGACCTTCTTTTCTTGGACCATGGGTAGAGCCAATGTCTCCCCCGCAAGTCCGGTGAAGCTTGATTCGTCGTACATTTTCGACACAAGCATAGGTGAATTAAAAAAGAAAAGTAAAAGTACCGTTTATAAAATACGACCCGCCCCGGCTCCGCACGGGAAAATGGTTATTGTGGGTTATTCTTGAGTATATTATGCATGTTTTATAGATATAAACCTTCCTCTTGAATCCCTCTATCTATTAAACAAAACCGCATCAAAATCCGTTGCGTAGTTTTAAAGATTTAAGCATACATAGGACATAGGGACAGAGAAAGCGACTTTGTTTTATACTATGTAGTGATTAAGTAGCATATTATTATGTCCTAGTGTGGACTCTGTTTTCGCTGGGACTATTAATAGTCTACTCTTTTAACGAGGTCTCTTGCATTCGGCGATACAATCACATCTCGTGTGGTGTAATCCTTAAGCTTTTCATTTTAATATAGCTCTTTAAAATCCTAGACAGCCCGACCAGAGAAACAAAAAGCCTCGCCATATTGCAGAATTTCAATGGAAATAATTTTATTAGGGAATTGTTGCCATAGTCGTAAAAATATACACGTGGCGCCCCCAGAGCAGAATTTTTATTTCTTTGGTCAGGCTTAAAGTAAGTAGCTTAAACTGACTGACGTTTCAGACTTTTGAAATTTTTGTGATTATTTACTTACTCTGAACTTCTATAAAACTAACTCAAATTGGAGTATGAATTAATTGACAAACAAAATTAAATTAGCTAATTAATACGAAAAGACAACAAGTATATTTTATTGCCAAACGTTAATTTGTTTAGATGTAATATTAAAAAAATATAAATATATATTAATGTGCTTAAATAGTTGAATACATTTTTTTTTTTCATTTTGTTCCAACTTCAAAAAGATTTCTATTTTTACGTAATTTTTACTGAGCAAATAGATTTCAATCACATTTTAAAACTCCTTTTTTGAAATTAATGCTACAAAATTGTCAATTACGAGTGTTTATTGGATCTCATAATTATTAACGCTTGTGCGCCTCTGACCTTGACGCTAGCGCCACATGTAAAAAAACATACAAAACTGGACCCAAATTTTATTATATATAGGTATTACTTTTAGAACTAATTAACTTAATAAAGATGTGGTGCATTCTAGAAGCGCCAATCCTAAATCCGACCAGAAAAATAAAAAGGCTTCAAATTATTGCGGAATTTCAAATGAACTATTTCATAAAGGACACTGTTGCCAGAAACATAAAAGAGAACCCCGCCCCGAGAGAAGGGTTTTATTTTGCTGGCCAGGCTTTACATAATAATATTATTAAAAATTAGCTTTCCGCCGCGCCTTCGCCCACGTTAACAGTTTTTCCCGTGGGAATGCGGCATTTTCCTGCGGTAAAAGGTAGCCTTTGTTACTCAGGGTGAATGTAGCTTTCTAATGGTGAACGAATTTTCGAGTTTATTCATTACAAACACACACACGCACACACACACAAAAATACAAATCTTTCCTCTTTATAATATTAGTGTGACTAAAGAGACACAAATTTATAAAAAGTTACAAAAATATAAAAATTGAATCAATACCAGGGTATTGACCAGATATTTGATTACCAGATATTTTGATATTATGTTCTTGGATTGTGAAATACGAAAATTAATTTAAAAATACGCCACAAAACATACATTTTGAACCGCTCTATCGTCTACTTTGAACCACGCACCAAAATCCGGTTTTCGTGGCGCGAGTTCAAAAAACGTCTGGTCGCTGTCTGCCGCTGCTAGGACCTAGGTAGGACTCGTCACGAACGTGCAATTCGCCAATTCGTTATACATTGCTCAGTCAGTATGTAAACGTGGTAACGTTTAGATGCAGAATGTCCAAGTTGCAAAATGTCCAGTGGGTGCAAAATGTCCAGGTCACAAAAGGTCCAGGTTGCAAAAGGTCCAGCTTCACTGCTTCTTTTTTACATTGTTATATGAAATATATCTTCTATCTATCTATACTATAATAAAACTGAAGAATCGGCGTGTCTGTACCTACATACATTGATTTGTTTTCCAAAAAACTGATTGCAGGTGATAAAGGGAGTGTAGCTGAACACAAAAATACAAATTTTGAAAAAATTACCGTCTGTCTGTCTGGCTTAATCTGTCTGTCTGTATGTACGCTAATCTCTGGAGCTACTGAACGGATTATAATGAAACTTTACAATAATGTAGCTTATACATCAGAATAACACATAGGCTACTTTTTACCGCGGGAAAATACTTCTTTTCCACGGGAAAACCTGTTAACACGGGCGGAAAGATAGTACAAAATAAATACTGTGGAAGATTTTTGCATACCCCATTGCTAGGATAAATAATTTACAAAATTTCATTAAATTAAATTGAAATATCAAGATAAGTTTTATACGAATTTAACAGCAAACGAGTGTTGACAGAGTGCGTTTAAAAAAATACTAAAATTACCCAAGTAAAATAACTTATATTAGGCGTTGTCCTAATAGAACGCGACTACGCGATCATCGCAAGTTCGCGCGAACGCGCGATTGTTAAATGTATGAAGAAATCGTTCAATCGCGCGATCGTCTATTAGGACACATATTCGACTTCAATATGTTTGATCGCGCGTTCGTACGAGTAAAGTTCGCGCGAATCGCGTAATCGCGTTCTATTAGGACAACGCCTTAGACAGACTCTACTAAACATAAGGTATCAGGCATGGTCCAAGAAAACAAGGTCTTACAATTAGACCACGTGACTGACACGAGCCTACGTCATTTCTACGTCATTTTGCCTATTCATCCTTGTCGAATGCGTGTAATAGACAAGGATGAACAGCGCAAAATGACGTAGCCTTGTGTCAGTCACGTGGTCTATTTGCATGACCTTGTTTTCTTGGACCATGGGTATCAGGAATCAACTGACTAGGCAATGAACATCAAACTTTAGTTGTATGTAGCTTGGCGAACAGTGATTCAGACCCAACCGTCATTATTATACGTCACGTGACGTCACGTGTGTCTCGGTGTGCCTTCTTTGTTGCTATGGCCTAGATCATTACCGCTTTCGGAAAAGTACTGACTGGATTATAGCATAATGTACGCTCAACTGCTGAATATGGTACCTCTTCTAGCACCACAATAATGTTTTTTCAACCCTTGACGACACGGGGTGCTATAAATTTGACGTGTGTCTGTCTGTCTGTGGCTTCGTAGCTCCTAAACGGTTGCTCCGATTTTGATCTAGTTTTTTTGTTTGCAAGGTGTCACAATCGAGTGTCCTTAGCTATGATCCAAGAAAATATCTTCAACCATTTGAAGGTTATCAGCTCTTTTCTAGTTGTTGATAGGATCAAGTAACGGTTTTGTGCCGGCGCGCCGCCGCCGCTATACGTAATTTGTGGTTTTGTGGCGGGGATGTTATTATCACTGTTTTTAACGACGTACATGATTTTTCGACACATGTACATTATGTATGTCTGACGTACCTACACTTTGTAATTAATTAATTCATTGCGAAGTTAGGTGCTGGCGTAGTTGCAGAGTATATTAAATAGATTTTTGCCAACGTGGATACCCAGCCCTAATAGATTCAGGCTGTACTTATCCATTAACTACTCTTTAAGAATCTGGTCCCCTGGTACTTATGAAACTAGCGGTTCACCATTATAATCCCCATCTGTGATCCCCACCAAGGTGCTCAAATCCCCAATCTTTTCTGAAAGAGGGATTTAATTTTTTTTAATTAACAGCGTCGGTGGCCAAGTGGTTAGGGCCGTTGACTTCCATTCGGAAGTTCGCGGGTTCGAACCTCGGTAAGTATCAATGCGTTTTCGGTTTTAGAGTCCATTTGTACGTTTATTCGAAGCTCTTACGATGAAGGAAAACATCGTGAGGAAACCTGCACACACCTGCGAAGTGAATCGTGAGGTTGACCAACCAAATCGTGGTCGACTGATATTAGGGTAGGCTCGAGCCCCTCGGTGGGGACATACATATAATATAAACTGTTAAATAGTAAAAATCTTATCTCAACTTAAGATTATGGTTAGGAGCATAAAGGGAAAAATTACGCGCGTAAATTTTTTTCTTCCTTGATGGTTAGAAGGGACTTTATGACGTCAAATGAATGTAATAATGACGTAATTAGTAAATTAAGTGAGTAAATTCTAACAAATTATTTTCTATCTTTTACAGGTTGAATAATGGATTTTGAACGAAGATCTACGCCTCCTTGAAAACACCAATCAGGTAAGTCGTTTCAGTTCTTTAAAAATACTTTTATTCATTCGTAACGAAGCGTTTCCTTTAAATTTTTAGACCCTGTATAATTTAGCTAAGCTAGCTTAATAAGCTTTCCGCCGTTAACAGTTTTTCCCGTGGGAATGAGGCATTTTCCCGCGGTAAAAGGTAGCCTATGTTACTCAGAGTGAATGTAGCTTTCTAATGGTGATAGAATTTTTGAGTTTATTCATTACAAACACACACACACACACAAAATACAAATCTTTCCTCTTTATAATTATTTGTATGATATTCTAATCTTGGCGTCTCAGTGATTGTCTCGACTCCAAACTGGTATCAAGATCGATACAGACAGATTAAAAATGACAAGTGTAACAATCCTACCCTATCCTAAGGCACCAACCCTAGGTCTTCCCGGACCAAATTCTACCTAACTAACCTAATGCACCAAATTGTAATGTTTCCCTAGCTTAACGCATTAAAATATACTGAGCAGATTTTGATAGAAAATTAAATAACTAACTGAATTGCGAATCTTGTGAAAAATAATCCTAGTTTAACCGTAACAAATTGTAACCACTCCGACAATGGTTAAAATGTATGGAAATTGGTAAGTATAAAAGTAAATAAGTAAAAATGTGATAAGTAAGTGATAATATGGCCAGTGATTCGTCAAGTGATAGGACTCTACGTTGTGTGTGAAGTAACCCAGAATTAATGTGAGAGCTATTACCAGATAAGAACTCTAAATAGGTACTATACGACTAACTTGAACGCTTATAATGTACAGTAAACCAAAGAGACATCATAGATGGTAAGTATGTAAACTTTTATGTAAATCTTAGGTTTGAATTTAATATTATAACTTCAGTCTAGACCCCAAATAACTAGTGAAGATGCTATTACTTTATTTTAATGCAAAATAACTTTTCAGTATAGCTTTATCAAAAATGAAGTATTCTATAAGAAGCAAAAGTTTATAAAGTAACCTGAATGAATGTAGTATGTATAGCATAATGAAAGGTGACATAATTACTTAATAAATTCATAGGAATACAGCTAGGTAATAATTTATTTATAGTAAAATAGAAGGTAGTTAAATCTCATTATTGTGACTAATTCTACTAAGAAAACAATATGACAAATTTTGCAAAATTTACAAGAAGAATTTAGGGTATATTATTTGTTAATTATGAGGTTAATGACCTAAAGAATGCACTTAGGTATACCTATTTGCTATTTGCTTTCTAAAGATTTAGGTAAGTAAGGTAGATTGAGAAAATTATGACAAAGAAAATGAAAACTGAATTAAGTTATAGAAAGAATAAAATGATGAATTTACTTGAATTTATGGACTATTTTATGGATTATGATAATAGGTGATTATAGAAATACCTAGCTGTTGGATTTCCTTTTAGGCAAGCAAGTACACAAAATAAAAGTAGGTAAATATGAAAAAATATTAATCATACCCGGCGTCCGGTGTACTTAGGGCCTGGCTGCTCCTCTGCTACCCTGGTGATGCGCCATCAGGTCTCCTACTTTGTCTATACTACTCAAGTATATTGTACCACCTGTAAATTTAAGAGGAGTATGATTTCGGTGTTTCCACATATATACGGGAGCTGTGAAAGGATAGGAAAGGTTAAAATAGGAGAATAGGTACATTAAATTATAAAAATTATACCGAAATAGTAGGTCACTGATCTTGAGTGCACTCAGTCTTCATGACCTGTGAAAATACACATTTTGTAAAGCAGATCATAGAAAATAGAGAGAGAGAGGATATTTGGAGAAATATATTTAAATAGATAGAATAAATACTTGGAAGAAATTTATTAGGTAGGTAGGTAATCGTGTCACACCAAAATCCACTTAGTACTTAGTACTACTTAGCTTTCAATTTTTGTAGAATCCCGAAGTGTCCCGAAGTCTGCAACCACTCACACGACGATTCGCCTGCACTTTAAGTACTAAACTATTTTTCTACATTTTTCTAAATTTAAATTTACTTTTTCAAACTTTTTAACAAGAACGCGTTGCTTCTCGGAGTCTTCAAAATTCAAAATGGACGAATTACTCTGTAGTTCGTTGCTTGCCCACCAGGTAAAACTAACATAATACATAATAAACTACTTATAGATTAATAATAGAATTACATGAAATAAATAAAATAATTTCGGAATTATTTTATAAAATGTTTTTGTCTAATTTAATGTCTATTTACTATAAAATATAACTAATTTGTTACTTCCTGTTCAAAACTAGACCTGCGAATATATGTATGACAACTAGCATCATCTACCGTCGGATTGATGAACCTATTCCTAAACTAGCGAAAGATTAACTTTTTTCTTTTTTTTTTATGGCACTAGAAAAGGCTAACTTTTCCCTACAGATATTCAACTTTTCTTTGGGAAATTGAATGCACGGGGCAGGCCAAGCAAGCCTGTCTCGGTACACAAGGCACATCACTAGTTGTATGGTTACACAAAAAATGGCGCCAATTCCGAAGTGCTATTTTTTTCGATCGTTATTTCAAATATCTCATATTAGCAAAAAATATGAAAATGAATTAATTAGGGTTGCTGTATTGCGTTTTTTACCCAGTTACTTACTTTCGAAATTAAATGAAAAAAAAACATTTAATTTCGAAAGTAACGTATACTTTGATTTTTTTTGTCAATTCTAAGTTAACGGCCCCGTAGCCTAGTTGGTAGTACGTCTGCCTTCGAAGCACAGGGTCTTGGTTCGAATCCCGCCCAGGGCAAACATTCGTGTGATGAGCACTTGTGTTTGCCTTGTGTCTGGATGTTGTATATTTATATATGTATGTATATCAGCTGTCTGACACCCATAGTACAGGCAGGGGGCAGGTGGCTGTGTGTGAGATGTCCCCATATATTTATTTATAATACTAATATTATAAAGAGGAAAGATTTGTATTATGTGTATGTGTGTGCGTGTGTATGTTTCTAATTAATAAACTCAAAAACTACTATGCCGATTTCAAAAATTCTTTCACCATTAGAAAGCTACATTCACCCTGAGTAACATAGGCTATATTTTACCGCGGGAAAATAACTCATTCCCACGGGAAAAACTGTTAACGCTGGCGGAGCCGCGGTGGAAAGCTAAGCTAGTTAGCTCATATATTGATAGACACAGCTTAATTAATTTAAAACTACTAGCAAATTGATACTAAACGCTAGAGATCTTCGCATAAATCTTCTAAAGCAGACCTCATAAATCTTAGTGTGGTGTGTCAGAGCGAAGAAAGGTGTCTTTAAAACAATCCAGACAGATAGGCCCCGTTCCACGGAGGTATTCCAGTCTGATACCACTGAACTGATACCAAAAGAGCTTTTACCTAAAATATTTCCATTCTGATACCATCGTACTTTGTCATTCCATTCTGATACCAGTCTTATTATTTTAAAAAGGTGTGGTTAGCAAAAGAAGTGGTAATATAAAAATAATTATTAATTAAAAAAAACATATTGTATAAGTTATTAGATAAGTAACAATTAGAGGCAAGTATACCATGCAAAATCAACAAAAAATACCTTACAATTTAAAAAAAAAAAACAACAAATGTTCATAAATCTCTAACTACCTAGATAGAAATTAACTTTAAAAATCACAGATTGGTCAGTCAATGTGAATCAATCACATTATAAATTATTTTAACCCCCGACGAAAAAGAGGGGTATTATAAGTTTGACGTGTGTGTCTGTCTGTCTGTCTGTGGCATCGTAGCTCCTAAACGGATGCGCCGATTTTGATCTAGTTTTTTTTGTTTGCAAGGTGTCACAATCGAGAGTGTTCTTTGCTATGATCCAAGAAAATATCTTCAGCCATTTGAAGATTATCAACTCTTTTCTAGTTATTGAAAGGATCAAGTAACGGTTTTGTGTCGGGGGTTATTAATTTTTTTAATTTAGTATTATTAACCCTGATATGCATGTAGTTCTGAGTTGTGACTTCGTGAAATAGGGCTCTGGTGATAAAAAATTGGCGCTAGTGTCTCGAGTTGTAGTTTTTTAGTTCCGTGTTAGAGCAATGACCGGCCGCGGGCATAATGTGGGTAATTATAATTATATCCTATACTAGCTGTCTGCCCGCGGCTACGCCCGCGTTGTTTTCCGACTTTTCCGTAGTAATTTTTAACTATCCCACGGGAACTCTTTAATTTTCCGGGATTAAAAGTATCCAAGATGTTGACCAGGGATGTAAAGAACCACCATGCAAAATTTTATTCAAATCGGTCCAATAGTTTCGAAGATTAGCCCGTACAAACAGACAAACAGACAGAGAAACAAAAAAAAAGAAAATTGTCTGGATATGTTCTTTTTCACTTCTTACATCCTCCTGACGCGGATTTCATCTTTTTTTTCTATGTACAGACATTTTGATCGAAAAACTGTAGGTACTACATAGAAAAAAAATTGCTAAAAACCGAGTAAGAAGTATATAGGTAGGTGTAACATATCCAGTATTTTTTTTTTTTGTTTCTGTAAAAAAATAAAAGGAAATTTTTTTTTTGGCCCTCGTCATTTGTAAAATAAAAAAAAATTGGGAAGTTTTTATTAATTTTTGCTTACGCACGTTGGGGGCGTATTTATTGATACGGCTGATACGGAGGTACGCCCCTGAAGCCCATTCTCTTAATTATCCAGTTGAGAAACATTCTAAAATAGCTGAACTGAAAACTTGCAACTACTTCACAGTAGGTACTTTGGTGCCAATTCTAGCAGAAACGCTTTATCGTCACCCTGCTAAGAAAACCTCGTAAAAGACAGCTTTTGTCTAATTCCTTTTTTTACAAACTGGGAAAAAAAATCGCACTATTTGCACTATAAAATTTAAGCATTTGCTTTAAAGCTCTAAAGATAATCATTTAATAACTAAAAAACAACAGAATTAATATTTACCTATCATACTTTTTTTTCAGTGGATAGTTTTTTGTGTCTCCTGTAAAGTTTTGTTAAAAGCATTTAAGTGATTTTCTCAGCAGGGTGACATGTTGAAATTCAGACAAAAAAGGAGTGAAGATTTATTAGTTCTGCAAAATCATATGCGATACATTAAATAATGTAATTTAAATATTAGACCACATTTGCGGCAGTAAATAACAATATGAAAAAAGAAATGCTGACTATATTATAATAATATCGTGTCTACAAATGAAAGTACTTTTTAATAGTTCACAAAACTTTTTCAAAGTCAAATTTAAGCCGCAAAAGTGGCCTCCATGTGGGCACAGAATACCAAATTGGTGTGGGTCACTGATTTACATACATCTACTAAATTTCAAGTCATTTTCAGTAACAAACGGACGCACAGACAAACAAATGATCCTAAAAGGGTCCCGTTTTTTTGTTAAATCCCAAAAAATGGTCGTCACGGGACGCTTGGCAGAAGTGAAACATCGAAATTATGTTGTACAAATTATATGCTTAAAGAACAATCACTACAGGATACGAAAATAATTTGTTTTTATATGTTTACAGAGTTAGTTTGTGATTGCTTCAAGTGGTTTTACACGTATCTGCTAGATGGCATAGTACAAGATGTATACGAATACACTTTATTAGTGGTACCTAAAGATTAGTTTTGGCGTCATAAAAGATTTATACGAATATACACTTTATTGGTTTAATAATTTTCTCTAGTTAATATTGTGTGGCGACGTCAAAATCGGTTCTACTCCTCACTTATAGATGTTACACATCAAAAAGCACTTTTTTGTTCAAACATACTTACTATTATATACTTACAGTAAACATTCGATTTTAATCTCTTCCTGGGTTCCAATCCACTGTAAAATATGTTTTTTTGTAAATAAAGCATTTTATATTTTGTACTTTTGTATGGTACACATGGTCTCACGTGTGCCAGAATCACGCCCAGTGGCAAGTTAAACCCGAAAGCCGCCTTAGCAACGACGCTCGATCAGCTGTGTCTAGACTGTCCCCCTCACCCCTCCGTCTGTCCCCCCCCCCCCTCCGTCTATCCCCGCACCTCACCCCCTGTCTCGCCGTAGAGGTGCCGAGTCCTGTCTAGGTGGGTAGGCAGACAATGATATTGATAGTAAACTAGCTTTCTGCCCCGCGCTTACATTTTTTCCCGTGGGAATGAGGGATTTTCCCGCGGTAAAAGGTAGCCTATGTGTTATTCTGATGTGTAATCTATGTTACTGTGAAGTTTCATTAAAATCCATTCAGTAGTTTTTGCGTGAAAGAGTAACAAACATACATCCATTCTCTCAATCTTTCACAGGATGTGTTGTTTTTGTGTAGTCAATAAAGAAATTGAATATGTTTTTATACTGATTTTGATATGATAAACAGCCCATATATGTCCCCACTGAGGGGCTCGAGCCTACCCAGAATTAGGGTGAACTAATTGATGTAGAATGTCGGAAAGTTAAAAATAAACAATTTTGAGTTCAGTTCAGACCGTTTATTTCCTTCATATGATTTGCCCATAAAGGGGCTGAATAATAATAAAAATAATATGCAAATATTTTGCAAAAAGATGCAACGCCTGTGGAGTTTCTTCCGGCGAGTTCTTCTCCACAGAAGACAGCCAAATCGTGAACTCGCCTCGACGTCGAAAAGTGATTTGTAAAATCTTACTTCGAAATACTTCGAATACTTAAACACTTTTTGAATTTTGAATTATGAATCAGCTGATCAGGGTAAATTGGTGTACTCGACCACTCTGGCCCAGTGCGGGTTGGTCAACTTCACACACAACCTTTGAATTACTTCGCAGGTTTCCTTACGATGTTTTCCTTCAACATAAGAGCGTCTAATAACCGGCGGATAACAATACATTATCCTTTATTAGTTTTGAACCCTTTCTAAATATCTAAATCAGTTCAATAGTAGTAGAAAGAGAAACAAAACATCTGAACAATTTGAAGTTAATAAACATATATCACTAGCCATCCCCCGCGGCTACGTCCGCGCTAACAATTTTTCCCGTAGAAATAAGGGTTTTTCCCCGCGATAAAAGGTAGCCTATGTGTTATTCTGATGTATAAACTATAATATTGTAAAGTTTCATTAAAATCCTTTCAGTAGTTTTGGTGTGAAAGAGTAACAAACATTCATTACATCCATACATTCATCATCACAAATATCGTGTTTATAATATTAGTAGGATTAGTAGTAATCAATAAGTATGTTTAATTTACATCAACGCAGTAATTACCCACTTTTTTTTTTTTTCCTACATCCCTGATTTACACCTACAATATACCTTTATACCTTTACAAGGTAGTGGCTACTATATTGCCACCTTAATTTTAACCCTCAAACTTACAGTCGAAAGCGATTTTATAAAGTTGTTTTGCCTTATAAAGGACATTAAAATTATACTGACAAACATAATGAAAGGTCAACAGGCGGTCTTATATTTAAGCAAAAAATTCTTCGAGATGGGTTTTGTAGTTTCAGTTTGGACTCCCATTGAGCTCTGCTCACCCCGTTAGGGAAAATAGCGTGTCTTTATGTACGTACGTATTATGCGTATTATACGTATTATGTTTCTTAGTTCTCTGGACTAATATAATTTCATTTATCTTAAAAATATACATATCGGATTTCTTATGAAAACGCCTAAAAATAACCTATGAAAATACTGAATGTGGCTTCAAATTCGGGCAAACCCGGGTTCCGTCTAGACAACCGCCAGACGACGGGCGGGGAGGGGCAGTAGGGCTGCTACACGATAGAAAATTAAGGAAATTCTGGAAGATTTCAAGTAAGTCCTCGATTTAGCTACTATTAGCTCTTTCTTTGGTTTCTTACGTTATTTTTACTTTAAGTTTATTTGGGACTAGCTGTCCGCCCACGGCTTCGCCCGCGTTGTTTTGTTTTTATATCCTGTTGTAAAAAGCATCTAAGATGTTGACCGGGGATATAAGGTACCACCATGCAAAATTTCATTTAAATCGGTCCAACGGTTCCAGAGATTAGCGTGTACAAACAGACAGACAGACAGACGGACATTTTTTTCAAAACTTTTATTTTTGTGCTACACTTCCTTTATCACTTAAATCAGTTTTTTGAAAAACAAACCAATGTACAGACACACTGATTCTTCAGTTTTATTATACCTAGTATAGATAGATAGAAGAAGATAGATTGGGACAATAAACAGCATCGTGCAATACATAAAAGAGTCAACACATCAAAGCCACGTTGTCACGCCCGAATCCTATCTTTGAAGTCTAAGAATGCGAAATTTTAACGATTTTTTAAAGATGAAAAGATACCTATAATTCACAATTAAGTTTTAAAAAGTTTCGTCTAGTTTGACAGCTTCGTTCTTATTAACCGACTTCAAAAAAGGAGGAGGTTCTCAATTCGACGCGTATGTTTTTTTTTTTTTGTGTGTTTGTTATTTTTATAATACAATTCTTTCAAATCTTAATCTGTGAATATTCCGTCCATTTTAGTTCCAAAAAAGATAATAATAATAAACTTTATGATGATGATGTTTTTTCAAGTTGGGCGAGAATCAACGCCTGCGATAACCAATTTCAATCATATTAATACTTTTAAAAGCTTTTAGTAAATACATAAGATTTCCTTTCTCGGTCTTGGGATTTGTCAACCCTATTAAACCCTCACATCACAGAATGTAATAGATAGGTGCTCGTACATTGCCGCTTTGATACGAAACAGGTCAATAAAGTTAGCAACGAAAGGGCAATAGATATCGTTCTCAATTTCGTTTCAGTTTCAGTTTTGCTATGTTTTCTGCTATCTTTGTCTCTAAAACTTTTGTAATAAAAGTAGCTAGCTTATTTTGACGGCCTCGTAGCCTAGTTGGTAGTACGCCTGCCTCCGAAGCACCAGGTCACGGGTTCGAATCCCGCCCAGGGCAAACATTCGTGTGATGAGCACTTGTGTTTGCCTTGTGTCTGGATGTTGTATATTTATATATGGATGTATATGAACTGTCTGACACCCATAGTACAGGCAGGGGGCAAGTGGCCGTGTGTGAGATGTCCCTATATATTACTATTTTCAACTACTATTCGGTAACTCTTGGTAATAAGGCCGCCTGCTGACTCAACTTTAGATCTTAAATCTATGTGTTTTTTTTATGTCCACATTTTTCCCGTGAGAATGAGGAATTCTCCCGCAGTAAAAGGTAGCCTATGTAATGTACTTCTCCAAAGTCTATTCTATCTTTGTACCAAGTTTCATTAAAATCGGTTCAGTAATTTCTGAGCCTATATTAAATTCTTAGGAATATTTTAGGTATTATTTTACACCTTGGGTTACATTATTGGAGTTTGTAAGGATCTCTAATTTTTTGGAAAATAAAATATAGCCTATGTTACCTAGGGATAGTGTAGCTACCAAACAGTGAAATAATTTTGGAAATCAGTCAGTATATTCAGAGCCTATTCAATGCAAACAAACAGACTTTGGGGCATAAATGAAAACTTTCTCTCCAACTTAATAAAACAATTGATATACGTCACTGGCATAGGGTCAGTCAGCAGTAACATCTCGCGATAAAAGATCGCGAGTTCAATCCCCGTCAATTGAATCGACTCGCTTTTTTAACTTTTTTTGCGACGCTTTTAAAAAGCTCCCGGCGGCCATCTGCGTTCTTTCTCACGCGTTTCGGTTTTTTTTTTTTATTCGCGTTTTGTGCGTTTTTTTTGTGAATTGCGTGAAGGAAGTTGATAGCACCTGTTGGGTTTTTGTTCGCTGCGTATGTGTGATGTTGTATGGGAGCTAGGTTACCGTTAAAATTACGACTTTCTTTCTCAATACTATGGAGTTATTTTTATTGTCACCAAGTTTTTATAAACCATTAAAAACTAAACTTAGATATGCTAAGTTCATTCAAAAAAATACATAGACTATATTCACTAATCTGTTTTTTGGGCTTTGCCTTTGTCGGGTTTTTTTATTTCTCAAAAAAATTGATTAGAGATATTATTATTATCATATTATTATATCAAAAATGTCGTCCTCAATAACCGAGGGGCTCCAGAGTACTCTGAATAGGTCTTAGTCGACCACGCTGGCCCAGTGCGGATTGGTCAACTTCAATCAAAATGAAATTAAACTTGACCAACATTTTTCGCTTGCTTGCCCCCCTACTTCATTGACATTCATATAATATGTTCCCCCCGAGGGGCTCGAGCCTACCCTGAAATCAGGGTGAATAGGCCTTAGTCGACCACGCTGGCCCAGTGCGGGTTGGTCACGAACACACAACCCTTGAATTACTTCGCAGGTGTGTGCAGATTTCCTCACGATGTTTTCCTTCACCGTAAGAGCGTCGAATAAACGTACATATGAATTAGAAAATTGAAAAAAGTTGGTACGTGTCGGGACTTGAACCCGCACCTGGGAAAGACACCAGCTCTAGCCACTAGGTCACTGACGCTATGAGAGATACAGTTTTGTTAATTTTTCTTTGTTTTTTAAATTTCAGGGAGGTTGCTCAATACAAAGGACCTAAGATCCAAGATTCAAGATCCATCTAAAACATAAGTATAACCCCAAAAAAGTTAGTAAATAACCCCTTTTCCACCCCCGCCACAAAACAGTCTTTTTCTATGTTCGAACCGAGCGTCAGCGACTCTGACGCTGCGACACGGAAAAGGATGATGGACTCTAAAGTGATGTATTTAAGGTGGACTTTGAACGCATGCGACAGTGACGCGAGTGACGCGGCGTTACCGGTGTCTGTGTCGTCGCGCCAACTCACTTTTGAGTAAATTCATTCTTAAATGAATCACCATCATTATTATTATTTGTCGTGTCGCAGCGTCAGTGTCACTGACGCTCGGTTCACGGCTACCTGGGTCACCAGAGCTTCTGATGATATATCGTCTATTATTGATGTACCCTTTAAAAGTGAGACCAATATCGATCATAAACTTGACAGTGACTATTTTAGCAAAGTTTTGTCATACACCCAGACCCACTCTTAAGACCTGCGAGTCTGTGTGTGTAAGTCATAGCGCTTATTTTAGATTTCTCTACATATTTAAAAATTCTTCGTTGGTCATTTTTTATTTTGGACATTAGTCGCGCAAAGGCATTTTTTAATGTATCGATGGAGGTTTATAATTGGCGTTGTTATTCTAAATAAACGAGCGAAGTTTGTTAGTAAGTTTATTTGTTTGTTTATCGTGTGGATTTTGAGGTTAACCTCCCACAAACCATGGTGTCAGAATCATTGATTGATTGAGCCGCCCATGGCTTCTGACATGGCTCATGTAACGACTACATCCGTAGATAGTAGCCGGTACCGACAGCTTTACGCGCCTTCTGAAGCACGGAATCATCTTTCTTTTCGGACAATCAGGTAATTCCGCCTGCAATGTCCTAACCAAACTGGGGAGAGTCTCACAAAGTGATATTTGTTCGACGGGTCCCTACCGGGATTCGAACCCGAAACCTCCGTAATGTCAGGCTAGCTTTTGACCACTCGACCACGGAGGTTGTTTATAACTTTAAAGTTTGTTGTTAGTAAGTTTAAAGTATTAATAAGGATCTTTTTAATTTTGTTTTGATTACAGATAGAAATGCAGTGCACCAAGAGAAACAATATTCAATTAAAATACAACTACCCTATCGTTATTTAATTGTGACAGACCGTAGCTTAGTCGATAGTGCACCTGCCTGCGAAACTAAGAGTCGCGGGTTCGAATCCCGTCCAGGTGCTCTATGTACTCTTGAAACCAATATCGATCCCGATTTCAACCCAATGCAATACTCCATCAAAGTAGAGCTACTGTTCTATTAGAAAATCTGCCCGCCAAGAGTTGACAAATGTCCGATTTCATTTAGTTCACTCAATATCCGCCCAATATGAAACCAAGGTGGCGCTATTGTGGCATTCGAGAGTACCAAACGCCCGATCTCAATGTCGACGGATCGTAATTGCCGCAGTAGCAACGACGCGAACGCGTATAATTGTCTGGGACACACAAATAAATACTGCTAAGAACAGAGGGATTATCGACTCTATTACGCATCAGTAGAAAGTAGTGTAATCCAAGAGCTACCTTGCGCCTGAGCCGCAGCGTATCCATTCCAACCATTCCGGACACAAATAAAGATGGGTAGAGAAAAGGATAATAACCAAAGGCTTTTTTGTATACAAATCTGGCAAATTTTCTTTGAATCCTTTCTATCATGGCCGCATATTTTTCCTGACAGGGATCCCAGACAATTGCACTATAGTCTAGCTTGCTACGGACATGTGTCGATACTTACATTTAAATCACACTTAAATAATTTTATTAACTTTCCACAATTTCCAATTAAGAAAAATCTCTATTTTGTTGTTGTTGCTGTTTTTCGTATTGTAACTACAACGAAAGCGTGGCCACTTATAATGTAGGTACTAATTCAGTATTTCTTTTGTTTTCCTTTGTTTCTGTGTATTTACAAAGCATTTTATTTAAGAAATCTGTTACCTTTTCCCTTAGATCAAATATAGTAGTACATACACGAATGTTGTTCGAAAGACTTTCCTTAAAACAAGGCTTAAAATCATCAAAGTACAGTCCGTGGCGGATCTAAATGAGCGTGTCCTCGGGCGCTGCTCGCTATACAAGAGACTGTCAAACATATAGTGAGCAACACGCAAGGCGTTAGTTCCGACACAGGACACGCTTATTTAGATCCTAGTTGGTCTGTAAAGGGAAGTGGGAACAATCTCTGCAGCGTAGACCTTCCGTAGACAACTGCTACGGCGTAGCAATTACGTAGCAGGAGCTACGAGATGCACCTTGGTTAAACAGTCCGTGGCGCATCTAAATGAGCTTGTCTCGGGCGCTGCTTGCTATACAAGAGACTGTCAAACATATAGTGAGCAACACGCAAGGCGTTAGTTCCAACACAGGACACCTTATTTAGATCCTAGTTGGTCTGTAAAGGGAAGTGGGAACAATCTCTGCAGCGTAGACCTTCCGTAGACAACTGCTACGGCGTAGCAATTACGTAGCAGGAGCTACGAGATGTAGTATCACTTGGTTATACAGTCCGTGGCGGATCTAAATGAGCGTGTCCTCGGGCGCTGAAAGCTATACAAGAGACTGACAAAGTCAAAAGTGACGTTTCGTCTAACGGTAACGTTACGTACGTTAGTTTTTTTTATCGCTTTAAATAGCACAAAACTGTGAATCTACTACTATATTTTGATCTAAGCCTCACCGATTCATTGATTACCAACTTATTCTTTTTGCATTCTGTTTTTTTCTGTTGCGACATGGCAATCTCGATAACCTGTTTCTATTACCGCCGGTTTTCTGTGTTGCCATGTCGTTTTTAGCTACTACCGTTTTAACTGGAACCCGTAGATCCGAACTTGTGACTGATCGTCGGGGGCGCGCGTTTTTGCGACTACACCACAGTCTGATTCCAGTAGAAATGAAAAATAACTCCGCTGGAGTAACAGTGATTAGCATGTCACTGTTATATCACTGTCAACCCCCCTACTGTGTAAGTAGCGACAGGCTCAAGAAGCTGTCAAACGCGACATAGTGACATTAGAGCCATAGCAGTTCTGTCAATATGTCGCGTTTGACAGCTTCTCGAGCCTGTCGCTACTTACATAGTAGGTCTACAGTAGTGACAATTATAGTAACAGTGATTATCCAAGCATATTACTGCTATTCCATAGTCAATAATTAACAGTAAGTGATATTAAAATAGCAGTGTTACTGGTTTAACGGCCCCGCAGCCTAGTTGGTAGTGCGCCTTTCGAAGCAATGGGTCTTGGTTCGAATCCCGCCCAGGGCAAACATTCGTGTGATGAGCACTTGTGTTTGCCTTGTGTCTGGATGTTGTGTATTAGCTGATGAGACCCATATAGCACATGCTCTGCCTAGTTTGGAGTCAGATGGCCGTGTGTGAGGTGTCCTACATAATTAATTATTGCTGGTAACACTGACTGTAGATGACGTCACAGGGACGCGCGACCCCACACAAGTTTGGTGATACGCGGGCGCAGTTTTGGCGGGAAGAACGACGTCTCTACATTTTTCTTTACTCTATATTTTTTCTTGTGCCTTCTTCCTATTTTATGTTACTCTTTTTTTGTGTCATTATAAAATGTTTATATTATTCTTGTATTTTTTTAAACATTTAACTTTTTGTTGTATTTCTTTGCCTGTGAAGTTTTCTGTTAAATTTTGTGATATTTAAATTAAATAATGTATGTTTTATTTTTTTGTTATTGTATTGTATAATAATGTTATATTATACTTATGATTTTAACATTTATAAAATATAGATAAGTTAAACGTTAAAATTACCTAGTACCACTTATAATATGTTTAATGTTAGTCTAAAAATGAAATGCCGATTTATATTTAATTTCATTATTGTTATTTTTTCACATGCTTAGATATAGTAAATAATTATTAATTCTAGTAAGGTTTAACAAGAACAATGCTTATTAGATTAGATTACATTTTACCCTCCTTTTGTAAATACAATTTTTTTCTCATTTTCAACTTAGAACTTAGGTCATTTTTATCTGATTAGAAATAAAATTATGATAATATTTCCGTAAACTATTGTTAGAACTATGTATTTATTACTTAAACTCATCTATTTTTTTTCTTAGAATCACATATTATGTACATAATGAATTTATTTATACGTTTTGGAATCTTCAACATTACAATTTCCGTAAACTATAGTTAGAACTATGTATTTATTTACTTAAACTCATCTACTTTTTCTTAGAATCACATATTATGTACAATAAGAACTTATTTATACCTTTTTGAATCTTCGACATTAACATTTCGCTGTTTTAGATACCTTAAGAGCAATGAATTTTGCCTGAAAGTCTTGGAAATAAGAATGTTAGTTTACTGAAACAAATTGTATAATTGTACTTCAAATATTCTTTACATGAAAGTTAAGTAAAGCCCGACCAAAGAAATAAGAAACCTCGCCATATTGCGGAATTTCAATGGAACTAATTTTAAAAGGGAAATTGTTGCCATAGTCGTAAAAATATACACGTGGCGCCCCCAAGGCAGGCTTTTTATTTCTTTGGTCAGGCTTTACTTGATATATTTGTCTCTTATACGCAACTTAATTTTTAAGTTAACTTCATGTATGTAATGACACAAATTCTAAGCTTTTGATATCTACTGTATCATTTTTAACACGCTTTTGTTATCACTTGTATAAGTATGTACGTTTGTGTGTAACTATGTAATAATAATAACGTGAGGCATTTTGTTGTTATAAAAGAACTAAAAAGCGCCTCACACTTTTAGTTAGTTATATAATGTCCACTTTGAAAACTTAATTCATGATCCATCTGATATCAAAATAGCATACTCGTAAATACTTTTTTACTTTTACTTTTAATAGTGCATAATTTAAAAAAAACGTGCTGGTCAGTAAGTAAGTTAAAACTATATATTTTACTAGCTGTCTGCCCGTGGCTACGCCCGCGTTGTTTTTTTTACTTTCCCGTGCACCGTTTCCCGTAGGAATGAGATATTTTTCTGCGGTAAAAACTATCTAAGATGTTGACCAGGGGTATAAGGTACCACCATGTAAAATTTCATTCAAATCGGTCCAACAGTTTCTGAGATTGACCCGTACAAACCTACAGACAAACTGAGTAACAAAAATTTTTAAATAAATCTATCGCTTCTTACATCCCCCTGACTCGGTTTTGAGCATGTTTTTCTATGTACAGATTTTCGACCTCTACAGTTACTTACATTTTAGTTAGAAATAAGTCACCAAAAGGAATTTCATCTCATTCTCCACAGCAATGAAGAAAGAAGACAGATATACCGTAGGCGGGGTGAGGTAGTAGGTTGTATAGTACTGTATTACAACACTTCGGAGGAACTGTATAGCCTGCTAACTTTCCTTGCCTACGGACAAAGCCACATGCCTCAACAAACCTCAAGGAGCAAGACATAAGACTGTTTTAAAATAAGATAACTTAAGTTAATTTTATAAGCACAGTACTTATAAATGGTTATTAATATAGATCATGTTAAACTTAATGATTATCAAGAAGTAGCATATGTACAGTACAAGTACATAAGTGCATGCATATCACGTGTTTTTATACTTTCAAATAACTATTTTCCTAAGGGCTTGTTACACTTATTTTTGTGTGATACGTATACATACAGTCAACATTTTACTTCAAATTATATGTCCTGAATGCTTTTGGAAAAAAAGTTAATTTAAAGTATAGAAGCACGTGATATGACTGGACTTATGAACGCGACCGTACATATCAAGTCCGGTGAAGCTTGATTGGTCGTACCTTTTCGACACAAGCATAGGTCAATTTAAATAAAAAAAAAATAAAAAAAAAAGCGACCGTACATATTTCCAGTAAAACTGTTCGTAGGGGGGGCCTATGACCTGAATCACAGGTTTACACCCTTAGGCATCAGTCCCCCACAATCTGACATAATATGTTACGCCTGCTTTGTAAACTAAAAAATTGTGAGAGAAAGAAATAAATGCTTATTATTATTATTATTTAACACTTATATTTACCGCACCCATAAAGGTCTTAAGCAGTTTATTTAAGTTCGAAGTGTACTTAACACTTACAATCTATTTTTAATTTTACAGTTTAACATTAAAAGTGCTATGCTAATGTAATATCTCAGTTAATGATGATGATAAAAAAAATATCAGAATTTGCTCGCCTATTTGTTCGGCAGAATACAATGCAACGAATTAATGCATGACTTTTAAATACTTGTACCTATAATTTAGCTTTAGCCACAGAATCTTTAGCTTAATGTATATAAATCTGTATTAAAAATTACAATGATTAAAATAAATAACTGTCAATGCTTACATACATTTTGTTGTTTTAATTATTTTACCAACCTATAATAAATAAATAAATTATATAATAAATTATGCGATGGAGAGGGCTATATGCTTGGAGTTTCCTTGCGTGATCGAATCAGAAATGATGAGATTCGTAGGCGAACAAGAGTTACCGACATAGCCCGAAGAATCGCTAAACTTAAGTGGCAGTGGGCTGGGGCAAAAAGGTTCTCGAATGGCGACCGCGCGCCGGAAGACGTAGTGTGGGCAGGCCCCCCACGACGTGGTGGACCGACGATCTGGTGAGGGTCGCGGGAAGCCGCTGGATGCGGGCAGCGCAGGACCGATCATTGTGGAGATCCTTGGGGGAGGCCTTTGTCCAGCAGTGGACGTCTTTCGGCTGAGATGATGATGATGATGATAATAAATTAAGAGAAACGACATGGATGAATCTTTATCTGTTTCCTAAGTAGAAAAGTACAGTCAAGGGCAGTTAAAGCTAATCACGCGCTCCTTGATTCCTTTCATTTATTCCTCGGATATAGAAATAAGATAAGTCTAAAGTGTTAAGGTTGAGCTGCTCTTGACTGTACAATAAAGTCGGGCTCCTATGACCTTACAGGGTAACTTTGTCCGCTCTTTAGAGTACTGACTACTTTAACAGAACCAACTCAAAAATATGGATTAATGGTGTACTGTTACGTAAATACGTTATGCGCGCTCACAAATTATACGTTTAAAATTTAAATAATAAGTATTTCGTCATTTTTGTTATGCGGCCCCAAGGGTGCACAAAGTTACCCACCCTCTAGGGTCAAACTAACCCGACATACGGTACATATTAAATGATAAAAGAAAGAAAAAACTGATTTGTGACTGTTACGTTAGTAACTATTTATTAATCCTGTGATATGGCGAGGTTTTGAAAGCAGGCTGGCTTTAAAATAGTTTACTACGGACTTAATCGGATTACATATTGCTATTTAAAAAAAAGATGATAGATGGCATCACAGAGAAGGACATAGGTTTTTTTACGGATAACTAAAATTATGTTTAAATATAAAGCCCGACCAGAGAAATAAAAGACCTCGCCATAATGCGGAATTTCAATTAAACTAATTGTTATTAAGTATAGAAATTGTTGTCATAATCAAAAAAATATAGGTACGATTGGCGCTCCCAAAGCAGGTTTCTTTTCCGGTCAAGCGTTAGGGCTAAAAAAAATTTTTTTATTTGAAAATTGATAAAGAAGAATGCCATTGCATTGATACTTTTGCTGACCGTGCTGATTTGCTCAAAGATCACCTGTGTAGAGATTACCTATATTATACAAATTAACCTCCGTAACAAGACTGGCTGAAATCCAGCAATTTCCAATAGGTACCTAACAAAAGTGCAGAATACCTCGCTTTTAACGCCATCTGTTATACTAAAATATTACTTTGAATAAGAATTGTCATTACCGCCATCTATGATCAATAAGATATATCATTTAGTTTTGCTACTGACTACTAGATAGAGCTACTTAAGAACTTTAATTTTTTTCAGAAATGGCAACAATAGAAATAAGCTCTTGCGGCTAACTTCATACAATGACGTTAAATTTTTGAAGGATCAAATAAAATGGCTACGGTGAAATTCGCTGTTGTTGATGTTGGCGATTTTTTAGCGAAAAAGCAAGCCGCTGAACCAGATTTAGCGACTGACTGGGCAAGGCTAGAAGAGCTTTACAATAAAAAGTAAGATTTTTCTATACACCACCAACCTTTCTATTAAAAATTTGCTTGTAAACAACTCTAACCTCAAATGTTCGTGTTTCAGATTATGGCATCAACTAACGCTGAAACTGCAAGACTTTGTGAGGCATTCCGCTCTGCAGAAGGGTGATAATCTTCTGCAACTGTATAACAACTTTTTGTGCACCTTTGAGAACAAGTAAGATGTTTTGCAAGTCATCATAATTCTAACTTTGTTTCCAATTCTTGTTGCATTGTTTAATGAAATTTGCCACAATTTTCAGAGTGAATCCCCTCTCGCTAGTGGAAATTCTAGCCTTCGTGGTCCAGCAATACAGAGATAAGAGAGAAGCTGTAGCATTCCTTGAGAAATTTGAAACTAAAATCAAATCCAATGACGAGGCCCTGACTCTTTGCAAGGTATACTGTCTTTCTTATTCCTTTGTTATTGTATTCAGTATACTTGTATCAGCGCATAGGTACTTAGATAGATAGATAGATAAAACGTTTATTCCATCAAGAACACACATGAACATATCATTAAAACAGGTAAACTTAACCTAGAATAACAATACTTCAATGGTTTCTGTTTATCATGTAATTTGTTCATAACACCTGTAATTGGATTTTGTTTGTGTTGTATGCTGTTCTAATTTAGGAATAACTATTGCAATTATATTTAAAGAGTTATGTAAAGCCTGACTGCAGAAAAAGAAAACATAATCGCCACATTACTGAAATTTTATGGTGATTTATAATTTGGATGGAGAGAGAAAAGGCAATAGCTACTCAAATACCACTGCAACCCAAGAGGATCTATTGTTGTCAGCCCTTGTAGACTAAACAGCCTCTTCCAATCCTACAGCTTTGAAGTAGCTGACAGTTTTGGTTGGTGGGACGCTCCCAACACTCAACATCTTTTATTAGTGATAAGTGATACTAACTTTTCCATGGCCATTGTTGGCAAAAACAGAAAAAAACTTGTGGCGTTCCCAGAATAAGATTATTAGTTTTATTAGGATACTAGCTTTCCGCCGCGGCTCCGCCCGCGTTAACAATTTTTCCCGTGGGAATGAGTCATTTTCCCGCGGTAAAAGGTAGCCTATGGTACTCAAAGTGAATGTAGCATTTTAATGGTGAAAGAATTTTTAAAATCAGTTCAGTAGTTTTTGAGTTTATTTTTATTCATTACAAACATACACACACCCACACACACAAATACAATGCTTTCCTCTTATAATATTAGTATAATTTGTTAATTTCCAGGTGCTCCAAGGTCAGATCTACTTGGAGCAGTTGAATGACCTGGATGCTACGGAGAAGATCATCAATGACATCGAGGGGACCCTGGAGGATGCAGACGGAGTCACTCCGGTGCACGCCAGGTTCTACAAACTCGCTTCGGAGTACTATAGGTAGGACCAATATAGAAGATCATCAATGACATCGAGGGGACCCTGGAGGGTGCAGACGGAGTCACTCCGGTGCACGCCCGATTCTACAAACTCGCTTCGGAGTACTATAGGTAGGACCAATATAGAAGATCATCAATGACATCGAGGGGACCCTGGAGGATGCAGACGGAGTCACTCTGGTGCACGCCCGATTCTACAAACTCGCTTCGGAGTACTATAGGTAGGACTAGGGTTGCCATCCGTCCGGGTTTCCCCTAGTTTGGAGGGCGTCCAGGGAGCGTCCGGGCGGGGTTGAAATCATAGTCCGGCAATAAAATTCTGGGTTTTCCATCAAAGCCCGACCCCATCAATTTAAATAAAAGTTAATAGGTATTATCACACGTGCACAGATTATCTAATAAACTGCGCAGTATTTCATGCAAAAAATACTTAAAATTTATGTTTTCTTTTAACAAGTACGGTGTAAAATGTATTTTTTCATTTAGATGTAAGTGAAAAAAAAAGTATTACAGTGTCCGGGGTGCCAGCTCCAAAATAAGGGGAACTTACGCTTTTGGTCCTGGGGGGCAAGTTTTTGAAATGGCAACCCTAGGTACGACCAATATAGTTTTAATTTAACGATGCAGAGGTGGTTAAAGAAAATTATACTGAGGATGCCTTCTAAAGCTTGAATTCTAAATCCCACCATGAGTTCAAATTTGAATTTGAGAAGAAAATTACTACTCGCATGCCTTAAGTTGCTTATTTATTAATCTTTTTGGCTAGATTTATTTCTCGCGCATATTTGAGGATATTTCAACTGCTAATAGCGATTTTCTGATTTAGCGATGTCTAAAACTCCAAAAAAGCACTAAGAGCAACTTACAATATTTGCCTCTCAAAAACTAGAGCGATATTTAAATTTCTTTTCTAGTCTACATCTACACTGATATTATAAAGAGGAAAGATTTGTATTTTTGTGTTTGTATATGTTTGTGTTTGTAATGAATAAATTCAAAAACTACTGAGACGATTTCAAAAATTCTTTCACCTCTAGAAAGCTATTTTCGCCCTGAGTAAAATAGGCTACCTTTTACCTCGGGAAATTGCCTCATTCCCACGGGAAAATTGTTAACGCGGGCGAAAAATGCCTCTTTCCCACTAGCTAGTCTAATATACTTTCATGACACCAAAAACAGAGAGAAGAATAATGTTTGATGTGCAGAGTCCGCGGTCCGATGGCGAAGTACTACCGGTCGGCGCTCCGCTACGTGGGGTGCTCCAACGGGGGCGCCGCGCTGCCGCTAGCGGAGCGCCGCACGTTGGCTTTCAGACTGGCGCTCGCCGCCGTCGCAGCGCCCAATGTGTACGACCTGGGGGAACTGGTTAGTATAAACTAGCGACCCGCCCCGGCTAGGCTCCGCACGGGAAAATGGTTATTGTGGGTTATTCTTGAGTATATTATGCATGTATTATAGATATAAACCTTCCTCTTGAATCCCTCTATCTATTAAAAAAAACCGCATCAAAATCCGTTGCGTAGTTTTAAAGATTTAAGCGTACAAAGGGAGGGACATAGGGACAGAGAAAGCGACTTTGTTTTATACTATGTAGTGATAGTGATATGGGTTACTCTAATAATCATACTTCATACTAATAATAATAATAAATTCATTTATTTCGGGCAATATTTACATATAGATGTTAAATATGTAAACAGAGACCCATATCATAAATACCTTACAGACTATCCTACCTTAGACTATATTATAAAGAGGGACAAAGAAACAAACAAACAAATTCTTCATTTCCAAGAACAAATTGTACAGTTGATAGGAATTACTGTCGGGCCCCGCACTAGGTTACACCGTTTGATTTGTTTTTTTGTATGTGTGTGTGTGTGTATCACTACATAGTATAAAAAAAAGTCGCTTTCTCTGTCCCTATGTCCCTATGTATGCTTAAATCTTTAAAACTACGCAACGGATTTTGATGCGGTTTCTTTTAATAGATAGAGTGATTCAAGAGGAAGGTTTATATGTATAATACATGCATAATATACTTAGGGATAACCCACAATTACCATTTTCCCGTGCGAAACCGGGGCGGGTCGCTAGTGGGAAATATTTTGATTTGATGAGGAATTGTAAGCAGTTTGTTTATGTTTGCAGCTGGTCCATCCGATCTTGGAATGCCTAGAAGGCACGAAGCAGGCGTGGGTCCGCGCGCTTACTTACATTATGGGTTACTCCAATTATATTACACTAGCGACCCGCCCCGGCTCCGCACGGGAAAATGGTTATTGTGGGTTATCCCTAAGTATATTATGCACTTGCTTCCCGCCGCGGCTCCGCTCGCGTTTATAGTTTTTCCCGTGGTCGCTAGTGGTAGATGAAATAAAAGCAAGTAATTTTAGTAATATAATATAGTTTTAATCAAGAGAACTTATTAAACAGAAATTGCAACGATTTAAGCAAGAAATACTTGAATTGCCGTGTTTATATACGGTCGATGACAGTTCGACGCGAGAGGGCGCTGCAGTCGTCAGTGCGTTTTGTTACGACAAGTTTATGTTCATCTCCAACAGTGGTCAATATTTTGATTTAAGGGGCTCCCCGATGCTAAGTGGCGCCGCCGTCTGTTAAAAAATAATAACTCGCGAAGTATACATTTTTTATTAAATCCGGTAGGTCATTTTCAAGTTGGCGTGCTATAGTATATATAGCGGCCATAAACTGTATTTATTATAGTCCGCTGTAGTTACAGATAGAACATTTGCTAAAAACGGCCACTTTTGGCAAATTTTCTATCTGTAACTTCATCGAACTCAAACTAACAGAGTTGATGGCTTCTATATATCCTAAAACACCAAATCTTTAAAATGACCTACCGGATTTTTGTAAAACTGTTTACTCATAGAGTAATTATTTTTTAACGGATGGCGGCGCCACTTAGCATAGGGGAGCCCCTTAATGAGGAATTGTAAGCAGTTTGTTTATCTTTTCAGCTGGTCCATCCTATCTTGGAGTGTCTAGAAGGCACGGAGCAGGCGTGGGCGCGGGCCCTGGTGAAGAGCGTGGCGGCCGGGGACGCGGCGGGGGCGGAGCGCGCGCCCTACCGCCCCGACGGGCACCACGCCGCCGCGCAACTCAAGCAGAAGATCGCCATACTCGCGCTCATGCAGGTACTGAAAATGGAAATGAAAATGAAATATGTTTTATTCGAAGTAAGATTTTACAAATCATTTTTCGACGTCGAGGCGGGTTCACAATCTGTGACGATACGGTAAGTAAAGTCCGACCAAAGAAATAAGAAGCCTCGCCATATTGCGGAATTTCAATAGTACTAATTGTGTATGGGAAATTGTTGCCATAGTCATAAAAATATACACGTGGTGCTCCCAAAGCAGGTTTCTTATTTCTTTGGTCAGGCTTAACGGTAACTACACTGTCATTGCGGTAACTACACTCTCATTGCGGTAACTACACTCTCATTGCGGTAACTACACTCTCATTGCGGTAACTACACTCTCATTGCGGTAACTACACTGTCATTGTGGTAACTACACTGCCATTGCGGTAACTACACTGCCATTGCGGTAACTACACTGTCATTGTGGTAACTACAGACATTGCAGTAACTACACTGTCATTGCAGTAACTACACTGTCATAGCGGTAACTGCACTGTCATTGCAGTATCAACACTGTCATAGCGGTAACTGCACTGTCATTGCGGTAACTACAGACATTGCAGTAACTACACTGTCATTGCGGTAACTACAGACATTGCAGTAACTACACTGTCATAGCGGTAACAGCACTGTCATTGCAGTAACTACACTGTCAAAGCGGTAACTGCACTGTCATTGCAGTAACTACACTGTCATTGCAGTAACTACACTGTCATTGCGGTAACTACAGACATTGCAGTAACTACACTGTCATTGCGGTAACTACACTGTCATAGCGGTAACTACAGACATTGCGGTAACTACAGACATTGCGGTAACTACACTATCATAGCGGTAACTACAGACATTGCGGTAACTACACTGTCATAGCGGTAACTACAGACATTGCGGTAACTACACTGTCATTGCGGTAACTGCACTGCCATTGCGGTAAACTACACTGTCATTGCGGTAACTACACTCTTATTGCAGTAACTACACTGCCATTGCGGTAACTACACTGCCATTGCGGTAACTACACTGTCATTGCGGTAACTACACTCTTATTGCAGTAACTACACTCTTATTGCAGTAACTACACTCTTATTGCAGTTACTATACTGCCATTGCGGTAACTACACTGCCATTGCGGTAACTACACTGCCATTGCGGTAACTACATTGTCATTGTGGTAACTACACTGTCATTTCAGTAACTACACTGTCATTGCGGTAACTACACTTTCATTGCGGTTACTACCTAGACAGACAGACTCTATTTTATCTCGTTTTGCATGACAATTAAAATCCGCTTAGCTTATTTGTTTATGTATAATATACTTTATTGCACACATTAAAAATAACATCAGTCGGAATATTCATAACAAAATCGAGCTTATCTCTACGCAGAGATCTCTTCCAGCCAACCTATACGCTAGTTAGAGAAAATTGATAAATAAATAATTTTGTTTATTTTCGTTTCGAGATGGCGTTTAACCGCACCTCGACGGAGCGCAAGCTGTCGTTCGGTGAGATCGCGCGCGAGGCCAGGGTGCCTCATGATGAGGTGGAACTGCTGGTGATGAAGGCACTCGCTGAGAACCTCATCAAGGGACACATCGACCAGGTGAGGACACTATACGACCTGAGCCTGTTTTATACCTCTTATAAATACATTTATTCTTCTATGTCTACACCACCAAATTGTTTATTATAGCTAGAGCATGATCTTAAAATAAAACGATTCTTTGCATAATTAGTAGATGAGGTTGGAAGTGGAAGTGAGAAAAATGTGATGAAGGCCCTTCCCATCCCAATCCCTATGTTGTTAAGTGTACGGGCTATTTGCCGCCGTCCCAAACATATCCTTTCCGAACCTGACGACGAAATCACTGATGCAGTTAATGCAGCCAAAGAATTTAGATTACACCTAACAGAATGCCCTTCTGGTAGTGAATACCCTTCAGGTAACAGTGCCCGTACCCGCCGGCGGGGGCGCGGCCAGAACCAAAATCAAAATTGAAAATCAAAGACGGAGCCCCTCAAGCGTCTTCTCCTTCACGATGTTTTTCAATATCACTCTATACAAAAAACGCATTTTACAATGCATGTGCTCGAAAAGGAGCGTTTTCTAGGCAGCCAAACAGTGCAGAAAGTAGTACTTTTCCGCACTAGTGCTTTTTACTATTCAGTTTTTTTTTTATTTTTGCTCAAGCTGTAATTCAGCCAGTCAACCTAACATTTCAGTATTTGAGATATTTTTATTACCAATTGTTACTAATATAAAGGGAACAATAAAAATAACAATTCAATAAACGCGTTTATAATTAGTATAATTACTTTAGAAATTGTTTTTTATTGATAAGTTACGTTCAAATATTAATTAAAAATTTGCGTGGCTGAATAAATTTTACTCATTGCCTTATTGCGATTCGACAGCTTTGCACATGCGCAGTAGATGTTTTTTTCAGCGCGAATGTGTTTTGTTTATGAAGCCCGTCATTTTATACGCCTTCTTAATATAACTGTTTTTTTTTCTTGCACAATGCATTGTAAAATCTTGTATGATACACGTGCGAAAGATGATTTCCGACTCGTGTCGGCTTATACACTCGCTCGCTTTGCTCGCTCGTGAATAAAATGACACTCATCGGAAATCACATACTTTCCGCACTAGTATCATAAATAACTATTAACAACCTACTTATTGATGAGGTGGAATTATTAGTCATGAAGGCACTCGCCGAGAACCTCATTAAAGGACACATCGACCAGGTGAGGACATTGCAGGGGTTTCCACGGAAATATCTACTTTTGTCGGACTCGTAATTTTTCCAAAAATCGTCATCACTACATAGTATAAAACAAAGTCGCTTTTTCTCTGTCCCTATGTCCCTATGTATGCTTAAATCTTTAAAACTACGCAACGGATTTTGATGCGGTTGTTTTAAATTGATAGAGTGATTCAAGAGGAAGATTTAATGTATAATACATGCATAATATAGTTAAAGAAAACCCACAATAACCAAGCCGGGGCAGGTGGCTAGTAAAGAATATTTGCAATGAACATTATTAGATTTAGAACGAAATCGTGGAGAAAACCCTTGAAAATGTGTGTTAGTTATTATGGCCCATTTACACGAAGCCAGAAGCGTTGGCGCCAGCAAATTCGAAATCGTTCTATTTCATTGGATTGGCTTCGTCCATTGGCTTGGTTAATTGACCTTTTAACGAAGCCAATATTGGCCTGGCTTACTGGATTGCCTCGTCTATTGGCCTCGTGTAAATGGGCCATTATTATTTGTATTTGTAAGGTGAGCGAGACGGTCCACATCCGCTGGGTGCGGCCGCGGGCGCTAGGCCGCAGTGGGGCGCGGGCGCTGGCCGCGCGGTTAGACGCGTGGTGCCAGGCGGTACGCGCCGCAGACCTGCTGCTCAGCGCCGCGCCCGACCTCCTCACACACTAGGCGCCAGGTGAGACAGAGCTACACATTGACACTACTCACTGAGTTGACTCAAGATAGGTGAGATAGCAACACAACAAAGCTACAATAACTAAAACTAAACACACACTAAAAACACAGAAACTAAAACAACACACATTGTTACTCCTACTACTACTCAGTGAGTTAACTCACTCAGGTTGTTCACTGAATTGACTCATGTTGTTTAATCACTATCGTTCGATCTTGTGCTTACTAGTTAAGACAGATTTAGTGCAAATAATTCGAAAGAATTCCCACAGATGTCGCTACTGCACGCTGGCTCGTGCCAATTGGTTGCTTATATTGATGGTGACGCGTTACGGTTTGATAGAAAACAAGCAAGAACGAATTTCGGCGCGTTTTTGGTTTTCTAATAATCTAAAAATATTCAAAGCTACACACATTCACACTACTCACGGATTTGACTCAAGATAGGTGAGATAACAACACAACAAAGCTACAGAAACTAAAACAATACACGTTGACACTACTCACTGAGTTTACTCTAGCTATTTGTATTTATTTTTTTGTATTTATTTGTACTTAGTTTATTTGTAGGGGCGATTTTTGGCAATTTTATGATTTGTTATTGTAAATAAAGTAAAAATCGTACAAAAACGAAAATACAAGCTTGTGACGTCATAAGCTAGTATTTCCTTTAATTTTTCGTATGGTATTTTTGACATTTCATAAAAAGAAGCTCATATCCCTATTTCAATATGAGAATTTTGTGCATAATTTGTTTTAATTTATATTACAGATATTGGTGAACCAGAATCTGATTCAAGATCCTCATGCAGAATTTAATATCGAAAATGAAATTAATTTCGTTATGATATCAAAAATAATAGCAAATTGAATTTGTCTATGATTCAATTTCGTATTTTCATTTGTTTCTTCATAGTAAACTGTACTCTAATTGAAATAGCTCTTTCGTGAGGTGTTTAATGTGTAAAACTTATTTTTAATGGTTAATAAATAATGTATTATGTATTTGTATTCCTATAAAAGTAAAATAAAAACATTTAAAACTATCATGTTTTTTATTCATATAAGATTTACATAGTTCTGTACCTTAATTAATTAATCGTCCGAAGTAAAGGTAAGACCAGATGAACGAAATTTTTAATTGTGAGTCGCGCAAATTCTGCGCGAAAAATTTTGCGTTGCCGTGTGAACGAAAGATGAGTTTTGTATGTAACCGTATGTAGAAAAAGTTGCGCGACCGATAAAACGTGACTCACAGCTCAAAAAATTACGTTTGTCTTGCCTCAGCCTAATATTATAAAAAGGGGAATTATAAAACGAGCGAATAAAAAAACAACTTTGCGACTGACGATGACATACTGTTTTAATAACTTGAGTGACTAAATTACCAACAAGTGAGCGACTAAATTACCAGTTAGCGACTAAATTACCAAGTGAGCGACTGGAAATACAGAGAGGGCAACTGGCAACACGAAAGTCACTGGCTTTGATAATAGTAGTCAGGGCGTTAAACGAAGCAGGGGGACGGGGGGGGGGGGGCGCAGCCCCCCTATATAGGGGGGCTCAGGGGGGCACAGCCCCCCGCTAAAAAAAAAACATCTACCCAGAATCAAATCGGTTGGTTAGGTTAGGTTAGACTGATGTCAATAACAGAGCGGAGCGAGCCGAGCGAGCGTGCCGCGGCAGCGGCCGGGGACCGCCGGAGTTTTATTTTTTTCAAAGTTGTTTTTGTATTCGAAACATTTTATTTAAGATAAAATGACGCTCAGTATAAAAAATACATTTTCCAAATATTGAAAAAAATGCAGGGCGTAACGTTGACACTCAAACAAATATTAGGTCGCTCAAATATTATAAAGCTGCTCATTTTGTATTTTAAGTAACTCAAATTAATGTTTGTAAGTTGCTGTTCTGTTGATTTCTCGTCGCTCGCAGTCAGTCGCTCACTTAGTAATTCTATAACCCAAATTAATTAATTTTGACACTCAAAACTGTAATTTACAGTCACTCGTTTAATTACTACCCTTATAAAAATGCGAAATAAAACTTGAAACGGAACTAAACTTACTTTCAGAAATATCCATAATTTAGAGCGTGATAAAGCCTGACCAAAGAAATAAAAAAATTTGCTCTGGGGGCACCACGTGTATATTTTTACGACTATGGCAACAATTTCCCTTATAAAATGAGTTCTATTGAAATTCTGCAATATGACAAGGTTTCTTATTTCTTTGGTCGGGCTTTAACTGGCTTAACTGAGTGATATAAATATCCTAAAGTTAAAAATAAATACTTGGCTTTTTCACAAAAAGTCGGAATTCGGAGCGGGATTGTACAAAAATGAAACACAGATGTATGTACACAAAAATACGTTTAATTCACAGGTTTAATTACGTGTTTTATACATTACTAACACTGGCTCAGCTTAACTCAGCTATGCTTCATAAGCCCCTTCAGTGGCACGACGATTTCATATTTTGTAAGGATTTTTACACTACGGTCTGTTTCTTTTAATTCCGGACAAAAGTTCATTGATCTCTTTCTTTTCTTAAAAGTTATTAACAATAATGTAACGCCAAAATGTCTGGCAAGGTCACACGCTCACCCCGCCTTCTACTACGGTATGCCAAATTACGTATTTTGCAATAATTTCCTATACTTTTATCGTATCGTTTGAAAAAAATGCGCGCGTTGTATGCAGGCGTCAATGACCTTTTGTCCGGATTAATACCACACGTTTTCATACAACAGGTGACTGGTCCAATACCAACTTTTAATATTGAGGAATACAAAAGAAAAAAAAAAGTGCGTTTTCACATCATCGGTATAATATAGCTGCGCGGCTAAGCCCAGTTCACCAACAAACTTAACCGTAGGTTAAATTTTAAATACCCCTTTGACATATTTTAGTACGAAAACCAAATGTTGAATGATTTTTACTTTGGGTTTTAACACCTTATCGCTAATAGAAAAGTGCCAGACAATGGCGTTTGTTGTTACAAATTCCTGATTGGGTTGCTAAAATAAACATTGTTATTTCAAACGATATTCTACCTAAATCAAACTCCTGGTCGACTGTACTTAAGTAAAGCTCAATTCACACTGAAATTAACATTTTTAATACTCAAATTTTTTTTTGATTATAGTATAAAGCTAAAAAAATGTTTTAACTAAAGCTCAACATTTGGCTGGCTAGAATAAATTTCCTCGAATTAAGTACCTACACATGAAAATATATTTAAGCCCGACCAGAGAAATAAAAAACCTCGCCATATTGCGGATTTTCAATGGAACTAATTTCATAGTGGAAATTGTTGCCATAAACATAAAAATATACCTACATGTGGCGCCCCCAGAGCAGTGTTTTTTATTTCTTTGGTCAGGCTTTACAGTCTGGCAAAAAAGTCGTGAAACGGAAATAAACTTACTTCTCAGAAATATTCATAAGTTAGAGCGTGACAGCATGATATAAAATGGCAACACCGCAAAGGAAGTGGCGCCCCTATTAATTTCACGACATTTTTTCCAGACTGTACTTCCGAATATCTTCAGCGCCTTCGTTTAGTATCAAATGGTTATCGGAGCTGATTCTTTTTCCCGGTGAAAATAAGTAATTTAACAGGAGAACATTTTGAAATGTGCAGGATAAGTTGCAAACATGACTCAAGGAACAAATCCAAAAAGAAAAATGTTATTGATTTCACCGCTCATACAAAATCTGCCAAAATTTGCTTACGCTTGACATAAAGGCAGCAGAGCGATGCGCGTGCTCTATGTATATTTATTCTCTAAGGGGTAATTCATTTAGGTATAACTCACAGACATATAAAGGGAAGCAGACCAAACATTACATTAGAACGCGTGGCAACTTTTCACACGTAGCTTATTTATGATTTGCCAAATTAATATATTTATAAACAGTTATTGCGGGTGCTTGTATACTGAAGTACTCTTTCACATGCATAAAGTATTACTTTACTATTTTTGTTGCAAATATTACCAACTACGTTAAAGAAAAATTCATGCCACGCGGCATTCTTTGTATTATACAATAATGTTTAGTCTGTTTCCCTTTATATGTCTGTGATATAACTACGAGTACATACATACATTACATATACTTACAACATAATTTGAGATTTTTTACATGTTTACAATTACTTGCAAATGGATAGTTTCACGTCCATAATTCATTGCTAATTTCGATGGTAGGTACATTTTTCTAGCAGGTTTTTAGATCACGTTGACTACCCTTATCTACGAGTATATAATGAACTGTAGAGGTCGAAAATCTGTACGTAGAATAAAATTCTAAACACCGATTCAGCGAAGAAGCGATAAAGAACATATCCAGTTTTATTTTTTGTTCCTCTGTTTGTCTGTTTGTACGGGCTTATCTCCAAAACTGTTGGACCGATTTGAATGAAATTTTGCATGGTGGTCCTTTATATCCCCGGTCAACATCTTAGATAGTTTTTACCGCGGGAAGATATTTCATTCCTACGGGAAACTGCACGGAAAAGTCAAAAAACAACGCAGCGTAGCCGCGGGCAGAGAGCTAGTATTAAATATAATGTCTCAAAAAAAATCGCATTACGTAAGGATTTAAAAGGAACTGATATATTTTTTTATTATTATTATTAGTTCCTTCTAAAATATAAGGCAAAGTAAAAAAAAAAATGGCCCAACCATCACACGAAACGCTCAAAATTTCAGATCACGAAATCTAAAAGCGCCGTATAACACATGTAATAAAAGCATTACGTACAACCATCTATAAAAACTTATTAAAAACAGTAAAACTGAGTAGAGATACTTAAAATTAAATCAAATCCTTAAAAAATACCTAAATTACAGAAAAATGCTTATAAACTAATTGTAAAACAACAAGTTGTTCAATTTAAAATAATCTAAAAGATTCACAAAAAGATTTACAAGTTTTCCTTATTTACTATTTACATTGACGATTCTGCATTTTATTCATATCTTTCTAAAACAAAAGAAAGTATTGTATATACCAGTAAATAATGAAAATAAATATATAGATATTTGATACACGGCCATCTGACTCTAGGCAGAGTCTACTAGTCTGTACTATGGGTGTCAGACAGCTGATATACTTAAGCGGGCTACACAAGTACAGTTTTAATTGTACCTACAGTTTTATTTAATAGAAAGGATGATGACCATTTTTATATGAGCCCCGTCCCCCCTCCAACAGATCTTTTGTATGTGTCAATAGGTTCTTATGGATCTATAAAAAGGCTAGTAACTAGTTTTAAGTTCACGATCAATGGGATTTGAAAACTGAATGCTTACAATCTGTTATTTTGGGTACCAATATTAACAGCAACACGATTTTTTTCGGAATATCCCGCGTCTTTGAAAGATGTCGCCATAGTAAAAAGTAATCACATAGCTAAGACGCATATACTGAGATACATTTCAAATCTGTTGGTCGATGTTATTAGATTTTTGTTTTTTGGGGGGACGTTTTGACACATCGTCCTTTCATTCGATAAAACTACAGTTCAAACTGAGCGTGTGAAACTGAAATTCCGCAATATGGCGGTAATAGGTTTTTTATTTTTCTGGTCTGGCTATACAAAATCCAAAGAGTTCAGCTGTAACTGCTTTCCAGTGTACCAAAAACGATTCTTGCTGTGACAAGTACAATAGACAATTAAAAAAGTCCAGATCTATTTATTTATAACATTCGAGACTAGTTGAAAGCAAGGCATCTATTTATGATTAAGTACTTATAATGCTGCCTAGGTATATATAGTAATACTTAATTGTTGTGGCCTATGAAATATATGTTTCAAATTAACGTTCACACGATTACCAAGTTTATTTGCAGCCAAGAGTGCACCCATTCCAAACAGTGCGAAAGCAAATTAGACAATCGAAGCGGCAAAAATACCTTTGTTTTGCAAAGTTGTATTTGCTGCCGTTCTACGACCACAATGTATTATAAAAGGAGTACAACACGCGCAAAATAAATTTGTAATCGTCCGCATCCCTCCTTGATTTCACATCAAGTTCATAAGTACAGTAGCCAGCATATGCAGCTGGACATTTTGTCCTTGAGAGCGCCCGTATTCCGTAGCGGTAGGGTCGAATTTTGCGGAGCTAATGTCCAACCGCATGTGCTGGATTCTGTACAGTTATATTGCACTTATATTTAAATCACATTTACGTCACTACTATAGCCGCTACCTTACTTTTTACACATTAAATCTAATAGCATAGTTTTACAAACTTAAAAATAATAATACTAAAATAACATAAAGTAAAAATAACATTTTGTGCCAATCGCGATAACTAGTAATTAAATATCGATAAAAACCGAAACAAAATAAATTGTACTTAGTACAAATAATTTTAATGAGTTCTTTGTTTTTTTTTGTATTCGATTGTATTTTTGATTCAATTTCACAAGTTCTTTAAACTTTCAGTGAAAGATTATTTACGTTGTTACAAATCACTTTTGTATGTACTATCTTTCCGCAGCTCTGCCCGTGTTAACAGTTTTTCCCGTAGGAATAAGGTATTTTACCGCGGTAAAAGGTCGCCTATGTGTTATTCTGATGTATAAGCTATATATTATGTAAAGTTTGATTAAAATTCATTCAGTAGTTTTTGCGTGAAAGAGTAGGTAACTAAAATCCATACATCCTCACTAACTTTCACGTCTATAATATTAATAGAACTTAAATCATTTATTTATACATATTCAATAGGCCGGCATGATTAGAACTTGATTTCGAATATTTCATAAATTAAATCAATAAAATATAGTTACAGATCTATATTTTTTGAGTCATTTAAATCGATATCATAATAGAATGAGCACAGCTCGATATTATTAATACGTTTATTTATTTAACTTATTTTAATTAAATTTAGTTGTAATAATCACTAAACTAAATGCAAAACTTTAAATAGTTTCATCTAAATATCAACAGGTAGGTATAATTAAAAAACGTACAGAACTGCCTATTTACATTAAGAGCAAAGTCATGTAAGTAAAGTTAGTTTAAAACATTTATTTAGGTACCTACATGATGTAGATTAATTTTTGATTAATGTTTATATATTTATTAAATGCACTCTACGGGTATACTGGCAACACTGTTCAACTATCGACCAATCACGTCCACTTCCGGTTTTAGTAATGTGGCCATTATAAAAAAATTTTTCGTCGTTATTGAATTCATAGTAGATCAATTTAATTTATAGTTAATTGGTATAGCATACTAACAAAAAACAAAAAAAGAATAAGAAAACAGGAAAAAAAAAACTAAAAGTAATTTTAAAATAAGGATTCTAAAAAAACTGGATCCAAAAGGCAGCTCTACCGTCTAATATTTTAAACAAAAAGGTTACATAATTTATTTACATCACTTATATTTTAAATATCCCTTGCGTATTTGCATTACAGTATTATTTGAGTTACAGGAAGCTCTTATACATAAAGATGGCAACCCATACTCGCGCACAGAGGTATATGCAGCAACGTAGTACCTACTATACACCGACAAGGATCTAAATGAGCGTGTCCTGTGTCGGAACTAACGCCTAGCGTGTTGCTGACTATATGTTTGACAGTCTCTTGTATAGCTCTCAGCGCCCGAGGACACGCTCATTTAGATCCGCCACGGACTGTATAACCAAGTGATACTACATCTCGTAGCTCCTACTACGTATTTGCTACGCCGTAGCAGTGGTCTACGCCGTAGAGATTCTTCTCACTACGTAATTTTGTTAGCCGTAGCAGTTGTCTACGGAAGGTCTACAGTTTTGTCGTTGGTTGTATGTAGATGTGGTAGTATTATAGTATAATTGCGTGTTAAACAGTGGTGATATCTTCGTCGTCGCCTCTTAGAGCGACCATGTCGGGAAGTTTGTAATGTTGCATGTGGAAAGGAGGCTCCGGGCTAGTGCAGGGCAGTGGTTGCTGTTGGGACAATTATTTCTTTTTAAATTAATTTAAAAAAGGAATCGAAATAGAGTAAATGATATTTAAAATAAGAGCGCAGCTGTCAAATTTGGCTTAATTTTAAGTGGCATGTTTTCGTAAGCCTTCTAAACTAGTGCGAACTACAGGTAAAACCGTTGTTTTTCGTCTCTAAATTTAAGTTGACAATCACCTGTCCCTTTTTGTTCTTAAGAACGTGAAAGGGACATTATGGTTCTTAAATTTAGGTTAGAGCGTAATATGTAGAATCTGGCCCAATATCTCGGAAACTTCTTTTGTGATAACAGATGACATTATGCTATTGTAATATTTATTAGGTATGTAACTAAATAAGAAAGGATTTTTACAGATCTTAACTGTATTAAAAGTTCAAAAAATCAGAGAAATACTGTAACGTTGTACTTGTCATTACTTATATTTATTAGGATAAATTTAAATCATAAAAAACTTACAATTCTATTTACATAATCTAAAAGTTAAACTTATACTAAAAAATAACTTATCAGTATGCAACTATTCATTTAAACTCAAAATATAATTACTTACAATTTTAATACCGAACCCTTTATTAAATTAACGCAGTGGCAAAAGGTTCTTGGCTAGCTAATTATTACGTGCGCGGAACTCCGTTTGAGGAAACCGGTTCGGCTGTATGCGTCCTCTGCTGTGAGTGACCGCAAGCTGAGATTGATATTCTGGAAGCGCTCACTTCGCACGCGTCATTTTTACTTTCACGGACATCGCCGTAATTACTTTAGCGTGGCTGATTTTAATATTTCTTAATTACAAGTTTTTATTTAAATTCAGTGTTTAACCCGCTGGGGTGAGTTGTCATTGCATTTATCTAGATATTTAGCTCATTTAAAAATGTGAATGCGATCTAAGTACGTTGTACCGCCAGTAGTGTTAATAGTAAAATTTCTTCGACTGACCTTAACGCTTCTGGTGTATTGTGCAACGGGCTTAGGTAATTTAACCGAGCCTAATGCATGGAATTTCTGCGAATTCCAGGTTCAAATCTAGTTTTTAAACTAGTACCTACAAAGGTCGCTCAGTTATCCTTCTCCCTACCCACATACCCCTGAGTGACTGATTACCTTCGTGACTGGATCGCCGCTGCACCCCTGTTAAGGCCAGTCATTTCTTTATACTACCATCAATTAGCAAGAATAAAGCCTGGAGAACAGAAAATAATTGTTTTAAGGTAATAACTTTAAAATTTAACGAACTCACTGACCCCTACCTACCTACCTACCTGCGACGCCTAAACGTCACAGTGGCGCCCTTTTCGTGGTATTTCCGTTCTCCTAGTTTTACTTATTGCTGAGGTACTCATTCCTTTTACTTTTTAGCACTACGGCGTACTACTACTTCAACCGTGTAAGCGATAAGGTGATTCTACTGAGCTGGTACGTACATTTTTTTTTCTTTTAAGGTGATCTGCTGTAAACGTATCAGTTAGTAATTTTGAATCTATCAGTAATTATTTCATTTGGTTTTTGATTTCAATTTTTTATTTCTACCTTCACCTAAATATATTTATTTCTGTTTCTGTCTATCACCTATTCGTACGTATTATATTCTATTGTAAAGATCTGCATGGTGAGCTGCGCTTTTCTTCCAGGTATTGGTACTTTAATTTATTTTTTATTTTCTACCTGTTTTTTAAGTATATTTCTGTGATTATTTTATTTTGTGTTCTACCTTCATCATAACATAAATCATAATCTTCGTTACAAAGTTGATTTTGCATACCTGCCTGCTTTATTCTACTGATTTAATTTTCTTTTGTTACAATGACAACTCAACCCTTTAACACTATTAAATATTTTTTACTAAATAAAAATGAGCTTACGTATGAAGTGCTAATTAGAGGTGTCGAACCTGCTGCTACCGTCATTGAGCTTAAAAAGCAAATTGCTAAAATTGTACCATCACTGCCTAGCATTGATATTTTAGAATCTGGCTTAGAATCTGCTGATGATTTAGCTGCTGCTTCTGCATCTGTTGACGAGCTTTCGTCGCGTGTAAAATCTTTAGAAGAAAAATTTGAATTAAGTCCTTTTGAACGTGCACGTGCTTTAGCTTCACACCTTTACTACAGGCTTAAACGCATTAACTCTGCCGATCCTGAAATTTCTGTTTCTTTTAAAACTGTTAGTGCCAACTTTTTAGCGCTTTATAACAAACTTAGGATTTTAAAAAATCATATACCTGAACCCCAAGGTTCTCCTCAACCTCAGAACTCTGCAACTTCTATTGTGGTTTCTTGTGATCATTTTTTAGATACTAAAATTCCAAAATTTGATGGCAATAGTTGTGTTCGTGTATTTTTGCAACAGCTAAATGAATATTGTTCTGCTAGGAACATATCTCATGAAAAACTTTTAAATAATGCTTCTCAATTTTTCGTGGGCAAGGCTTTGCATTGGTTCCGCAGTTGTAAAGATTCGCTTAAAACTTGGAATGAAATTGAAAAACGGCTTATTGATGATTTTACATTATTCGACCATGATTACCGCTTGCTTAAAGAAATAAATAGTCGCACTCAAGGTGAATCTGAAAATATTGTTATTTACTTATCTATCATGACTCAACTTTTTTCAAGGCTGATCGATCCTATTCCAGAAAAAGACCAACTTAAAATATTACTACATAATATTCGGCCCTGCTACGCTAATGTTTTAGCTAATAATCCCTCTAGTACTGAATCTATCTCGGCTTTGAAATCAGTCTGTCGCAATTATGAAAAGTTTCAAAGTTTGACTTCTCAATTCTGTGAGCCTCCTAAGGTCTCAGAAAGTACTCTTGCTCCTGATTTAGCTTTTACTGATACTGACTTTAGTAAAAATAAAACATTTAAAAAAGAGTATGGCTCTAATTTTAATAAATATAGTTCTAACTTCAATAACAACAAGCGCTACGAATCTAATTATACTAGCAAGCAAAATTTAAATAAAGACTACAGACCTAATTACAACCATTACACTAATAATTCTAGCTTCAATAATAATAATAACAGACGCTATGAATCAAATAATTACAAAAATCAAAATTTTGGTATATATACTAAAACTATTCCAGGCAATGCTCAACCAGAGACTAAGCATGTTGTAGCTTCTGTTAAAACTAATAATGGAGCCTCGTTTTGTCCTCGTTGCCGATCTGACAAACACTCGCTTCACGAGTGCACGCAAGATCGCTTTCCGATCTGTTTCAAATGCGGCATGAAGGATGTCAAATATCCGGATTGTCCTGTTTGTCATTCTAATTCTTCAAAAAACTAACTTCTGATGGTTGCGGCAACATGAGTGACAAATTTAATAAAGAAGATTGGAATGATTGGCTAAATACTATTAAAATTTATTTTTCAAGTTATTCGGTTGCTTCAATCATCAATAATAAACCTTCTAATGATCTACGGCCTTACGCTACTATTAATGTTAACGGCGATAAACTATACGGATTATTGGATTCTGGATCTGCCGTATCTATTATTGGTAATAATTTTCATCAAAATTTTATTGATGCCGGTTTTATTCTGCATAACTGTGACAAATCTATTAATTTTACTGCTGCTGGAGGCCAAATTCTATCGGCTTCAGGTTTTATCGAACTACCAGTTTCTTTTGAGAATCAGCTACATCTATTAAAATTTTACGTTTTACCTACTGTTCAATCTACGTTGCTTTTAGGTATTGATTTTTGGTCAAAATTCAATCTGTTTCCTAAATTTACAAAATCAATTTCATTTTCTAAAGATGTTAATTTTGATATTTCAGCCATATCTAAAAATACTAAAATGATACATTCTTATGATGAGCTATCTAGTCATCAACGCACTACTGCTGACAATATTATCCGTCAGTTTGAAGATATTTCTACACAAAAATCTGGTCTAGGCCGCACTTCGCTAGTTACCCATCGCATAGATACCGGCGATGCTGCTCCTGTTAGGCAAAGATACTATCGTATGTCTCCTGAGAAAATTCGCATATTATGTTCTGAGTTAGACGATATGTTGCAATTAGGTGTGGTCGAGAAGTGTGAAAGTCCGTGGTCTTCTCCAGTGTTACTAATTCGTAAGAAAGATGGCTCTCAACGCTTTTGTCTTGATAGCCGTAAACTCAATTCTTTAACTAAAAAGGATGCATATAAGTTGCCGTACATTTCTGCTATATTGGACAATTTGAAAAATGCCAAGTATTTAACTAGCATAGACTTATCGAAGGCTTTCTGGCAGATAGCAATTGCTGAAGAGGATCGTGACAAAACTGCTTTCTACATTCCATCTCGTGGTACTTATAGATTTGTCACTATGCTTTTTGGTCTGACCAATGCTCCTGCGACACAGCAACGCCTTGTCGATAGTCTTTTCTATGGCCCTGAGTTCGAGAACTCGGTATTCGTTTTCGTCGACGATATCGTGATAGCTACTTCTGATTTTGAGTCTCATATAAGCATGCTTCTAAAAGTACAGCAAAAATTGAAAATGGCTAATCTTACTATAAATCTAGAAAAGTCGTCATTCTTTCGTAGTGAACTAAAATATCTTGGCTACGTAGTAAATTCTAAAGGTTTACAGGTGGATCCGAGTAAAGTTGACGCTATTTTAAATTTTCCTACTCCTGTCAATAAAAAAGAGGTAAAACGATTTCTTGGCACTGCCTCTTGGTACCGTCGCTTCGTGCCAAATTTTAGTTCAATTGCAGGTCCTTTAAATAAATTAACCTCGTCTTCTAAAAAGTCTGGTGGTTTCATCTGGTCGAAAGAGGCCGATGAATCTTTTTCTAAATTAAAAGAATGTTTGATATCTGCGCCTATTCTTACTTGTCCTGACTTTGATAAACCCTTCGAAGTACATACTGATGCTAGCGACTACGGGGTTGGTGCTATGCTGTCGCAAACTATCGATGGTGTTGAGCATCCTGTTGCTTACATGAGTAAGGCTTTATCTGCTGCAGAAAAAAAATTACAGCATCACTGAGCGTGAAGCCCTAGCTGTCCTAGTTGCCTTGGAACATTGGAGGTGTTATTTAGATAACGGAATGAGATTTACTGTCGTAACTGATCATTCGGCTTTAAAGTGGTTCCTCAATCTAAATAACCCCTCTGGTCGTTTGGCTCGTTGGGGTGTACGTCTCTCTGCATTTAACTTCGAAATCAAACATCGTCGTGGCTCAGATAATGTTATTCCCGATGCTCTTTCGCGTGCTTGTCCTATATCTGCTATCAATGCTATATCGTATGATCCTGATGCTACTACAGATGATTGGTATCGGAATATCTACCATGGTTGTCAGAATAGTCCTACTTCCTTTCCAAATTTTATGGTAAAAAACAAACGACTTTATCGTTTCATGAAATCTAAATGCTCACTACAGCAAGATTTCCAATGGAAAGAGGTAGTTCCATCTGAGTTTAGACTTGACGTGATTCTACAAAATCATGCTGTACCTACTGCCGGTCACTTTGGCATCTCAAAAACTTACAAACGTCTTTCATTAAATTTCTATTGGCCTGGCATGTATGCAGATGTTGTAAAAGCTGTCACATCTTGTGACGTCTGCATCTCACACAAACATCAAACTCATTCTCCTCTAGGTGAAATGGGCGATCCTAAAATCTGCTCTAGACCCTTTCAAATGATCAGTGTTGATCTTGTTGGTCCTCTACCGCCAACAAGAAAACAAAACTGTTATATACTAGTGGTAACTTGTTGTTTTAGTAAGTATTGCTTACTATTTCCAATTAAGCGTGCTACAGCCGAAATTGTTACTAGGATACTAGAAGAGAATGTTTTGTTAGTTCATGGCATACCATCTACCATAATCATGGACAACGGTAAACAGTTTGTTAGTGCTACCCTTAACCCAGTTAGCCCTACCGGGTGTTATAACACCTTCAAAAACCAATTACAAATAACCACAGATTAGTCCTAAAAAATGCAATCTGTGACTACTATTTCTTCTCTAATTTCATTAATTAGTCTTTGAAGCTTGATTATATGCAGAAATAGTGAATGTTTAGTTTAAATATTAAATTATTTTTCGAATTTAAAAAATAAAAATATTTTCGGTCGACAACGTGCTCAAAAAAGTATCTTTATACTATATTTTCAGATATAAAAAAATATAATTTGACATGAATTTTACAAGTTACAAGTGGTGTGAATAAATATGTGCAATATTCGTGTATAAAATTGTACAAATTTCTGTATTTTTTTACCTAAATGTATCATCGGTGTTATAACGCCCGGTAGGAGAATAGGCGTCTGTAAATTTTACTATTGTAAGTCAGATGGCTTCGAGGAATCTGCATGAAATCAAAAAGTATGTTTTATTTATTAGAGCCGCCTTTCATTTTTCTAAGGCTCTTTTAATTTTACCACAAGAAAACTTAAACATATAGGTGACTGATGAGTATTTAAGCTTCAAAAAGTTTATAAATATGCATAAAACCTCTCAGGTTGCTACTGAAGAGTAGGACATTTACATTGTGATTTTTACGGTCAAGAACCAGTACACTATCTATAGCTATATGTATAAATATTGTGGTATAATACATTATTTTCAACTTAGTACAAGTATACAATCTTAGGACAGAGCCCAAAGTAACTTACAATATGTCATAGTTTGAAAAGAATAGGTAATATAACATTGTATCTATCTTTTCTAGCTAAATTAACATGTATAGGTACTATTAGGTACTGTACTTTTCTACGTAATCATAACCCTCCTGATAAATTTGTCAAGAACGTTCAAAAAGTGAAATAATAATTGTTACTACCAGTAGTGAAGTGAACTGCTTCTGGTTTTTTTTAAATATATATACCGTTAAGCCTCCAAGGTTCATGTACTGGGAAAAAGTCTACCGATACTGACTTACTCCAGATCTTAGTATAGATATGATGTATGACAATATGCCGCGAGATCGATTAATTTTATATGAAATAATGATGATAAGTTTTAGAAGTTGCGTCCAAAATCTTGATTTGTTTCATTACAAGTAATATTGGTAAACTCATAAAATACTAGTTTCGCACTTTGAGTCCAGCAAAAATACATAGAACTATACTATATATGTAAATAAATAGATAGAATGCATCATAAATATAAGTCTTTCTAACTAAGTAAACACTTCCCATACTTTGATTGATAGTAGGGTATTCTCCTACCGGGTGTTATAACACCGGTGGTTTTCCAGCTTTTCCGGATGACCAAACATTTTTTCATTATTATTTCATAGTTGGTGGCGGTATATATACCAACATATCTAAAAACCACAATATTCTGAGGTGCGAAATAGTTTCAGGGCTATCTGGGTTAAACAAATGTTAGGTAAATATAACGTACCCAATCTACATTTTACGCCAAAGTATAGTCCTCACGTAAATACTGTTGAGCGCTATAATAAAACTATAATGACTGCAATCTCCACTTTTATCGGCAGTGATCAACGGGTATGGGATACACTAGTACCTAAAATTCAATTCGCTTTGAATTGTTCTGTGAATGAGGTTACAGGCTACTCACCCTCATTCCTAGTCCACGGTCGCGAGTTAATAACTTGTGGATCTACTTATGCTGATGCTGAATTCGATGATGAGGTTATCTACCAGCCTCGTGATCCTTACGCCATAAATCTTGGTGTTCTATCTAGCGTCTTTGATAAGGTGCAACTTTCTTTGCTTAGTGCTCATGCTAAAAACCGCACTTCGTATAATTTGCGTAGGAAAATTGCTGAATTTTCTGTTGGCGATACCGTGTGGAAGAGAACATTTTATCAAAGCGACAAAAATAAATATTTTAATAAAAAACTAGCGCCTAAATTTACAAAGTGCAAAGTTGTTGGAAAGAAATCTCCATTAGTTTACGAGCTTGCTGATATGAACGGCAATTCTCTTGGTTATTGGCACATAAAAGATATTAAATTAATTAACTACAAAGATTAGAGTACCCTCTCCTGCATTCAAATTCTACCTACTATCTTTCGAAAGAGTATTTTTTTTATTAGAATAAAATATTCTGTGTGTTGAGTTATATTTTACATTTTATAATATAAACTCCTGTGCTTGATAAAAGAATGAAAGAATGAATGTTGTATGGAAGATGAAGTATGAAGTCTGTTTTCGTTAGATAGGTTTCAGCCGGATTTTGTTCTAGTAGCAAAATCCTTCGCTTTTTGGCGGGGTACTGTAACGTTGTACTTGTCATTACTTATATTTATTAGGATAAATTTAAATCATAAAAAACTTACAATTCTATTTACATAATCTAAAAGTTAAACTTATACTAAAAAATAACTTATCAGTATGCAACTATTCATTTAAACTCAAAATATAATTACTTACAATTTTAATACCGAACCCTTTATTAAATTAACGCAGTGGCAAAAGGTTCTTGGCTAGCTAATTATTACGTGCGCGGAACTCCGTTTGAGGAAACCGGTTCGGCTGTATGCGTCCTCTGCTGTGAGTGACCGCAAGCTGAGATTGATATTCTGGAAGCGCTCACTTCGCACGCGTCATTTTTACTATCACGGACATCGCCGTAATTACTTTAGCGTGGCTGATTTTAATATTTCTTAATTACAAGTTTTTATTTAAATTCAGTGTTTAACCCGCTGGGGTGAGTTGTCATTGCATTTATCTAGATATTTAGCTCATTTAAAAATGTGAATGCGATCTAAGTACGTTGTACCGCCAGTAGTGTTAATAGTAAAATTTCTTCGACTGACCTTAACGCTTCTGGTGTATTGTGCAACGGGCTTAGGTAATTTAACCGAGCCTAATGCATGGAATTTCTGCGAATTCCAGGTTCAAATCTAGTTTTTAAACTAGTACCTACAAAGGTCGCTCAGTTATCCTTCTCCCTACCCACATACCCCTGAGTGACTGATTACCTTCGTGACTGGATCGCCGCTGCACCCCTGTTAAGGCCAGTCATTTCTTTATACTACCATCAATTAGCAAGAATAAAGCCTGGAGAACAGAAAATAATTGTTTTAAGGTAATAACTTTAAAATTTAACGAACTCACTGACCCCTACCTACCTACCTACCTGCGACGCCTAAACGTCACAATACATTAAAAAACAAATACAAGAAGAAAACACAACAATATAACAATTTAAATCTGATGTCCTTTGACAACTGTACATAAATTAATCAAGTAAGTAGTGGTAGCGGACCTTAGAGCCTTCCGCTCCCCCACAAGTCCAGTGAAGCTTGATTGGTCGTACCTTTTCGACACAAGCATAGGTATACAAGAAAAAAAAAAGCAGATCTTTATGAAAAAAGAAACAACTAATCTATAGCGTCCTTATTTTTGGCACCAGGGTTCCCCTGTGTAACCGACAGTTTCACTTACAATTTGCGTTGTCCTGCCGCGCCGTCGCCGGGGTAGTATGCCTTTGCGTGCCATGAAGAAACTGAAACAGGTGAATTCAATCATGTTAGAAAGTTTAGCCAGATAACAAACAAACAAATGAAAATATTGAAAACTAGCCTACCACCTCGGCTCAGCCAGCGTAAACATTTTTTCCGTGGCAATGAGGATTTTCTCCGCGGTAAAAGGTAGCCTATGTTACAGCGGCAGCGTGGTCGACTAACTAAGCCTCGGTGGGGACATATGAGCTGTCAATGATGATGATGAATCTCACCGTATAGTAGATATAGGTATGTTAAACTGGTCTGAGACAGTCTGGAAGGTGGATCCTCGGCAGACGCAGTCCGCCGCCTGCTTCAGAAGGACCTCGCTTCGGCGGATGCGTTTATTTATGTTGTACTCTGATTGTGACACCTGTGAAAAACAATTAAGGAAATAAAGTAAAAAAATATTTCATCATATCAGCCCGTAGCAGTCCACTGCTGGACATAGGCCTCCCCAAGTGTGCGCCACAATACACGATCCTCCGCTGCTCTCACCAGCCACCGCCAGCCACCTTTTTTATGTCGTCGGTCCATCTTACAGGGGGGCGTACGCTTGCCAACACGTGGTCTCCATTCGAGAACCTTTCGAGTCCAACGCTCATCCATTCAGCGACAGATGTGACCAGCTCACTGCCACTTCAGCTTACTACATAAAACGATTAAGCATAACCATTTTTGACGTCAATGTTAGTAAATACCAATGACCAGAGCTGTCTATGGTGGTTATCTTTAACTCTGCCTCTAACTATACTGAATTGGGAGTTTCAGAGCTTATAAACAAGACAGCCCAAGCCACAGAATTCGGAATAGTAGTCCCTACAAAATGCTCACTTAGCGACATAATTCAAATAAATAGCAACTCTAGCTAAATGCAAGTCAGATTGCTCGGCATTAGCTAAAAACATGAAGTAACTGCCTCTCTTTCTATCGCGTATCGCGCCAATCCGCGCCTCTCTACTAACACGTTTAGTTCCCTCCTAAGGGCCTGGCCACAGCTTCGCACGATAAGCGGCGCGAACTGCGAAGAGACCGGAGGCGCGAACGGCGGCGGTGCGATGGTAGACCACAGCTCGCAGCGAATTTGCTCTACAGACCGTTCACCGTAAGTTGCCCACTAGTGCAACTAGTGTAGTTTGCCTATAGTGGACGGCCTATAGACGCGAATTGACGCGATGTTGCATACACCCACCGCCGCCGCCGCCGCGCGTCCTCCCACCCCTTTCGCTATTCGCTCGATGCTCGTCTCACCGCCGCCGCCGCTACCACGACTAGCTGTGACCAGGCGGTAAAACCTCCCAGGGAGGTGCATCGGGTGATCATCGACCTAAGCTACGTAGTGAGACACGCCTACCAAAACATACCTGCGGCCGATCCCCTACATGGATTACGTTGATGCCCGAGGCGCCCGGACCCAGGGTCATGATCTTCGGGACATCAATGAAGTGGCCGGACCCCGGCATGGCTTGCGACACTTGCACTTGGCAATGCGACTGGAAATTAAAAGAAAATCATCATCAAGTTATGCGATGCGATCCCCACCAGATCTTTAGCTTTTCTGTGTCATTTATTTTAATTTATTACTAGCTTGTTTTTTCCGTGGGAATGAGGCATTTTCCCGCGGTAAAAGGTAGCCTATGTTACTCAGGGTGAATGTAGCTTTCTAATATTGAAAAAACTTTTGAAATCGGCTCAGTAGTTTTTGGGTTTATTCATTACAAACATACACACACAAAAATACTAATCTTTCCTCTTTATAATATTAGTATGATAAGGGTACGGAACCGACAAAGTTAGTAAAAGCATTTTTTTCATATGGTTAGACATTCAAAAGTCATAAAATTAATAAAAGTTATAAAATAAAGCCTGATCAAAGAAATTAAAAACCATGTGGGGGCGCCACGTGTATATTTTTATGTTTATGGCAACAAATTCCATTATACAAATTAGTTCCATTGAAATTCCGCAATATGGCGAGGTTTTTTATTTCTTTGGTCAGTAGGCTTACTATGTAAGTAGCGACAGGCTCGAGAAGCTGTCAAACGCGACATAGTGACATTAGATCCATAGCAGTTCTGTCAATGAAAAAAATAAAAAAGAAAAATGATTCATTGCGTTTTAAACATTAAAAACAATGGTTTCTAGATCAAGCAATAGGATTCCCTGAGCTGCCAGATCTAGTTCCTTCCACTATACAGTCAATATGTCGCGTTTGACAGTTTCTCGAGCCTGTCGCTTCTTACGTAGTAAACCTAGCTTTAGTAACACTGAACTTCCGCATCGGTGAGGGATTTCCTTTTTTGGGCGGACTTTAAATTGTACTAACGTTTTGTATGATGTAAGCGGGCGGTTCGTCCCTCGTGTCGTATGTATGGTCGTGCGGGCGGGCGAGCGGGGCGCGGGGGGGGTCGCCCTCCTCATCCGACCCGTCGTACTGACACTGGACGTTGGCTATCGCGAAGTCTGCTTCTGTAACGAGATACAAACATACAGACTGGCAAGGCTCTAAATAAACATGGCATTTCGTAGTGATACTACATTTCGTAGCTCCTCGTAGCAGTTGTCTACGGAAGGTCTACGCCGATTCTTACCACTTCGCGACAAGGATCTAAATGAACGTGGCCAAAAAAGGACCTAACGCCTTGCGTGTTGCTCACTATATGTTTGCCAGTCTCTTGTATAGCGAGCAGCGCCCGAGGATACGCTCATTTAGATCCGCCACGGACTGTATAAGCAATTAGTGATAGTTATGTCGTAGCCAAGTGGTTAAAATAGCCGTTCAATCAAACAGCTAGCCCTTTGACTGAACATCGCCATTCAATCACACGGCTGTACGTCGCTCAGCCGACTTGTTGACTGCAACGTTCAACACTACAGCTTGACGACGCTTAGCCAAATGGTTAAATGGCAAATTAACTAGGGTGACCATTAGTTTAGCATGTGATTTGAAAAAATAGGAAAACTTTTTGTAATTTCTTGGGAGATTTTTCTTGGATTAAGTTTAAGGACGGTTTAAGAGGTGACCAAAAGTTTGAACAAATTAGTAAACATGAAAAACAATTTAATAATCGTAATATTCTTTATTGTTGCATGTTGGGCAGAGCGATACAAAAATTTTAACAGCTTTTTTTGCTATATAAAACTGACTCTTAATATTATACACCATCTTGTCTCTGCCTCCATGTCCATAATCTTTATGAATAGTATTTAGCATGGTGAAATACTCTTTTCGGGGTACAATGCGTATCACAGGATCATCAGAACTGTTTCTTTTTAAAATAAGATATTCTTTACTGCCAGTTGTCATTAAATCGTATTTTGATATCTAATAATAAGACGTAGAAGTCCTGCATTCCGTGTTAGTCATGGACACCCTAGCGTTCTTTAATAACTTCAAATACCTTGGTGATGCATTTCATAATCCAGTGATTTCTCTTTGTATAACTTTTAAAATCTTAATTCACTCTTATCACTCGTATGTGCCTCCATAATTTCTGGCTCTTCAACACTAGTAACGTACCTATATTTACTACTTTCTTTCCGAAAAATATCTTGAAACAATCAAAAACACAGGTAAGTTGACGCCATATTGAAAACAAAACACACCTAGCGCCGTCGCGGTGGTAAGCTGAACTAATTCAATTAAAAGGCGGCTTTAGAGTCAGCTGTAATGTTGAACGTTTTGAGCGCCTCAAATATTCAATTAAGAAGCTAGACGTGTGATTGAATGGCGATGTTCAGTCAAAGGGCTAGCTGTTTGATTGAACGGCTATTTTAACCAGTTGGCTACGACAGTTACATTTCGTAGCTCCTGCTACGTAATTTCGTAGCCGTAGCAGTGGTCTACGGGAGGTCTACGCCGTAGAGATTCTTACCACTTTGCTTTACAAACCGACAAGGATCTTAATGAACGTGGCTGGAAAAAAAACTAATAACGAAGTCATACGTAGTCATACGAAACGCAATTATTGACAGTCTTGCATCCATCCATTTTAGCTTTGGAAAACACACCCTTGATCAATAAAAGTAAGATGATTCCTAGCAAGTCAGTGCTATAACATAGACCTATATGAAACGTAATTTAAGAAACAGTCTCTTGTATAGAGCATTCCATCCATTTTAGCTTCCGAAAACAGACCTTTGATCGGAATAAAAGTGAGATGATTCCGATTTTGGAAAGCAGGCGACCTTCATTTAAATTTATTTGTGAAGTTTTAGTGCAGAAGCCAGCACATGCGGTTGGTCATTTGCTCTACGAAATTCACCCCTACCGCTACGGAATACGGGCACTCTCAAGGTCAACATGTCCAGCCGCATGTGCTGGCTAGTGTAACTTCTTTAATTTTCCTATTATGTATGGTTGCATTATATTTTTATCTGTCTTTATGTGTCTATGTCTAATTACAACTGGCTACGTCGTTTATTTTTCGCTACATTCTTTCATATTAGGTAATTCTTCACTTTTATCTCGCCTTTATTACTAAAAAAACCTCCGACATCTTCAAGTAAAATTAATTCAGCTAACAATGGACATTATAATTTTTTTAGGGATATACCTATCTCTAGTATCCCATAGAATACTGGCAACATTGTTCGACTTTCAACCAATCACCTCTACTTCCGATATCTATAAAATGGTGCCTGCAATCTTTTATTTATTTGACAAATCTAAAGTAAACAAGACTGCAATCTAAAGTATGGTGAAATATATGTAGGTATGTATATGACTGGTAACTTATACAACGTGTTAACCAAAAACGCAAAAATTCTCAGCTCATGAAACTGAACAACTTTTGTTCTGGAAGTTTTGTGCGATCTCAAATTTTGTTGTTCAGTTCCATGAGATGTTCCCGAGAGGTTTTATTATTTGATTAACACGATGTAGATAGTTACAAAACATATTTTTTGCCATAATACAGCATGCATTATTTTTTTTTCTTTTATAGACTTCTCTCATTTTAATTACTGTAGTCACTATTTGCTGTGTCATACTGACTGTTTTTTTTTACGTATATAACCGCGAAAGCTTGTGTGGATGCATGGATGTAGGGATGTTTGTTACTCTTTCACACAAAACTACTGAATGGATTTTAATGAAACTTTACAATATTAAAGCTTATCAACATATATCGTTGGCGTCAGCCCAGCATCACCGTGATCGAATTTCGCGAATTCAACTATACAGGCCTTTAGTCGATAGTAAAGTAGATTTTGTCATATTTTGTCAGACTTTGTCAGCCAGTCGTTCAAAAGTTATAAGGGCGAGTTACTGTCTCCGCTGGGCTGACGCCAACTATATATCAGAATAAAACATAGGCTTAAGAAAATACCTTATTCCTACGGGAAAAATCTGATAGCGCGGGCGAGGCGAGGCCGCGGGGCTGAAAGCTAGTGTGTGCAATAAATCGTAAAATAAGAAATAAAATTTATAATAGAAATGAAATGCATTGTTCACGACAAACACCACGTAGGTATATTTATTATCTTCAACACAGTCATTTCTTAACGCACTGCCTTTACATTTACACTTAAGATATTTAAGTAGGTACATAAGTAATTCATAAAACATCAGAGACCGAAAAATTTTATACATTGATTTTGATCGTTAATCATCTCGTAAATAAATATTGGTACAGAAGCCAGCACATGCGGTTGGATATTCGCACTACGAAATTCACCCCTATCGCTACGGAATACGGGCGCTCTCAAGGTCAACATGTCCAGCCGCATGTGTTGGCTACTGCGCGTACTAAAATAAATCGGGTATTTAAAAAAACGGTCAAGTGCGAGATGAACCCGCGTGGAGTGTTTTGTAAATAAATCCGTGGCCCAAAGCCGGAATTGTAGGGAAGATATTGTAATAATGTCTGGCTCTAATACACCGTGAAATTGAACTGGTTGTTTGTGGCAGTATTCATGAAACTGAACAACTTTCCCTAAGAAACATGGGTTGAAAAATAATATTCAACTTGTCATACAAAGCGGCCGGTCACGTGACTGAAGTTTATATAAAACTAGCGACCCGCCCCGGCTCCGCACGGGAAAATGGTTATTGTGGGTTATCTTTAAGCATATTATGCATGTATTATACATATAAACCTTCCTCTTGAATCACTCTATCTATTAAAAAAAACCGCATCAAAATCCGTTGCGTAGTTTTAAAGATTTAAGCGTACAAAGGGAGGGACATAGGGACAGAGAGCGACTTTGTTTTATACTATGTAGTGAACATGAAGGAAAAAAAATTTTACGCGCCCATTTTATGGATTTTTTTTTTCCTTCATGGTAGTGAAGCTGAATATTATTTTTGACTATGTTCCTTAGGGAAAGTTGTTCAGATTCGTGAGTACTACCACTATGTTGCTGATAAACAACCAGTTAAATATCACGGTGTATAATGTTATAGCTACATATGTATGCCAAATCAAATGGTATTACAATCCAGCAGTATTTATACTTCACTACATAGTATAAAACAAAGTCGCTTTCTCTGTCCCTATGTCCCTCCCTTTGTACGCTTAAATCTTTAAAACTACGCAACGGATTTTGATGCGGTTTTTTTTTAATAGATAGAGGGATTCAAGAGGAATGTTTATATGTATAATACATGCATAATATACTTAAGAATAATCCACAATAACCATTTTCCCGTGCGGAGCCGGGGCGGGTCGCTAGTATAGTATAAAACAAAGTCGCTTTCTCTGTCCCTATGTCCCTCCCTTTGTACGCTGTAATCTTTAAAAGTATGCAACAGATTTTGATGCGGTTTTTTTTAATAGATAGAGGGATTCAAGAGGAAGGTTTATATGTATAATACATGCATAATATACTTAAGAATAATCCACAATAACCATTTTCCCGTGCGGAGCCGGGGCGGGTCGCTAGTGTTCTTATAAAACCTCATTTTTCAGTCTCTGAAAAACATTACACCAACGTATTTTAAAACAGTAGGTATTACAAGCCTCTATAAAGTAGGTACAGGTATTCTTTCTGTAACTGTTATGGTTACTACCAAGAAAATATCTATTTTGAAAATGCAAATACTCGTAGCTTCAAATAAATGTAAACTTAATAAACAATACAAAATAATAACATAAAACTCATTTGAATGAAACCAAGTAGACAAAACTTATCTTTTCTTTTAACAAATTATTTTATTTTCCTCAGTGTGATATTTCAAGCTAAAGTTATTTTATCTGACGAATGCAGGCTCGCCTTACTTGTAGTTGTGTACGTATAGACATGCGCTCATGTATGCGTGCTACTAAACTGAGCGCTACGCACACAAACACAATGTGCACACACAACACACACACAAGTATGGTTCGCCTGCACTCGTCAGATAATCTGTCTGAAAAACATAGGTACATGAATGAAAAATTAATTAGCGGTGTTGTATATCAAGCTTTTCTGAAAAAATATATCAATTTACTAAGAACTCGAAATTAAAGCCCGACCAGAGAAATAAAAATCCTCGCCATATTGCGGAATTTCAATGGAACTAATTTTATTTTAATTGTTGCCATAGTCGTAAAAATATACACGTGGCGCCCCCAGAGCAGGTTTTTTATTTCTTTGGTCAGGCTTTAAAAAAGAGCTTTATTTAAGACTTCAACACATGGCGCTGATTAGCAATGATGCAAGGTAGACTACATTTTAAGTTTATTTTCTTTCGTATTGTATATATATGGTTTTAACCATCCATAGAGGTGCTTTGGTTTTGACTGAGATTGATTTTAGAATCAGTTCATTACGTTAAAAGCTCATATACTCGTATGTCCCCACCGAGGGGACTTTTCTAAAATCAGGACGAAAGGCCTTAGTCGACCACGCTGGCCCAGTGCGGGTTGGTCACGAAAACTCATCCTTTTAATTTTCTTCGCAGGTGTGTGCAGGTTTCCTCACGATGTTTTCCTTCACCGTAAGAGCGTCGAATAAAATTGTACACAACATGAATTCGAAAACACATTTATAGGTGCCGAGGCTTAAACCCGTGAGCTTCCGAATATAAGTCAACGACTCTAGCCAATGAGGGATTTTCAAGATGGTATTTAAGAAAGAAAAAGTTCAATTGACTCAAATATAGATAGCGTGCATGTCGAGTAAAATGTCAAACGCGAGCTTGTCAAACCAATCAGGGCAGATAGAAAACTGGCAACACTGTTGTTGTCACGTCAATCGTCATGCACTTTGTTGTGTTTAAATTTCGTTCTGTGTTTTAAGGTGCTGAGTTACGTTTACATTATTAATTCGTTTTACTTGTAACTTTTAAGACTAAATTTTGTGACTCTTTTCCTACCTTCAAGCACGTCTATTTTATTTGGCGTTAGAGTTCAGTGCAGCGTTATCTCTTATGACCATAATGAAACCTTTTTTCATATCATAAGGTTTTTGTTTTTAGAACTGTCAAAATGAAAATCCCTCATTGGCCACTGATGCTTTGCCAGTCGAATAATTTGAAATTTATATGTGGCCTGACCACTCGCTTTTTTTTATCACTTCATTGTTTACTAGTGCCATCTGTTGAGCTATTTTGTAAACTTTTTTTAGTGATGTGCTGGAAAACTTTGTACCTACTAATATTTTGATACAAACTTGGATTAGTAAAAAAATTCACAAATAAATAATTGTAATTATTATTCTCGATGTTTAACAAATTAATATATTATTAAATTGCTTAAGAAATAGCTGCTAGAAATATATTATCTAGGAACCTAATTTAAATACAAATGCATGATATTTTTTTGTTAGTCTATACAATACTATATGCAATTAAAAATAATTAACAAATAAAACAATAACTGTTCTTTGGAACCAATTTTGGTTTAAATTAATAACTAGGAACAAAATATGAAAAATAAGATGCACAAATTATATTTTTAATAACACAAAATATTATACCCAATAAATTCTTACTAACATTACAAATGCGTAAGTTACTCTGTCAATCCGTCTGTTACACTTTCACGACTAAACGGATCGCGATAAAACGATGGCATCATGGAGAAGGACATAATAATATATGCTACTTTTCTGTGGGAAAATACCTGATTCCCAAAGGAAAATGCTCAGGCGCATTCAACTAGTAGTTAATTTAATATAAGTACTTGACTCGTCTTCTAACCATGAGCATAATATACAATATTTAATTATTGACCAGTGTTAAACCACAGTAAATATCTATAAAATTAATTCAATTACTTACGATTTCGCATTTTTGTTCTTAATAATTTTAAATGTAAATAAAATTAAATATATTTTCTAAAAATTAGATAAATGTTCAATGAAAAATACAGTGCCACAAAAAAATGTAAGTATGGAAAAGTTTATCGGAATTAACGCCTTGCGTGTTGCTCACTATATGTTTGCCAGTCTCTTGTATAGCGAGCAACGCCCGAGGACACGCTCATTTAGATCCGCCACGGACTGTATAACCAAGTGATACTACATCTCGTAGCTCCTGCTACGTAATTGCTACGCCGTAGCAGTGGTCTACGGAAGGTCTACGCCGTAGAGATTCATCCCACTTAGCGAGTGATGATTGTCCAACCAATCATTCCATCCCAACCAACATTGATAGGTTGTAAAAAAAAATGTAGTGTTGCTTTTTTAAATTATTTCCATTAGTAAAATTAATGTTTTCCTTATGATGTTTGTGGCACTGTGACTTAAAAAAATAATTAAAACGCATACTATTATCATTAAATTAAATAACTTGTAAACACAAAATACACAATCTTTGCATACATTTGGCTCTAAATCTGTTTTCCCTGTGAACCATTAAGACTAATTTATCTTATTTTTACTGACACAAAATTGGGTAGTTGACTGTCAAATAAAAAACTTGCTTTTAATTAAATGTCAAAAATAACAACACCTTTTTTCAATTAAGATATATGGTGATATATACAGCCATTTTGCAATAATAATTTTGAATTTCTTTGATTCAATCTAAGAAGGAAAGTTTAAGGTAAGGTAACACTGCTCAACTATCAACCAATCAAGTCTACTAAACGGTGGCTAAACGACCAATCACTGCAGGTTTATGTGGTGTTGCCAGTGATAACTATGAAATGTAAAAATTATTGAATTTATATTAATTATATCGTATGGATATTTATTTTGAGCTATTTAAACGATGTATTTGTATCAGTCCGCTTTTTCATATTTTATCTCCCCCAGAAACAATTGCCTGGTAGAAATTGCTACCTTAAACTTAAACCTCTACAAGACAGTGGCCACTATATCGACACCTTAATTTTAACCTTATACCCTCAACATAAAGTCGAAAACAAATGCATTTTATAAAGTTGTTTTGCCTTATAAAGGGTTAAGCAAAGAGGCCACCTACATGTACGCCCAATTTGCTATTAATTTTTATATTTGTGTCCTTATGTGCTATAAAAAAAGTTATATTTTTGACTCTGTATAAATAATATTTAGCTTTGTTTAGTATGCTTACATTCAACTACCCAATCCGTACGTAGTATTAATATAGTTTATGTTATGAGCTCAATATGGCATTTATTATCTAATTATATTATTACACACAACTCCCACCTACTTACATTTTAAATATGTTTAAAATCAGACTTAGAAAAACTATTAAGATATACTTATACGATGAAGTTGATATTATTATAAAATTATCATAATTTAAAGTTATTTTATCTCACGAGTGCAGGCTCGCCTTATTTGTAGTTGTGTGCGTATAGACACGCGCTCTTGTGTGCGTACTACTAAACTGAGCGCTACGCACACAAACACAATGTGCACACACAACACACACACAAGTATGGCTCGCCTGCAAGAGTGAAATAAAACATCTGTATTCACAAACGGACTGCATTTTGAAAGCCCATCCCCATGGGCTTATTCCCCGATAATTTTGAAATGGGAGATACATTGACGGCCCCGTAGCCTAGTTGGTAATGAGTGCCTTCAAAGCAGAGGGTCGCGGGTTCGAATCCTGCCCAGGGCAAACATTCGTTTGATGAGCACCCGGGTTGAAAAAAAAATCGAAATATATATATATTTTTTTTAAGTTCTGCGGAAAATCAGCGTTCTATAACATTATGCTGAGCAGTGACCTTTTTGCTTACTTCTCTGCTAAATGCTATGTTTATGTGTTCTATTTTGTTTGTAAGCAAATAAAGTTATTTCTATTCTATTCTATTTTATTTGAGACGACCGCCAGACTTGGTTTGAGCAAAGCTTTTTAACTTCTAACATCGTTAAGTGATTTTTTAAACCTATAGCAAATTTTGACTTTTATTTTTGAACTGTCCATTGCTTGTTTCAAAACAGGTGTATGAAGCTTCACTGGCCTTGAAATATGACTACAATCAGCGAATGCAATCACAGCGACTATTCGCTACGGAGTGAGATACCCCTGCAATGCAGTCCATTTGTGTAAACCCTAACATAAAGAAGTCATACACCTACCGCCACTTACCTATAGTAGCCCCGTCTCACTCACACTGACACGATGCAACTGAAATGGAACTGGATTTAAACTCCTCATACATTATCAAAAACCCATATGATTAAGCCTCATTTAGCATGCCAAATAATTAATTGATTATTATATTTTACAGTAAGATGTTTTAAAAATCTAGCCACGATGATGTTGCCTCGGCTTAATTTAGGCTGCCGCATACCGCAAATATTTTCTACTTGTAGCATAACACTCAATTTTCAATCGAATTCATTAATATCCCATCCTTTTCGATTCCCATATGAAAGAAAGAGACCAACAACTTAAATTTAGAGATTTTAGCAGCCACGATGGAATTGAGCCCAATGTATGGGAGTTTGAAACTAGTTGGGTTTGAGTAGCTCTTTGTGAAAAGGGGCTTGAAGGTATATTATATTTTGCACACACTGCATGTTAATTAATGGCACTGCCCCCGTATATAATAATTAAACTTATATATATTAACTTATTCACTATAGTTTCAGTACAATATATAAAATTCTAATAAGACTAAATGTTATTTTGGCAAGATTAATAATTTAAGTACATCATAAGATTAATATAATTATTTATTTTACAAGCCGACTATTTTGGTAGTTTTCTGGTAAATAAAGCAAAATTATATATAATACTAAAATGCATGACTTTTTATATTTGAATCGAGAGAAACATTTACACACATGTAAATTTATTGCTTCCGATTAAAATATTCTTAGATGTTGGAAATGAACAAATCAATTTAAAAACAATAATACAGGGTGTTGCGGCGGCTTGGTAAATGCTGATAAGACAGGCTCAGTCAACGGGATGGAGTGACTTTTTCCGGAAACGAAACAAAAAATTACTGAACATTCTAGATTTTCAGTCAAACACTTTCAAAATTAAAGCTAGAAAAGAAAAAGAAAAAAACTCACCATATTGCGGAATTTCAATGAAACTAAACTTTATAATGGAAGTTGTTGCCATAAACATAAAAATTTAGGCCCACCGCACACCAGGAGAGGCGCGGCGAAGATACTGAGAACGTATCAATTAAAACTAAACCTATATACCTATATACCTATATACCTAAGTATGTCAAAAAATTAAGGTTTAGTTTTAATTGATACGTTCTCAGTATCTTCGCCGCGCCTCTCCTGGTGTGCGCTGGGCCTTAGTGCCCCAGAGCAGGTTTTTTATTTTTCTGGTCAGGCTATAAAACGAACATTTATCTTACCCGGTCATAAAATAACAAAGTTTGCTAAAAAAATTACTTCCCCATACAAATTGACTTAAAATTATTATTTTGAGTGGGATCTTGAACGTATTTTCATAGACAAGACAAAATAAACTACGTCTATGTCTACGTATTTTCACAAACACCCTGTATATTAACTGCAAAGTCATCAAAAAACTCAATTCAGCTACCAAACATTATATAAATGCCTAAATAAATCCCTGAAAACTTAAACATACTTCTCTTTTAAAACATAATTCAAGATGCGTTGTTTGTAATGTTCGGAATGATGTTTTTATTCTGAAGGCTCAACGTAGTTTTCGCAGAAAAACCATTTAAATTGCTTCTTCATAATTCTCCGACCTAGTCTCCTGCATGAGATCTAACGGATCCAATATAGCATTAGTTCTAGCTCCTCGCCGACCTTTAGAAAACTGACTCTTAATATCATACTTCTCCATCCAATTCCGCAAAGTTTTCCTTGGCACACCATATTTGTTGGACGCCGCATAAACACTGTATCCTTTTTTCACTGCTATCAAAGCATCTCTGAGGTGCTGAGACGAATATTGTTTATAAGATTTCTCTTGGAAAACGTCAGTTTCGATATTGACTATAGCGTTAGGCCTCCGTCCGACGATCCTTGGTCTGGCGTGGATATTGAGAGGTATTCCATGGTCCATGTCTATAAAATGCCTGGTCACGATTTCCGTCGAAGTCCGTACCCCTGCAACAAGCAAGGCAAAGGAAACGCCCGTGAGTTTAATGTTTAAGTTTTAAGGTAATTTAGGGTAAATGAAGTGATAAACTGGCAACACTGGGGCGTTTCTTTTCCTGGCTTCCTACAGGGGAGGGGAGTTTGTAAAAAGCGAGGAAAAGCCGCTCTCTGGGTGTTGTGCTGGGATCGTGGTGTAATAGAGTTTGGCAAATAAAAGTAGACAATGACAAAACGCGCCAAATTTGAAAAAAAAAACATCATGGCAACCCTGATTCTATGAATTTACCTAATTTGATACTTTTTTTATATGTAATTTTGTGGGCAGTGCAATGTTTTCTAATTTCATCGATTTTCTACTTTCATTTGCCAAACTCTACTCGTAATACGCTTATACTATTGGTGGAATTCTGGTATTTTCTTACATTTTAGGTTGTATTGTTTTATAAAAGAAAAATACATAAATAGAACATATCGGCCTGTCATCTGCAGATTTTTATTCTGTTAATTTGGGACAGTATTCGAACCTGTCTTTCTTAACCATCCGAGCCAAAAACATTTATGAGGTCGATGAACTTTGCAACCGCTTCTTTCTTTTACTTCTTTGACAATTTTTCATATTTAGAGTGCATTTAAATATTATTTATTACTTTAATCCAGACCACATAAATATAAACGTGCAGTGATTGGTTGCATAACCACCGGAAGTGGACGTGATTGGTGAATAATATCGTGATTGGTGAGTATCTAATTTGATTTGAATTTAAATCGAACAAGGTTGCCAATATAATTTAGAGCTTTCATTTTTAATTTCATTTGTTCTTAAAATATTTTTCTGTTGATTCACGTTTAAACAACAAAACAATATTTGAATGAAATTTAGAATGTAGATAGATCGTTTGAACCAAAGGTTTGTGCTAAAAATCAAAATTTTCGGGGTGATAGACGGCCTCTTAGGGAAGGAGCTAAGCTACTTTAAAATAACAAATTCCGTGAATAAAAGACATATCTCATACACATTGATTTATTTATCAACAGCACACGTAGCCATGGTGCAAACATGACCACAGAATCTATAATTATAATTTAATTATAAGTATTATTCACTAAAAACGGCCGGACATTACAATAATACATCCATTAAATTAAATAAATATAAATTATTAAAATAAAATTGTATGTATGGATTGACTGATTCTTAAAACCGTGAAAAGGATAAATAGACTTTAAATTTAAGTTGAATGTACAAACTAGAATCAGCCCTATATATTGATTAGAAATATCTAAAAGGAATTGACGACTTTATAATAAATTTCAGTTAGTAAAATGTCTATCTTCCTAGTACCTGAGACAAAGGTGATAGGTAAGATTTCAACTTGTTTAAAGTTTATTTATATTTTCAAGATCATCCAGTCTTCATATTTTAATGAAGTCATCAGTCATATGCTTAGCTCAAAAGCGACGCGAAGATATTATATACATATATAGGATACATTTAAGGGCACTATAAAAATTTATTAAATCGCACTTTGATATTAATGGTTGTGGATTAATGTGGATGCTAAGCGGGAACGATGACTTTGAGAACGGCGTAACAAAGTTAGCGCACAATATTTTAAGGGAGGAACCTACCCATGGATCTGAATAATTTTCCCCCAAGGAACGTAGGCTGAAATATGACGCGCCTGTCAATTCTACTTCAGTTATTATTTCTGTGCGCGCTCGCTACCTAAACACACATACTCATAAATCTATTAATACATGAACAGTAGCGTAATGTCAATTGTCAAGATTACACACAGAAATGGTAAAATTTTCTAAATGATAAACGTGTCGTGTTTTTTATCTGATCAGTTTTTTTTATTTCAGCAATGCTCCTTGGAGAAAATTGATCAGTTTCATGAATAGGTTCACCCTTTAAATATTGGGTTTTTAATAAAGTTATACCCTACATTATATCCCATTCATTATTATGTATGTCAACAATGTAGGTAGGTGAGGTATTACAAAATTAGGCATATTATAAGGAGGTGAATAGGAAACAAACAGAATATTTGATTTTTAATTTATATTTTCATTTTTTAATAATTCAGATAAGGCGCTAGCTATTATGAAAATTAAATATACGATAAATAAGGTAATACGACGTAATACTATTTTAATTTACTTAGATAAAATCTCATTTTATTATAGAAAAAAAACATGTTTTAAGTAGGTATATCCAGTCACTTGCATAAAACTGAATTAGGACATTACATAAAATTTTAATAAAAAGTACTGTTTATCGTAGGCCACACTTACATTGGCCATCTATAATAACACAATTAAAGTAATAGCACATTTTGTAAATAGCCTATGTAATTTTGTATCATGAAGTATTTTTTGTCGTTTCAATTCCATCTTTAACACAAAACTATGAGTGAGAACAACAAAATTTATTTATACAAAAAAAACAATAGGAGGAAAATTATAGTATGTATATGCATGTAATACTGTAATATAATTATAACACTAACAAACAATAATAATATAATACAAATATAAGTGGTTTTGAAAGTAAGTTTTACAAATAAAAAAATTCTGGATGATGAAATGCTTTTTTATTATTTATAGATGGCGTAAAACTATCAAGTTATAAAAACATCTACAATGGAAAAACAGACATACACACATACATAACGGGTTAATCAAAGCAGTCAAAGAGAGCACAAACTAAAATCACCCATATTTTAAAGTGTTAGGGTTAAGATTCGGTACACCCCTAAACGAAGATACGATGAAAGAAATTATCATCATCATTTCAGCCTGTAGAGGAATAAGAGTCTGATAGAAGGTCCGTCCGCCAGAAAACATAATTTTTAATTTTAGCCCAAAAATAAAACCACTTTAAAAAATACATCAACCAAAAAACTAACTTTCAAAATCACATCACAAATAAATTATAATTTTACTATATAGATTATGTTATTAATAATGAATAGCTCAAACAGTCAGGAAAAAAAAGTAGTACTACTTAACTAGTAGTAATATAAAGTAGTACTTATTATTTAAGTACTTTTACACAATTGGCTACTTTTAGCTGTATACATACAATCTTCAAAGCGAAATCAAATGGGTAGGAATTCAATAATAATGGCGCTTAATTAATTAAAAATGGCTGCATTATAAAGCGATAGTGACTATCACCGGAAGTGACTGTGATTAGTGGATTATCTACCGGAAGTTGACGATACCAATAGTGATTGGTCGTATAACCACCAGAAGTTGCTCCGATTGGTGGATAATCCACCGGAAGTGGACGATACCAATAGTGATTGGTCGTATAACCACCAGAAGTTGCTCTGATTGGTGGATAATCCACCGGAAGTGGACGATACCAATAGTGATTGGTCGTATAACCACCAGAAGTTGCTCTGAGTGGTGGATAATCCACCGGAAGTGGACGATACTAATAGTGATTGGTCGTATAACCACCAAAAATTGCTCTGATTGGTAGATAATCCACCGGAAGTGGACGATACCAATAGTGACTGTACGTATACCCACCAGACGTGACTCTCTTTGGTTGATAATACACCGGAAGTAGACGATAGCAATAGTGATTGGTCGTATAACCACAGGAAGTGGCTCTGGTTGGTGGATTATCCACCGGAAGTGGACGTGAATGGCTGTATAACAACCGAAAATATGGTGTTATTGGCCGAAAGCTAGCAATATTTCCAATAAGCTCTGTACAGCACTCTCATTATTTTTATTATATTTTTATTGTTTATGTTTCTGTATTCCTGAACTATTTCTATGTGAGTATATATATAACTACATGAAACCTTAACACTATAATATTACAATATATATTTAGCTACATACTAGTAGGCACTTGTTGGTTTATAGGCTTTTTTATTACTTACACAGTGATATTGAAAAGAATATTATTGTAATGTTTTTATTTCTTTAAAGATATCAGGCTCAATTCTGCCGTGGCCGCTAAAATGTCTAAATTTAAGTTGTTGGTCTCTTTCATTCATCGTTAACAGCTCATATATGTCCCCACCGAGGGGCTCGAGCCTACCCTGATACCAGGGTGAATAGGCCTTAGTCGACCACGCTGGCCCAGTGCGGGTTGGTCAACTTCACACACAACCTTTGAATTTCTTCGCAGGTGTGTGCAGGTTTCCTCACGATGTTTTCCTTCACCGTAAGAGCGTCGAATAAACGTACATATGAATTCGAAAATCGAAAACACATTGGTACGTGCCGGGGTTTGAACCATCGAACTTCGGAACGGAAGTCAACGGGCCTAGCCACTTGGCCACCGACGCTCCGATAGCAAATGAGAATCAAAAAGGATGGGGAGATGAATGAATTTAATTTTGAATTTTTTTTTTTTTTTTTTTTATATATATTTAAAATAAGCAGCTCAGCTGTCAAACTCAGCTTAATTTAGTCGGGATGTTTTTAAATTCCTGATAAATTACGTGTGAAATCGATGTTTGACGTCTCTAAATGTAGGTTGGCAATCACCTGTCCCTTTTCGTTTTTCAGAACGTGAAAAGGACACATGGTTTTTAAATTAAGTTAGAGCGTAATATGTACAATTGGGCCCAATGTTTGGTAAATAACCTTTACAATACCACTGAGTAAGGTTAATAAGCCTCGGATAAAGGCAATATAGTTTGGTAAGAATTAGGAACATAAGTTTAAGCCTTTGGATTATAAACCTTGGTATTATTTTTCTTAAAAACAATATTACAATTGGGTACTTGAATGTAATCAAAATAAATTATTTTACTTTTAATAGAAAAGAAACAGTAGTGTACAACCTAGTCTGTAGCAATTTTGAACAATTTCAGATAAAGCACGACCAAAGAAATAAGAAACCTCGCCATATTGCGGATTTTCAATGGAACTAATTCTATAAGGGAAATTGTTGCCATAGTCGTAAAAATATACACGTGGCGTCCCCAGAGCAGGTTTCTTATTTCTTTGGTCAGGCTTTACATTTTTGCATATCAGAGTAAAATTCGTACAAAAATGGTTTTCCTCTTCCGTTTATTTCTAGATATAAAATATTGTTTTGTTATTTCATCAAAGGAGGTCCAATATTTTTTATGTAAAAAACTTATTAACTTTTACAAGGCAGTGTCCACTATATTGCCACTTTAATTTTAACCTTATACCCTCAACATAAAGTCGAAAACGAATGCATTTCATAATGTTGTTTTGCCTTATTAAACGTTATTTTTGTTTGGTATGAGCAACTGTGAAAGCCTTAAAAAGTATAGTTCCTTTGACCAGCCAGTCAAGTACCCAATTCGATAGCAAAAAAATCAATACTTTTGCTGTTGACAAAATACATCAAATTAAAAATTGTGTCAAAAAGATGACATTAGTTGAAAATTATTATCATACAGATACCATGAAAACTTATTTGAAATTCAAAAATGTAATTGAAAATATTTTCGTAAAAGGTAGATGACAAAAAAGGCACAATATGTCTTTATTCATTATTAATGGCAACACTACAAAATTGGATCGTGATAGGTTCGGACTAAAGCCATCGGCCCAATCACTTTAATTTGATTGCTTAAGGATTTTCAGTGTTGCCAAAATTCTTCAAATTCATTTATTTTTGTTTAACCATTTGTGTTGTTTAATTTATGTCAATCTGTCATAATAGTATAATTTGAATTCTAATTTTAAAAGAACATTAATTTTGAATTTTTTCAAGTCATCTACCAAACCGTGAAAGTTAAAATTGTATACCATCTTAATGTTTACATAATTTATATTATTATGTATATATTTTACTTTTAAATTAAAAAAAAAACACTCACTTACTCTTGTAACACCAAAAGCTAGGTATATAACATTTAAAAATTACACTTTAAAATTAAAATTTCAAATTTAAAAATCTACAATTTTCAAGTCTTTTCTTTTAAAATGGACGAAGTCCATACAAGCACTCGATTTTTTCAAAAAGGCCAATTCTTTTTTAATTGTTTTATCAAAATTGTATAATATAATAATAACTATTAAGTACATATAATTAAATAAAGGGTGATGTAACTGATTTTTTAAATCTCAGTTCCATCCCAAGGCATTTCGTATTTACCTTATAATAAGGTAATAATAATAATATAATAAAACCAAAATATACCTTAATACTATCTTAGACTAAGCTATAATAAATATATTTTTAAATAATAATCTACAAATATTCTGGTGTAATTTTAAATAAAATAAACAATTTCATTTTTACATTATTTCAATCAATAGATTTGCTATTTTTCTTTGGATTCAAATTTTGGAAAAGGAAAAAATATACTTTTATAATTCGACCACAATTATTAGGTGCATGATAGAAGAACATTTTCTTTTTAAAGCTGTTATGAAAATAAGAATGGCATTTAAGAAAATAAAATAGGTTCTATTGACACAAACAGATGGCGTGCATGTCGACTAAAATATCAAACGCGAGCTTGTCAAACCAACGAGGCAGAGAAAAAACTGGCAACACTGTTGTTGTCTGTCAGTCACGCACTATGTTGTGTTTTAAGTTCGTTTCGTGTTGCGTTGCGTTTAAATTTTTTATTCGTTTTACCAGTGACCTTTACGACTAACTTTTGTGTCATTTTTTCCTCTTTTTTTATTTGACATGAGTTCAGTGCAGCGCCATCTCTTATGACCACAATGAAACCTTTTTTTGTTTTTAGAACTGTTAAATGAAAATTCCTCATTGTATAATTCAATAATTTAGTCAAGTTACCTTAATGTACGTACACTCAATCATGTTACGAGTTAACTGACACACTAAAATCGGAGACTCCATCTATTGGTAGAAGATAGAACTTAAGTTTTTTTTTACACTTTTTGTAATTTTTCAGTCATCTAACATGAAAGCATATTCAAACAGCTGAACTGATTTTGAAGAAAAGTTTACAGAAGGATAGAAAGCATATCATCCACCTAACATTATAGGTCGATACCTAATTAAATAATGAATAAAAAACAAACAAGAAAGTAACTAACGATATATATACTATATCTCTAAAAACTATTTAAATGTTTTACACTTATTATATTATACTAAACGTTAAAATACAGTCCGTGGCGGATCTAAATGAGCGTGTCCTCGGGCGCTGCTCGCTATACAAGAGACTGACAAACATACAGGGCATCCCACGGCTATGCCACATGGAGGGAAAGTACCTTAAATATTGTAGATAGAACATTTTACTGAAAGAAGACTTTATTTTAATTATAAAAACTATTGAAACTGCATTCATATATTTTTTTTAAATTACATGGTTCCCGCTATACGAGAAAAAAAACACTGTAGTTTTATCATACCGATCGATAGGCTTCTTCATAAGGATTTTTTTTTTGCTAAATAACATAGTGTCAGAAATAAAATAAAGACTATGAATTTTAACATTTGATGTGAAAAATTAAAAGCTGACATTGCCGCAAGGACATGTGGCATAAAAGCCGTGGTTAGTTCCGACACAGGCCACGCTCGTTTAGTTCCTTACTATATCGCATACAAACTCGATTTCTTTGTTTTTCTTTGGCAGTATTTTTTATAGATCGTATACGCCTCCGGGCTTAAATTTTTGCTATTAAGTCACTAAGTCCATAATATAACTTTATTTAAATAAATATTTAATAATATGCAATGAAATTAAAATGTCCGACGATGACATATTATATCTTTATGTCAAAATAGATGTTAGTTCCGTTTTCTCTTCATAGATGGCGTGAATGTCAATTTGCTAAAACACGAGACATTGGAGATAAACTCTCAGTCAAGCTTAGCTAAGTCTAAATTCAAGTCGCCTATCATTTTAGGATATTTGAACAAGGCAGGGCAAAACAAGGAGTTTCTCTCAGCTTTTTGACATACAAAAGTGAGATAGACTCTTTTCTTGTGACTTCATGTCACGGGGGCTGATCAGTACCACAGTAGACTCAGAACAGTAAGTGACCTCCATACCAGCTGGCCGCATCGGTTTGACTGTGAGCGCGCCGTGTAGGCACGCGCCGGCACGCACACGCTTGCATTGAGCCCATACTGCCCCCCCCCCCCCTTATCCCCCCTTATTGTATGCTAGTGTGTGCGTGACAGCGCGTGCCTACACGGCGCGCGGCGCGGACGCACACATTCAAACCGACAGCGGCACGTTTGCATGAAGATAATTTACTGGTTTTACTGTGTCAATGCGGTACAAAATCAATAGTAAAGGTCTAAAAATGTATACATTTTCTGTCTTTTTTGTTCTTAAAAACCAGAAAATGACAGGCAGACTTGAATATCCAATTAGAGCGTTACTTTAAGAATTCAGCGCCACTTCTCCGTAAAGCATAATACTATTTCTTGGTGCATACTTGCGAAAGGCTCATCTAAAGGCAAAGAGATCAAACAAGCCAAGTTAGTAGTAACGCCACCTTTCGAAATTTTCGGACAACTTCTTAAAACTTATATTTAACTTTTGGTTACCTTTTTGGTAGTAAAACTTTACCGTCATGAATAGTCCATTAAATTCTTAATTTAAATTGCAATATGGACCATCAATTTATTTATAATACTAGTCCAAAAATTAAAAGTTAAAGACCAATATTTTTAACTGACCATAAACGCTTAACACTAATTAAGACACGTTTAAAAGTTCGAAATACAAAATCGAACACAGTTATTCATGCACCGACATATCAATAGCAGAGTTGCCATCCGCGCCAACAGTGTTGCCAGCCGCATCATCATCCGCATTTTTCTGCGTGGCTACATTTTCGTCCTCGCTAGAAACAGTAGCGCTGGCGAAGCTTAGGAAATGTTTTCCAAATTCTATATCTGGTTCGAATTGCTCCGTTTCCGTTCCGGATTTCTCGCCAAACTGTTGTGCGTCCTGGTAATTGTCAAACGCTTTTTGTTTCTTGCTGTTTTCGACGAATTGCTTGAGTTGCTGCGGCATTGGGAACGAGGATTTAATGTGGCATCTCTTCATCCAGTTGCGTAGTGACTTCCTAGGCACTTTGTGAGTTTGGGCGGCCCTGGAACAAAGCGGTTGTCTGTAAAGTCGGTTTACTGACGATAGTTGAACGTGACAACGATTGTGCCTCTTTGTCGCTCGTTCCGCGCTCTCGCTTGCACTTCAAGCCTTAAATGGAACGCTTCAGCCGCGCGGTAACGCCGCATTGCGTCATGTCGAATTATAAGACGTTGTCACGTCACAAGAACCATATTTAAAACCTGACCAAAGAAATAAAAAACCTGCTATGGGGGCGCCATGAGTATATTTTTATGTTTATGGCAACAATTTCCATAGTGAAATTAGTTCCATTGAAATTCCGCAATATGGCGAGGTTTTTTATTTCTCTGGTCGGGCTTTAATAAACTGTTGTTTTTTTTATTGTTTGAAAACGTAATAAATGTTTTTCCTTATGGCAAAGCACCAGCCCGGCTTATAAAACGCCATCTATCGGATTTTATGGAAAACTATAAAGCCTTTGCACATAATGAAAAATAAGATAGCGAGATTTAAATAAGTCTACTGTGGTTTGTTTCATATTAATCCGGACAAACGGTCATTGACGCCTGCATAAAATGCGCACATTTTTTTTTTCAAACGATACGATAAAACTATAAGAAATTATCACAAAATACGTAATTTGGCATACCGTAGTAGAAGGCGGGGTGAGCGTGTGACCTTGCCAGACATTTTGGCGTTACATTATTTTTAACAACTTTCAAGAAAAGAAAGAGGTCAATGAACTTTTGTCCTGATTTATATGAAGCAGACCATGATAACTAACCTGTAAATACTGCCTCCCTTCTTGACATCCATAAGGGCTGCCCACATCGCTTCGTTGGAATACCTCCTGTTAGGGTTAAACTTCCCCATCATAACTCTCTCTAAATCCTTACGGGACAGCCCGGAGGAGCTAATCTCTTTACCCTCTAAAAATTGATCCAAATCAGACTTCAGCACAGTCTCCCCAATATCAACATTCTTATCCTTGAAAATCGGCGGCCGCCCGCGTCGCCGTATCGGCGCTTTTTCCCCAATTTTTGGGAAAACTTCCTTATTGGCAACACCGGATTTGGACTTTGGTATCAGTTCCACTTCAGACTTCTGGTTTTTGGGGTCGATTTTGGTTTTTCTAGCTTGACTCGCTCTTAGCAGGGAAACCTCAAGTTCTCCGTTTTGTTCCAACCAAGACTTGTAGTAATCATTTTCGTTCTTTTCTATACTTTTTTGTATGTAATCATCTGTGGTGTTAGTTAGGCCGTATTTGGAGAATTCCTTTTGAATGTCAGAAGCGTTCATATTGGCTAGTCTTTGTATATAGTCTGTGTTGGCTTTGGCTAGGTTTTGTAGTTTAGTTTGGAAGAATAGTTCGCTTTCCGGCTTCACTCTTAGGAACGGTAAAACGCGACCTAAAATAATAATTTTGGGTGTTAATAAATACAATGGAAGTATAGGTACTATACTTTATTCACACTAAAACATAAAAAAAATAAAAAAATATATTTAGTCTGTCAAAAACGTGAAATTAATTGCGGCGCCACTTCCTTTACGGCTACGGTGTTGCCGTTTTATATCATGCTGTCACGCTCTAACTTATGGATATTTCTGAGAAGTAAGATTAGTTCCGTTCACGAAATTTTTTCCAGACTGTAATTTTGTTAGTATTTTATTAAAGTTCATGGTAATTCTTGGTGAAACCTTGGGCCTGATTTCACTTATTATGCTCTAAATTAAATTTTTAATTTATTACGACTTTTTCACACTTTTAAAAACGAAAAGGGACGAGAGATTATCAATTTGAATTTGGAGGCGTCAAAAAGGGACAGGTGATTGTCAATTTGGTTTTAGAGACGTCAAACATTTATTTAACGCGTCGATCACTCACACTAGTTTAGTATGCATGCGAAAACATCACTGTTTTTTTTTTGCTTACGGCACTAGTAAACTGTGTGCCAGTGTAGAGTTTCGATTTTTTTACTTATTTTATGAAAAAAAAGAACATACAAAACAGTTCAACAGATGGCACTAGTAATGAAGTAATAAAAACCGAAGTATTCTTTTTTTTAAACATTCTAATGAATCAACATTATTATCCTAAAATTAATCTCGGTCTGAACCATGTACAATATGATTATCAAAAAAGACAAAAAGTCTACATTTAATCTCACTAACTTCATTATTTTACTATAAAAAATTTAAACAACGCTCTTTTTTTATTTAAATAAAAAAAAAATTATTTCAAAAATCTCTCATTATTTTGAACTGTGGGAAATAAACCGTCCGAATTTGAATTTAAAATCTCTCGTATACAGTATAGTCTATAGCTTATTTGAACTATATAAGATTTATTATTGGAAATCAAAGTAAAAATCGTACAAAATCGCTCTATGGAAAATATGACGTCATAAGTTCGTATTGCCTTTAATTTTCCACACAAAACATTGTTTTGACATTTCATTAAAAAGTAATTTGGTTCGCCAGTCCCAACACCATTTATTCAAAATTAGATTCATTCATCTCCCGCCCTTTTCGGCTCAATAATAGAATTCAAAATTAGAATATGGATGTGGCCAGTGTTTCACTAAAAATTACCTTCAATATTTGGCATGCGTCTTTAGAACCATGAATGTCGCTCCTAAAGTATAAAATAAAAACAAAAAACGACAACAGCATGTCTGTAAGATAAGTGCTATAATAATAATAATTTCAAAAAAAGACTAATTTCAAATGAGGAATTTCCTAATAAAAAAAAAGTATCCAATAAGTTTCATAGATGGCGTTAGTAAAAACCGGGCTGATGTGTTGCCATAAATAAAAAAATCATTTTTGACATTTTAATTTGCGTGTACAACTGACTTTGACGTTATTGATGACAAAAAGAACCTTTTCGATATATTAATGAGCATTTTTTCTATAAGTTCTATTACAATTTTTAGTAAAATTTACTGCTTTAGAATCCCGGCCCGTCCTGAACTAGTGCCATCTATGGAAATATATTTTTACTACTTTTTTTTTCTCGATTTCAGAAAATCCCTCATCACCTTTTTTAAAAGTTAGTTAAATAAATAAAAAACAAACATTCATGGTTCACTTTTTAAATACAAAAATTCAAAAAACAATTTCTACTAGTTGAATATGGAATGGCCTACCTTACAGACATTCTTTGATCGTTTTTGTTTCTTTCCAACGTCCTTTGGTCTTCGAAATTCACAATTCATACCAAAAACCGTATATACCTCTCTCTTTCTCGTCTAAAATAGATTGATATTTTTGTTTCTTTCGTTTTTAAATCGTGTACAATACTCACGATATAAAAACGTAAAAAATCTATCGTGGGATTTTTTTGACAATAGGTAGTCATTTTAAAATACTTTTAACAATCTATGGTGTCATAAAATCATTATTAAGACCTATTATGATTTAGATGTGATTCTTTTCAATTTTCAACCTTATGTCAGAATTAAACGTTAAAATAACGTTAAAACAAACTTTTTTTTGTTCTTTTATCCATTATGGGAAAGGCAAAGGGTTTAAAGCCCATGCAACCTTGAAACAAACCGATTGATCACGTTTTTTTAAATAATTTATTTAACGGCTCTGGGTACGGGGCCCTTTGGAGCCAGACGTATTGTCAAAGTATTACTTACTACAATAAGTAATTTCTAATTTACAAATTCAAGTTGACAAAATGAATAAATGTAACAAATATTAAGTTTAGCTTAATTATTATACAGGATGCTATAGATAGTTCAGTGCACAGTTTTGAGTACTCCCACACGGAAACTATTCTAGGCAAATAAAACTTATGGCCTGTATAATATTATCGCCTATCGTATACGTAACAATAGTCTGAAAAAAAAAACAAACTCAAAAGAATGATAATATGAAAAATAATGTGAATGCACTTACCGGACGCCTGTCCTAGACTACTGCCGGGTTTGCCTGGTTCCTCGTCCTAAAAGAGAAAGAAATTTATGATAACAGAAAATTATGCAAAATAACATTAAATTGAAAATTTTAAAAACCTCCGCCAAAAAACCGTTACCTAAACTCTTTTCTAGTTGTTTAAAGGATCAACAACTAGAAAAGAGCTGATAATCTTCAAATGGCTTAAGATATTTTCTTAAATCATAGGCAAGAACACTCTCGATTGTGACACCTTGCAAACCAAAAAAACTAGATAAAAATCGGCGCATCCGTTTAGGAGCTATGATACCACAGACGTCACAGACACACGTCAAATTTATACCATAACACAACAGTTAAAAAAGAGGAAATAACAAAAGAAACGACTGGTATAGTTTATTATTTGTGTTGTTCTCCACATTGCGCAAACCTGCTAGTTCTGTTGAAACTGATATCGCATCGCCTTGACACATTATTGAGTTTATTCTTGTTCATTAGTGCGAGACGAGAGTGCCTTGGGCAGAGCAAACCTTATTGACTTCTGACGTCATTTAGTGTTTTTTAAATCCTTGAATAAATTATTTAGACTTTAACGTTGACGTTGAATTTATTGTTAACTTTGACGTTGACTTTGACATTGACATTGACTCTAACGTTGACGTTGACTTAAGCCAAAGATTTTAGATTACACCTAACAGAATGCCTTTCAGGTAACAGTGCCCGTACCCACCGGCGGGGGCGCGGCCATAATCATAATCAAAACTAATAATCAGAGGCTCCCCTCAGGCGTCGTTTCACGATTTTTTCCCGTATCAACGCGCTAGGCCGAGGTCCGAGGCTCCCTCGAGCCGCCCCTAGACGCGTTGGTATATGACTTTTTTATTGGGGTAGTCTTCCGCTCCCCCGCAAGTCCGGTGAAGCTTGATTGGTCGTACCTTTTCGACACAAGCATAGGTCAATTCAAAAAAAAAAGGCAAGCTAGTTCGGTCCATATCGTCTAGATGGCGCTGTGTTTAACAGAGTGTCCGACGTGTGACAATACCACAGAACAATAATACCATACCTCATTGTACTCCATATTCTCAGGGTCCAGTTCGCCGTAGTACAGTCCGTCCTCCTCCACAGTTTCCTCTTTGACAGTCGGCTGGTCTTCTGTCTTGCGCTTCTTGGTGGGAACACCAGGGACGGAGGAGCCGTTCGAGGTGGAATTGTTCGTGTGTGGGGTGCCTGGAGGTAAAATAGTAAATTAATACGGTTGTTTAGGACATCGAGCAATAAAACTTGAAAATCTTGACAAATGCTTTAATTTAGGTAAAAATCGTACAAATTCCAAAAAAGTTAGTTTTGACAGCTAGCAATGCACTAGTAAAGTATAATAAAAAGCGGCCAAGTGCGAGTCGGAATCGCCCATGAAGGGTTCCATAGCAGCCAGTAACATAATATAAAAGTTTTTGTAGTTCGTTGTGACTTTGATCGATGTTTTAATAATAGTGAAAGGTAAATTGCGGTTTACGATTTATGACGTATTAAAAAAAAACTACTTACTAGATCTCGTTCAAACCAATTTTCGTTGGAAGTTTTTATGGTAATGCACATCATATATTTTTTTTAGTTTTATCATTCTCTTATTTTAGAAGTTAGAGGGGGGGGGACACACATTTTTCCACTTTGGAAGCGTCTCTCGCGCAAACTATTCAGTTTAGAAAAAAATGATATAAGAAACATAAATATCATTTTTGAAGACCTATCCATAGATACCCCACACGTATGGGTTTGATGAAAATTTTTTTTTTTACTTTCAGTTCTATGTATGGGGCCCCCCTAAATTTATTGTTTTATTTCTATTTTAGTAAGAAAATCTTAATGCGGTTCACAGAATACATCTACTTACCAAGTTTCAACAGTATACGTATTATAGTTTCGGAATAAAGTGGCTGTGACATACGGACGGACGGACGGACGGACAGACAGACAGACAGACAGACATGACGAATCTATAAGGGTTCCGTTTTTTGCCATTTAGCTACGGAACCCTAAAAAGGGAGGGCAGGCGGCGCGGGGGCTTATATATGGGCGGCGGGGGGGGTGTGAAGTGTGGGGGGCGATTTCATTGTGGGGGGCGATTTCATTGTGGGGGGCATGCTTGCAGCGTCGGCTTCAACAACGGTGAATAGCACGCTAAGCTGAACAGAGTGAATGAGTAAGCGAACGTATGAGAGAATGAGTGAGCGAATAAGAGAATGAAAGAATAAATGCGCGAATGAATTAGTGAGCGAATGAATGACAGAATGAGTGTGTGAATGAGTGAGAGAGTGAGTGAATGAGCGAGAGAAAGAGTAAGCAAATGAGTGAGCGAGTGATTAAGCGAATGAGTGAGCGAATAAATGAGCGAATAAGTGACCGAACGAGTGTGAGAATGAGTGAAAGAATTTGTGACTGAACGAGTGAATGAATGAGTGAGAGAGATAATGAGTGAAAGAGTGTGCGATAGAGTGAGCGAATGCGTGAGATAATGAGTGAGTGAATAGAAGACTGAATAGTAAGTTAATGAATGAGAGATAAAAGAGAAAATAATTCTTTCAAAATCTGACTTCAGAATGATTAGATGAATGAATGAGTTAGCAAAAGTATGAGTGCATAAGTAAGCGAAAGAATGTGCGTTTGAGTGAGAGAATAAGTGAGTGAATGAGTGTCAGTCACCATTAGTGGAAGTGGAGCCGTCTCGTTGCGCGTGCGCGACTAACGCCTCGCTCGCGACTGTGAAGTCTTTGCTGTCCGGCTTGGCGCCAAACTCCGACAGACCCGCGTTATCGCTCGAACAGAGACCTGATTAACAAAGTAATATTCAAATTTCAAATTCAATTTTTTCTATTCATTACTAACGACCCGCCCCGGCTCTGCACGGGAAAATGGCTATTGTGGGTTATCCTTAAGTATATTATGCATGTATTATACATACATATAAACCTTCCTCTTGAATCACTATATCTATTAAAAAAAACCGCATCAAAATCCGTTGCGTAGTTTTAAAGATAAGCATACAAAGGGACATAGATGGGGACATAGGGACAGAGAAAGCGACTTTGTTTTAATAATAAGTAGTGATATTTTTCTGGAAGT